>JANZXV010000001.1:8104478-8114975 GCA_027576455.1 Erythroxylum roigii | reverse complement strand
AAAAATAAAAAGCACTTTTAATTTTAACTATATTTTATTTTGTAATAAAAATTATTTATGCATATAAATATTATTTAAAGTATTTAAATAATATGCAAAGTATAATATATTAATTATTATATTATTTTAAACCATATGAAACATAAATAAAAATAAATCTAACCAAATCTTTTATATAGATTATAATATAAGTAAACTAATATTGAAAATAAATATTAAAACATATAAAAAAGCCTAATAATATTATATAAATCTCAAAATAAATATCCAAGTTAAGTAAATAGTTAAATACATAATAAATGGGAAGATGTGTTTGTGGGTATTGTGAAAATTATGTGTAAAACATAAGGGCAAAAGAGGCTAAAAATAGACTCATTAATTGATCTGAAAAATCTACCTGACAAAGCACTTTTTTTAGAAGCTCCAAATTTGAGCTTCTTAAAAAGTTGTATTTTGACTATCAAAAAAATTATATCTATTAAAGAAATATTTTTTTATTTTACAGTTAAATACCAATTTTTCTTTAAAAAAGCTTTTGTAGCGGAGAAAAGAGCTTATTGGCCTCCTAGAAGCTCATCCAAATAGGCACTAAGTTGGGGTGGAATTGAAGCTCGAGACTAAGCTCAAATCTAGTATAAATTTGAAATTGTTTTTAATTTTTTTAGTTCAAACCTAACTTTAAATTCAATGAACTCGAGTTTTGTCTATTTACCGGCTCAAATTTTTATCTCTAATTGACATGCTTTTAAATAAAATAAAATTCTAAATATATTTTGAGATATTTTTTTAATATTTTAGCTTACTATAACATGATTAAAATTATAAAATAAATATGATGATAGTGCTTTTAAATGATACAACCACAAGTTTTAGGTTTGATTATAATACTTTAGCTTCGTATTAAGCCTATCATCCATCATAAATATTTCAAACAAAAATTTGTTAAGATATTTAATTTTCAATATATCAAACTCTAGTTTTCAAGCATTATATTATAACAAAAATACCTCATAACCTATTTATAAGAACACAAAAACAGGAGGGACCGAAAATAGGAGTGATGTTTAAAAAGAAAGGGTTCACAGATTTTCATTCTATGATCAAGCTATCTACCAAATTTAGAATTAAACACATGTTAATCATGTTAACAACCCCCTCCCCCCTTTCACAATCTCAAGGTGGTACAGTAGATGCCAACTTGAGTTTGCTTAATAAATCTTGAAAGCAGGAAGATGCGTTTTGGTAAAAATATTTGTTGTCTGATCAGCAGATGAGACAGGAACCAAACAGATGGTGCCATGTTTCACATGATGGCAGAAAAAGTGACAATCAATTTTAATGTGCTTAGTACGTTCATGGAAAATATCATTATGAGAAATCTGGATGGTACTGGAATTATCACAATGAAGAACAGTGGCAAAGGAATGAGTGACATCCATATAAGTTAGTAACCACCGTAACCAAAGTAATTCAAAGATAGCATCAGTAAAGGCATGATACTCAAATTCAGCACTAGAGTGAGAAATGACAGTTTACTTTTTGCTACGCCAAGAGATGAGAGAGTTACCCAAGAAGAATCAATCACTTGTCGTAGAGCAACGATCTTTCACACCACCAGGCCAATCTGCATCAGAGTAGCTAGATAATACCAAAGAAGAGTTTGCAGAAAAGTGTAAACCATGAAAAAGTGTGCCTTTAACATAATGAAGTGTTTGAAGGATTACGGTGAAATGAGTTAACCGGGGAGGAGACATAAACTGACTAACTAGATGAACAGCATAAGCAATATCAAGGTGAGTAACAATGAGATAAACAAGACTCCCAACGAGTTAGGGATATAGTGTAGGATCATCAAGAAGGGATCCATCACAAGGTGTGAGTTTGCAATTGAACTATAAAAAGGTAGCATCAGTGATGCCAGCTCGAGAAAGTAAGTGCATGTAACATCCCATTGCCTGCTGGGAGGTTAAAATAGTAAATCTGAGTGATCAGTGAACGCTTAGAAATGCCTCTGCATGTTCATGCATAATATAGCATACTCATACACGTGAATAGTGAATTTTTGCACATAAAAATGATTGTACATGCATCCATGACATTTTTCGGTATAATTGTTAATAAATGTGATTATTATTGAGAATTGTGGTTTGTTTGTATGGAAAATTGAATTGGAGAGGATTATCGTTGACTTAGAATTTTTGGAAAATTTTAGGAATTTTTTTCTAAATTCGGGGTAATTTTGGACTAGGAAAAATGTCAAGTGACAGATCAAATGATAAATGGTAGTAGAATTTACTGTCAAATAGCATTGGAATTTTTGATACATGACTTTAGGAAATTTTGACAAGTGTCATTGAAAATTGGGAGATAATTGGAGTGAAAATTTGGAGACAAATGGACTAGCTAATAAAAGACCAAAGAGTAACCATAAAAAGGAGACATGTAGCAAATGACAAGTGTCACTTGCCACACCTTATGCCTAACCCACGAAAATCACTCAATATTCAAGGCCATCTCTTTAATTTTTTGTCTCTCACTTTATTCACTTATTCTCATCTTTTGAAATTCTCCACTCATCTTCTCCATCTACGATTTTCTCACCTCACCAACATTGGAGTTTGTCTTGCCTTCTTTTACCACCATTATTTGCTACCATCTTCTTCTTCTTCACTTTGTTATTGAGGAACCCACCTTTACCTCTCTTGAAGATGAAGAACGTGGGTTGTATGGGGAGTTAGGGATTTTGGTATTCTTGAAGCTTTTGAAGAAATTGAAGCTAAACCAAGTAAGTTTTGCTTTTAATGCCTTGGGTATAGTTAATCTAAACTAAAATGATGAGTAACTTGAGCTTTGATGCTTTGATTTTGCAAGGTTTATGTGTGTGTCTTGGGTGATGAAAAATTCATGTTCATGTCTTGTTTTTGGATATGTAGGATGAGTGATAATGCATGTAAGGGTATAGAGAGGTTTGGAGATTGAATGATTTTCAAAGGGGTGATTGGATGAGTGTAGAAAATGGCTTATGAATGGATATTTATATATGTTCTATTTTTGGTTAATGCTAAATGATAGATCGTGATTTCTTTTTTTTAACTTTGTAAACATCAGTTCATTATTTCCAGTAAAAAAAGGTCATCAATTTACAAACTTACAATTAATATGTTACCATCCATGCTTGTTTTAATGAAGAGAGTGTGCTCAAGGTCACATTTTTGGTTTCCTTCCTTCATGAAATAAGCCTCTATGATGTTGTACCAAGCACGTGGTGCTTGCTTAAGCCCATAAAGGGCTTTCTTCAACTTTTAAACTTTTCGCTCATCCCCTTTTTGTATGTAACCACAGGGTTGTTCTACAAAGACATTTTCATTTAATTCTCCATGTAAAAAGGCAGACTTCACATCTTATTGATAAAGAGGCCATCCTTTTTTACCAGCGAATGCGACAACCAAACGAACTATATCCATTCGCGTCACTGGAGTAAAAACTTTTATATAATCGATCTCATATTGTTGAGCATGCCCCTTTTACTACAAGCCTTTTCTATTTCTCCTTGTTCGTTGAATTTAATCTTGTAAATCCATTTTACTCCAACCTTTTTGGCTCCTTCAGATAATTTAGTTAACTCTCAAGCGTATTCTTTTCTATCGCTTCTATTTCAGTATCTATAACTTTCTTCCATATTTCACTTTTCATAGCATCTTCATAATAAATCAAATCAACACCTGCAAACATGAGAAAATAATTTTTGTCATCTTCAAAAAAACTATAGCCTGTTTCATAGTCCTTCATCCAAATTGGTGGTCTTCTATTCCTCCTTTCATTCGAGTGAGATATACTATTTTAGCTATTAGGAGGAATCTTTTCTAATTCTGCTCTTCCTAAATTTTCTCTTTTGTTTGAATCTATTTCTTCTTAATTTTCCACATCAATATCAAATTAGCTCATCCCTTCAACCACTTCCTTCTCCTTTTCATGCCATTCAAAATCACACAAAATGGCATCTTCATACTTCTTATTCCATTCCCACTTTCCATCTTGGTCAAATACTACCTTCCTGCTAATTATAATCCTTTGTGAATTTGAATCATAAATTTGATACACCTTTGATTCCTCACTAACTCTAAGTAAGGCACACCACACACTTTTATCATCTAGCATACTTTTTGTATTATCAGGCACAAGAACATGAGAAATACAACCAAAAACTCTAAAATAATGAACTGAAGGCTTGGTTATGCTCCAGGATTCTTCTGATGTCTTATTTTTTGTTGCTAATGTTGGATTGTGATTCAAGACATGTATTGCCTAATTTATTGCCTCTGGCCAAAAATTTTGGGAATATATTTTTAAGATAACATACTACGAACTAGATCCATAATGGTCTGATTTTTTTGTTATGTAATTCCTTTTTGTTGTGATGGCTGTCAGTTGTCTCCGTATTCCATTTGCATCACAAAAGTTTCTGAATCTTTGTGATGTAAACTCTCCACTGCAATCTGTATTTAAGGCTATAAAAGACAAATTTGTTTCTTTTTCTACATAAATCTTGAATCTTCTAAAGACAAAACAAAAACTTCAGATTTTTCAGTTAAGAAATAAACCCATGTTTTTCTACTGTAATCATCTGTGAAAGCAATTAAGTACCTTTTTCTATTATTGGAATTAGGCTTAATTGGCCCAAAAATATCAGCATGAACTAACTGAAGAATTTGTGAGACTTTCCCAGTGCTTTTCTTCTGTAATAAGTCATGTTGTTGCCTCCCCTTGAGACAATCCTTGCATAACTTTGAAGGAGACTTCATTAATGGTAAGCCAATAACTAGCCTTTTTTGCTCTAGAGTTTGTAAGCCTTTAAAGCTTAAGTGTCCATATTTATAATGCCAAAGTTGTGCCACATAAATATGTGGATGATATTGGCTGATATATAACATGTAGAATGAACATTCGATTGGAAGACATCTTTGCATTCATAATTAAACCTTTTTTCACGATGAAACACCTTACATTGTCCATGTTGAAATAAAATTGTTAGGTCATTCTCTTGTAATTACTCAATGCTCAACAAATTGTTCTTCAATTCTGGCACATAAAAAACTTCTGTAATGATGTGAGTGATTATACTTATATTTAGTCTTACATTACCTTCCCTAGTAATGACCATACTAGCATTGTTTCCTAGCTTTACTAAATCCTTAAACTTCTTATCAAAATCTGAAAAATATTCCTTTCTTCTACACTTATGATTGTGATATGTGCTTAATTGATTGTTTAATTATTTCATAACACTTAGTAATTAATGACATTAAATTGTTTAAGATACTTACTTTGACTCATATGTTATTTTAGGCATAATTTGGAAGTAAAGAAGTTCAAGTGAGTCGAAAGCATAATATTTGGGTCTTTTTTCGAAGATTTACATTCGCTTATTTTCTTAGAGCAAGAAGAAGATTAGAGCAAATAAAGACAAGAAATGAAAATACAAAGAAAATGAATTAAAGTTGCTCACGACTATGCGTGTCCCATATAAGAACGTGAGTTCAAATTTAATGGGAAGCATTTGGGTTAATTGTTTCAATAGCAGATGAAGGACCCAAAATGGCAGCATAGAAGCAAGGAGCAACTAGGAGCAAAGCATAGTGCAGCAGGTGAAGCATGGAGAGAAAACGATGCAGCAGCAGACAAGCACACCAAGGTTGAGATGATGCAACACCAAACGTTTGGTCTGTGTTCAACGCAGACATAGGGAGCGTTTTAAATGGAAACGCACAGTAATGAAGAAGTCGTGAACAGTACTAGTGGACCAGTAATTAAATCACAAAACAAAGAGAGCAACGCATGCCAAAATGCAATCCGTGCATAATGAAACACAAACGCAGCAGCTGGAATGAAGTACGCAAACATACACGAGAAAGCGACAGCACAAAGACAGGAGGGTTTTAAAATGAGTGAACAATGATAGTGGACTAAGAATAAAATGAGAAAATAGGGTGGAGGCATTGCTTCTCTCGTCGTTCTTTCACATCTGAAGCAGCTAAAAGATGGTTGGTACTTAGAGCATAAAAATGGAGATGGAAGGCTAGCTTCTCGATGTCGGTTCAACAGAAATATCGACGTCAAGTCACGGTTAAGCTATTTTATTATTTTAAGGTTGTAATTTCTTTTCAAATTGTTGTGTTGTTGGTGTTGATTTGATTGGGTTTTGGGATGAATAATTTTAATACGTTATTTTGATTATTCCATTTCGAACCTATGGTTAAAACGTTGAATGTAATCCGTAATCATTACTTTTGATGTTTGTGAGTGGCATCTAATGATCTCGTATCGTTAGGAATAACATAACTTAGGTTAGATAACCCAAACGTGTGAGGTTACTGCTTATTTTGATCATTTTCCACATCATAATGTAGTTGACAAATTAAACATATAGATCATATCCTAGGTTATTTTAAAGTTAAGTTTAATTAATGATCGTATCTTGATTAAACAAAACCTAAGGGAAAACTGAGATTAGAAGAACATTCTATTAGTCTCAGATAGATAGTTCAAAAAGAGTTATAAAGACATTAGGATGATAAAATATGCTTGATCGTGTTTAGGCCGAGACTGAACCTAGAACCAAACCTTACATATATTCGTTAGTTTAATCATTTTTGATCACTTGTTTTAATTTGTTTTCAATAGTTTGCTTTTATTTTATTTTCTAAATTGCTAAAAATCCAACCCTCCTTTTATATTTTCCTTGCATCAATTAATTTTGTTACGAAAATTAACCGAACATTTCTTGGAGATTTAATTCTGACTTACCATAACTACAAATTTTAGTTTGCAGAGTTAGGTAAATTTTGCAGTGCACTCGACACGTTCTGTTAGATTGCTACAGCCAGAGTCCAAAGACCATATATCTTCTTTATGAGTCTAATCAACACATGCCATCAACAACATCCCTTTTGAGTCTCAGTTTAGCCTCTTCTTTCTCTTTATCTGGACATTCGCATCGAAAATGACCAAGCTTATGAAAATTGTATCACTCTACCATAGCCTTGTCAAAACCTTGTCATTCTTTTCCACGTCGTCGCCCTCTTCCAGAACCTCACCCTCTTCATCCATATTGGTCTCCATGACTAACTTTTAGAGCATGCTCTTCTTCAACATTAGAACTCATGCGTTGTTCATACACAAGTAAATTGCTTTGTAATTCATTGATGGTCAGAATGCTTGTATGTTTGGACCTCTCAATGGAACAGACGACATAGTCAAACTTGGGAGTCATCAACCTCAAAATCTTTTCAACAACTACAACATCTCCCTTATCTTCACCGTTCTCCTTCATCTTGTTGGCAATAATAAGAGTGCAAGCAAAATACTCATTCATTGTCTCTTTTATCCTCACGTGAAGAACTTCAAACTCCTTTAGCATTGCCTACAAATAAGTACGTTCAACTTGTCTTGTGCCTTAATATTTTTTCTTCATAGAGTCCTAAATAGTTTTATATGTGTCCTTATTGATAACTGTATCTAGGATAGTGCGATCTAATACTTGAAATAAATAATTCTTGGCTTTTAAATCCTTCAACTTATGTTCCTCATACTTTTTCTTCAGTGCATCAATAAGAGTGGAACCTTCTGCTGCTGCAGGAATTCCATTCTCCACCACACATTAATATTCTTTTGATAGTAGAAAATTTTCCATGAGCATCGCCCAATGATTGTAGTGACCGTCAAATTGTGGAACCGCCGATTGTACATATGTTCTTTCTATAGTCATACTTTTTTCGACATGCTCCTAGAAGACTACTGCTTCTACTTTGCAAGCCTTGTAACAACCAACAAGGCTTTGATATAAAAAAATGTTAGTGAATAAGAAAATAACTGAAGAATAACAGAGGAATATGGAAGAAAATTTTGCTTTATTATTGAATTGAAGTAACTCTGGCTCTATATATAGCCTTATATAATAAATGGAATATAGAAAACAAGCAATTATCTATTAAAGAGTGATTTAAGGAGATAATAGTTCCATAGAATTAGGATTTATTTATTGGTTTATTGACTGAGTCCTAACAATGTCATTTGAAACATGCAACAATTTATTTGAATAGACCTACTTTTAAGAGAATATGAAGTATGAAAGAACACTATTTTTTTTAGAAAATAGCACAAGATCTTCACATTAATTATTTTAAACTTCCATTTTTATCTAAATTAGGATTAATAGAAACTTTAATTTTGACAATTGTGAAGTCAATATTTAAAGTGGTATTATAATAATTTTGACAATTGTGAAGTCAATATTAACGCATGCATGACATATAATAATCAAATTTGAAATAAAAAAGTTGTGTTGTAGCAATGGGAACCATAAGCAATCATAAACGTTATTTTCTTCAGCACCAAACATCTCATCAACTCGTTTACTGACATGGTATAATTAAAAAGTAGGAGTGCAGGCAATGTATTGAGTGGTTTAAAGGCATTTATGTTTACATACAAAAATGAAAACTTTCGAAAAGTAATTTAGCTACATGCACCACACTTGAGAACCAAACAATTAGAGTGAAAAACAAATGAAAGAAGCACACCACCAAACACTTTACAAGCACAAAATGAATTCATAAAATGGAATTGACATTAGAGAAAATAAGTGTGTATGATGTGACTCACTATGAAGTCGCATAGTTAATAATTGTGGTTCAGCCTGATCTTGCTGGGGTTGAACGTCGCTGCTTGGATCCATGACCTGTGCGACTCTGATTATAGAATACCAGCAAAACAAATAACGGCGGGCTGAGAGTTGATTCCCAGGAGGCCCCTCTGACGCTCAAGTCAGTCTTTTTGTGTAGGTTTCGGCTGCTAAAACAGAGGAAAGCAGGGTTGTAATCTCATACCTGAATCAGGGAGGAATAGTACCTTATATACTAGGGGTTACCGCTAGGTTTAGGTCTTTACGTGAGTCGTTATGTTTGCATGGGAGATTATCTCCTGTGTCCGGGCCATCGACATCTGGGCCTGGGATTGGGCCTTGTAAGGCCAGCCCAACCGACCCAACCATAAGCCCCCTACTCTTCGAGTCTGATCGAAGAGAAGGGTCGAAGGAGTACATAGGAAAAAGAGCAATAGCATCAAAGTGGGTATACCGAGTGAAGTACAACCCAGATGGCTCCATTGACAAGCTGAAATCGCGACCAGTGGCTAAGGGCTTCAACCAAAAAGAAGGGATAGACTACTCAGAAGTCTACTCCCCCGTAGCCAGAATTGTCACCATCAAAATTTTCCTAGCCATAGCCACAGCCAACCAATGACCCATCCTATAATGCGACATTAATGATGCATATCTACACGGGCACCTGGAAGAGGAACTCTATATGGTACCCCCACAAGGTTACAACAAGACTAAGGAAGGAGAAGTCTGTAGGCTATTAAATTCTATCTATGGACTTAAACAGGCAGACAGACAATGGCATAAGGAACTCACCACAAAATTAAAGGGGTTGGGCTTTGACAAGGCAGAATCAGACTATTGTCTATACACCAAAGGCCAGGACAACAGTTTTGCAGCTATTCTAATCTATGTGGACGACATCCTCATCACTGGAGCAAATGAGGAACACTTGATGCACATTAAACAAGCACTACACCGTGAATTCACAATAAAAGACCTAGGTTATGCCAAGTACTTCCTAGGGGTCAAAATAGCAAGATCACCAGAAGGAACTTTCCTCAATCAAGGCAAATATATAAGAGATATTCTGCAAGAAACTAACCTGCTCAACTGTAAAGCCTGTAGCACACCCATATCGCCTGGCGGCAAACTCACCATAGATGACGGTGAACTGTTCGAACAACCAGAACTATATAGAAGGATCGTGGGGAGACTTCAGTACTTGAGCTTCACACGACCCGACCTCACCTACGCCACACAGCAACTAAGTCAATTTATGCAAATGCCACGGGAAAGCCATTGGAAGGTAGCAAAACATGTTCTAAAATACCTCAAAGGAACCCAGAACCAGGGCTTGTTCTACACAACGAAATCAGATCTACGACTTACCGCATACTCGGACTCAGATTGGGCAAGCTGCACCTTCAGTTGACGTTCCCTCACTGGGTTCTGTGTCTTCCTTGGAAAATCGCTCATCTCCTGGAAAACAAAAAAACAAAATACCGTAAGCCGATCATCCGTAGAAGCAGAATACCGCAGCCTCGCTTCAACCACATGCGAGCTTAGGTGGATCGTCCAATTATTAAAGTGTTTTCGGGTTGAAATCCAAAACAGCATACCTCTATTATGTGATAGTCAAGCCGCGATCCACATGTAACACCCCACTCCCACGTGACCCGAACCCGATATCATTGGTGATATCCGAATCCGTGCCCCGCGAGGGTGGCGTACTACATCAGTCAGTAAAACTCGGTATACAAATTTTTTTTTGAAATACATTCCACGTTAAAAGGAAGCAGTTTCAGTTATTACACATTCACGCGGAAAAAGCAGTAAAC
>JANZXV010000001.1:8086682-8104378 GCA_027576455.1 Erythroxylum roigii | reverse complement strand
TGCTTCAGGAAATAATTGATATCAAACCAAAATACTAAGACATAAAGTGTATAAATCGAATTGAATGAAAACGAAAATTTCTATAACCTGAAGAGGTCAAAGTTGGACATGAGAGGAATATCGGTTAAAGTGATAAAAGTATGATGTGATGCTAAATATGCCTATACGAGATTAAAAGTTCAGGCTAACTAGGTATTTACAATTCTGAATTGTAATTTTATATGCATAGAGACAGAATGAAAGTCTTGAGGGCTAAATTGGGTACATGGTTTAGAATTTCTATCATAATGATTGTTTTGAGAATTTGGAAACATTAGGCATACCGAGACATTTCGGAACTGTACGGATCAATCCAATTCGATGATAAGAAGAATATATGTGGAAAGAATGAGACTAAAATGTACAAGCTCAGTTACAGGAATAAATTTTTCTTTATGACCATGAAAGGTTCAATTCGGATACGAAATGAATGTTGTATGCTTGTGTAATTGAGGCCAAAATTTTAGGATGCCCAAGTCTCTATATGTCTGAACTGATTCTGGACGATAAAGTGTGGATATTTAGCAACGAGAAAAAGTATATGGTTCGACAAGGTGGGTAGAAATTCACTATATGGTGTTGGTGTGTACCTTAGAGCATAATGATATTGATATTGGACTAGAATGTTCTACCTCGGAATATGAAAAAAAGGGAAAAAAGAATAGATACAAATGATTTTACAAGTGAGGATAAGTAATAAGTGGTGTGTAGTACGGAGAACATAGAAATACGTCTAAGTTTGGATTTTTAATTATACACGCGATTAAGGAAGAAATACTGAATCAACAGAAGAGGAATGGCTGCGCTTATAATGCTAGTTCAATTACTATGAAATGATGTTGTTTCCGAAGAGGTAAATGTTGGGAAATTGAAATAGAATCACTGGTAAGATATGTGTTTCCATGAGATAGAAAGTACGGGACATGATGATGGCCTACACAAACTATGATTTTGTGATTGATCATACGGGAAAACCCCATCCATGGACAGGAACAGGGATAGAAATGTTATATAGAAACAATTGGAATGTACATAGCATTAGTGAATGTTCTTACTTGGAAACTTGACGTGAATGCAATTAGGCTAGATGTAAGGATTGTGGAAGGTATATACATTACCTAATACCTTATGGAACCTTATTATCGAGGGTGTTTTGACCTTATCCGTCATGATATGACTTGCTCTCGAAACCCTAGGACATCTTATTGAGATCCTATGCAGTGTGGAAGCTAAGTTTTGCGAAGTGCTACAACTGATTAATAAGAAAGTATGGGAACTGGAATCATGAACAATATGGAGGGAAAATGAAAATAAAAATGAAAAATGACCAATGAAGGAACAAACCCAAATGAACAAATAGTGATTTAAAAGTGAATACTGGAGTTGGATTCGACGCAAAGATTCATGCATAAGAGTCAGAAGGGGCTATTGAGCGTGTATGCAGTTTGTTGGTATAACGTATCCCACTACATAAGTGGATTTGTGAATTCGAGAGGAAGTTAGGTTCATTTGTTAATTAAAGAGATGAATTATGGGCACAAGGACCCCATTTTGTAGATTAACGTGATTTTAGTTACATGATATCAATTAGTGATTATGATCATAGATCGTATTCCGAATGTGCCTTAGAAAACGTAAGATGAGATTTTGACTAATTGTGATATCATATGTAAGTCGCATCAGTGATGAGATCCTAACAAAGTTTTGAGGAATTTATCACCTCCGTATTGATGATACCGTTTCGATTTGGAGATTTTGTAGTAAATATATCAAGTTTCCTATTAGAGAATCGATACGATTTTTTGCAACACTAGAAGGTGATTTATGTATTGTGTCTCGGGAGCTCAAGTTTGAATAGATGACTTGAAATGTGTTATACTAGTACTTGGTTCGAAAACGTGGAGACACCGCTGAGAGTAATATCGTTTGTTATTTGTTTATGACTGGGTTTCGGACACGGATGGTCCGATGAATTGGGAGATTTGACATAGAAGTGTCCTTTATGTGCTGATTGTCGAATTGCTTTCTATTACTGTGCTTCATTGTGTTGCCTCTACTGTGACAGACTGTTTTATATTGACTGTGATATATTGGGCGTATGGATTTCATACACAAATGCATGAACGGATAATAACGGTTGTGACCAGAGTCACCACTGATACTGAAAAAGAGCATCGAGCTCGAAGGGAGATAGTGCATATCCAGAGGGCTCTCCTACTCCCTATACGCGTCTACTGCCTACTGTTTATTATTTAAGCGCTCGGTCACAACATTGTAATAAAAATGGGAAAGTGTCACATGTGCGTTGCATACATATTTGACTGAATACGTTAAATGAGAAAAAGGCAAGAGTGCCTTATAAAATTGTGATTTGCATGTATATAATGATATGGTACTTTTGACTGTGTTATTACTGTGAGTTGCTTGTGTGCTGCATGAATTGAGCGAACCATCGATGATGGTTCCTCACTGAGTTCGCAAAACTCACCCAAAAATTGCAATCATTTTTTAGGCCTTGAAGAGTACCCCTTTAGACAAACGAGAGTATGCCTGCTACATACTAGTCAGAGCTAGAGGTCGGGATCAGTTCACGTCTGCATTAGTGACATTCAATTCTTGTAGAAATGTATATTTTCGCAATTTCTGTAAAATAGTGCTTGTATTTCAATGGGCCCCACGTGGCTAGTAACATTCTTTTGATCGTAATGTAATTACTGAAAATGTTTATAAATAAAGTTGGGCCCAATTTGGTTATGGATTTTTTTTTTGTATTGGACATTCGATGGCTACATACTGTGACTGTATTATGATTACCTAAAATGTTTACAAAATCAAGCGGGCCCAAATTGTTTACTGATTTCCGCATATATGAAAATGAAAATGAAAAACACAAATTTATACTAAGTGTTTGACTGTATTTCGAGTGCTCTAGCATACCACTCTCGTGAGGCACGGACTCGGATATCACCCACGATATCGGGTTCGGGTCCTGCTAGAGTGGGGTGCTACATCCGAACTGGTGACATAGCAAGGCTAGACTGTTGATAAACCCCTATCCATTCGGGGGGATCTGACTTGGCCTCAACACATAGACGTTGCATACATCGTCAATAATTGGGGCGTAGGGCAGCTTCATACCCCCAGTCGAGAAAAAGCTGTCTGAAACAGCGAAGTAACCTCCCAAATTGCTATAAATTCCCTCCCTCTCAAAGGCCAACCTGGGTCCCCATGAGGTAGGGATGTTGTTCTTGATAACCGACTGGTTCAATTCCTTCTCGGTCATTGTCGATCGGTCACTCGGCGGTTTCTCTACTCCTGCCCATCCTTTCGGGTACTCACCCCGACTTCCTTGATTCCCCCTGCCTCAGGAGCCTCATTCCCGCCGGCTTCCGGCAACTCTATTACTTCCGCCGCTGGTTCGAGCATTCCGACTGTCGGCGAGGCCCTCTCGGCGGTTTCATCCCTCGGGCTAACCCCGTTTCTAGGACTAGTCAATGACATACTGACAAAAAGAAGCTTAGAGGATGAAGCAAGGAAAAAGAACGTACCTAGTTTGGTGATTGAAGTTAGGGATTTCAACGACGATTGATAGCAAACTCTGGAGGCTGAAAGCAAGAAGATGCAAATGAAAGCAGAAGGCAATTCGAAGAACAGAATAAGCGTGAAGAAAGTCTGTAGTTTATCAATCCTGAGTATTTATAGAAGATCGGCCGAACGGACGTTCCAACCAATGCTTGACGCGTGGTAAACATCCGAACCAACGCGGACACGCGGCAGAATCTGAGTTAAAGTGAATTAGGGTTGTTTGAAAACCAGAACGGCACACTAACTGAAAGGACACGCTTGACGGCTGCACAGCAGTTAAAAGGACGCACTCAACAGCTGTACAGCAGCCAGAAAGACGTACGTGACAACCTGTCAGAAAAAGCGAACCGTCAGTAATGATCACGCCTAAAGCTCTGTTTAACTCTAGCCATCCAGTCGATCGATCCCGCTACTACACTCCCCCGACTAACCTTGTCGTTACACCCGATTGACCTGCCATATTGCTACAACTAACACTACACCTGCTCGACCGGCCGCCTTACAACGGAATCGATCGATCGGGCCTAGCACGAGCTACCTAAGAAACACGCTGTCTCATACTTATGTACTCCTTCGACCCTTCCCTTGGCTCAGACTCGAGGAGTAGGGGGCCTTATGGTCGGGTCGGCTGTGCTAGGCCCAGGCCCAACTCCACACGTCCACGGCCTATCAGGAGTTAGTCTCCCATGCAAACACAAAGATCTAAGTAAAGACCTAAACCTAGCATCCACGTCATATATAAGGTACTATTCTACCATGATGCAGGTACGAGATTATAACCCTAGCTTTTTCTCTGTTCTCAGCGACTAAAACTTCCTCAAAAGACTAACTTGAGGGTCGGAGGGGCCTTCCGAGAATCAACCCCTAGCGTGCCTTTATTTGTTTTGCAGATATTCAACAGCCGAAGTCATAGAGAATCATGGATCTTAATAGCGATGTTCAGCCCCAGCAGAATCAGACTGAACCAACTACAGTCGCTTAAAATCCTCAAAGCAAGTGATGCAACCCGGGGGTAGATTATTGAACCATCGCTGAGCTCCTTCTTGAAAGGCAGTACAGAACGCCTTACTTTGAATTGCATCAGGGACGTAATGTAGGTTCATCATTGACTGGAAGTGCTGCAGATAATCTAAGGGATCGGTTTTTTCAGTATACTTTTCAGGTGTCGGTATTTTGGTGCCGACCGCTGGGAGGCTATCCAAGACCTTTAGAATGAGGGGGGAGTTGTATTGTACGGGCACTCGGCCCGCGTAGGAATTCTTAACCAGGTTAAGTCGGTCGTCTACGATTTTTTCTAGGGCTTCCATAGGATGGCGATTGGCCAACGCGCCCAGCTGCCGAGCGGAAGTTTGGTGTCGTCCCGGGTGAGACTGCAGGATCTGACGGATCACCAGATCAGCCGCTTCCTCTATCTGCCTTTGGGTGAGAGGGGTTTGTTGTGGTACAGGAGGATTGACATCCAGAGGATGCTGAGAGTGGAGATGGGAATTGGTTCCAGCGTTATCCTCCAGGGCTACGCTCTGCTCTTCCTGGTCTTGATTTTGAAGTTGGGGGTTATCGTTCAGGTGTGATGATTGCGTGTGGGAATCGGGACGTGCTGGTGAGAGAACGGCAGGTAACTGCAAAGCCATCCGTTGTAGTGCAAGTGCTGTGACGGCGGCAATATCAGGGTTGGCTGTTGCCGCCTGACTGATCTATGTGGTTCTGGACGTGGTGCCCTGATGTCGAGCCCCATGGTGGGCGCCAAATGGTTCAGCCTGATCTTGCTGGGGTTGAATGTCGCTGCTTGGATCCATGACCTGTGCGACTCTGACTATAGAATACCTGCAAAAAAAATAACGGCAGGCTAGGAGTTGATTCCCAGGAGGCCCCTCCGATGCTCAAGTCAGTCTTTTTGTGTAGGTTTCGGCTGCTGAAAACAGAGGAAAGCAGGGTTGTAATCTCATACATGAATCAGGGAGGAATAATACCTTATATACTAGGGGTTACCGCTAGGTTTAGGTCTTTACGTGAGTCGTTATGTTTTCATGGGAGATTATCTCCTGTATCCGGGCCATCGACATCTGGGCTTGGGATTGGGCCTTGTAAGGTCAGCCCAGCCGACCTAACCAAATTGTTTGTAAATCAAGGTAATAGTAGTCAATTAATTGGTGCCCAAAACACAAAAAAAGAGGTAGAAGAGGGAGGCAATTAGGGAAACATAGACTTTATAGGGATTTTGGAAGAGTTGATTCTCTAAGTGTGCCAAGAAGGTTTTTATCCTTAGAAGTAGTTTTGGGTTTTAATCCTTTGTACTACTTAACCTATTTTAACCATATTTGTGCCTCAAAACGGCATAGTTTTATATGAAACACGTCTAAAATGACATTGTTTTTGGGACGGAACAGAGTTGGAATAGGTTAAATGATACAGAGGACTTGATGCCGTAGTTTTAAGGTTTCACAGGAAGTTATAGAGCAGTAATGTTGTTCTCGAGTCTTTTCTTATTGTCATTGCTTTCCACGTTATTTCCACTCCTATGTTTATTCCTATTTGTAAGTTTTATGCTATCTATTTATCTATGGTTATCATTTTGTTATTGTAATTTAAAATAAGTTAACTGTACATAAAGTACTGGTGCCCAGTTCTATTTCTTTTTTATTTTTTAATTTAATTATTGATATGTAATTTTATATCTCATGTAGATGTTGACTTCTTAAAGTCAATACTATTAATTATAATATTAATGAGGGCTTCATATGGTGGTGGTATTTGAGTAAGCTCAATTTTTTATGTCAGTGTAAGAACTAAAGTTGGTATGACATCTAATTCCTATAGGTAGAATCTGTAGTAGAAATGCCTGACAATAGACATCTGTTCCAATAAGAATATCATCATCATAGCTCGATAAAATAGTAAAGGGACAACTTTGATTCCAAATGACATAACAATCCATTGATATTAGGCGTTTGGAATATAAAAAGTTGTTTTGTATTTGTCTCGAGGGTTTATTCCAAGTTGTCAAAATCCTACTTTAAAATCAAACTTGGAGAAGATGGTAACTTTCTTTAGAAATAACACTTGCATACTAATCTTCGACAATGAGAATTCATAATCTTATAAGAAAGCATTCAGAAGTTTATAGTCAATGACTAACCTCTATTCTCTCGTTTTTGTTCAGACCTTTTGTTGACATAAAAAGCTTGACAAACCCAATTAAATTTAATGGGCATAATTAGTCCTTGTTTAAGGATAATAGCACACTCTTCTTGTGCTAGTTTCAAATCATTAGGATTCATACTCAGATGAGTAGCCTTGGTAGGACTGATATCTTCGTTCTCCTTAAAAAGAAGAAGAATGAAGAAATCAACATTCTTCCATAGAGGATTAGAATGAGAGAATTGTGCATAAGACGGAGGACAATAGTCCAAAAATTGGTCTTTCAGGACTTCATACGGTGGCGATACTTGAGTAAGCTCAAATATATTCCTGATGTTAGTGTAAGAACTGAAGTTGGTATGACATCTAATTTCTGTGGTAGAATTTACAGTGGAGATGCCTGACAATAGGCATCCGTTCCAATAAGAATATTATTTTTTATAGCTTTGACTAACATTGTAAAATTAGATAAAGTTTAATATTTTAAATATAATTTACCCTTATACATATAAAACATTTATATTTAAAATAAGTAAAAAAATGGATTGTAAGAGAAAAATAAAAGAGTCCAACATTTCAAGATTTATAAAAAGGAATTAATCACATTTACATGAGGAATGGAATATTAAAGTTGATATGTTAAATTCAAATTGATTGAGATTTAAACTAAGTTTGACTTTAGAACAATTGAGGATATACTTTATTCAATTAAATTATACTAATGTAATGTTATTTTTATCTTAATTAACTCTAAACCAAGTTCAGGCCATAAATTAAAGGCTCGAAGCACAATAAGTATTGGGGTATTGGGCCTATTGGCAGTATGATGAGGACAGAATTTGAAAATTTTTGATTTTTTGAGGCTCAAAATAAAATCGAGCAAAAGCAAGTCAGGTTTAATAGCTAATAAACAGGGGTTGATAGGAGTTAAGATTTAGGGCAGAAACAACGATACTTTGTTTTATCTTTTTCTTAATTTAAGAAAAAAGCGAAGCAAAATGGAGAAGATTAGACTCTCTTTTATTTATTTTTTAGTCTTTCTTATTATATTTTATTCTTCTTCTTTGTGGAAAAGAACGCGACGAAGCCCCACAAGAAAACAAAAATAGAAAAGCATTATACGCCCGATCACCAGTGCGACGTCGTTTGCCGCCTCTGCTCCTCACAGATCGTCCCAACTTCCAACCTGGTAGGTTCTATGCAACCTCCTCGATGGAGTCAGCTCATCAGTTGTTGAATATTAGTCAACGGTTCTCAATTTAGGGTGTTGTTTTCGAGTTGCTCATTTCTAGAGTTAAGCTTTGTTTGGTTTGATTTGAATTCTTGTTTTTTTCAGGTTTAGGTAAGGTAATAATGTCTATATGGAAATGGAAGTATATTTTGTGTTTGTTTTTGGATAAGTAGCAATCAAATCAAGTTCCTTTTGATTTTGGAAAGAAATTAAAATTCGGAATTCTTGATTTTGTTGAGATGATAGATTCTCCACATTGTCCAAGAAAATGGAAGATAAAGCTGTGTAATATATATATGTACACGCACAGACACACACATTTTCTTTTGGTGACCAAAGCTTGGGTTTATTGTTTTCTTTGGGAAACTTGTAGTCTTCTAAGCATTTATCCAATTAGTTGGAACTATTCTCTTCATTGCTCTCAACATCAACTCTTTGATCTACGGATTCTTTCTCTTAGTTTGGATTCCGAGAAAACCGAGGAAAGAAATTTTAATTACAAGTTTCTTTATTTTTGCTTCTTGAATTTAATGCTTTATGTTAATTATTTGCTTTCCTTGTTAAACAGCAGCTTCTTAGTCCCAGCCAAAAGAAATATGTGTGTCTTCCCGTTGAGAAATTTGAGTTTATACTGATGCCGATGTTATTAAATTTTTCTGGTTAGAAATAGAATTGTGTTAATTTAACCTTGGCTTGTGCTGTCAAGGTATTTGGATTTTCTGTACAACTTGCACTGTTTCTTGGAATAAGAACAAATCAGGGAGCTGGACATCATTTAAGGTGTGCTATTTTCTAGTGATTCTATGCTTCCGTCGTTTAAGTTGGTGTGGGTGGGTATAGATGGATGTTGGCCCACTAGAACAAGGATCTGAGATTCAAATTGACGTTTATCCATTATTAATGGAGCGCCTCGAATGTGTTAATGGGAGTGATCACACTTTAGACATACCACAAAGTATGGATGGTTCTGTCTCAGCATCTCATGATAGAAGTTATAGTCGTTTTGAAGCTTCTTCCTATGAGGACAGCTCTTTAAGCAATGTAAGGGTTCCTGTTTCTCAGCCATCAGCATCTTCATCAAATGGTCCAAACTCACAAAATTCTTCCTTCATAAGGAGGGGAGAAGCTCGTAGGCGTAGGAGTCCACTGAATTCTGGGTTGTGGATTTCTGTTGAATTAGCTCTGACAGTGAGCCAGATTATTGCATCTATTGTTGTATTGTCTATATCTAGGGATGAGCATCCCCATGCACCATTGTTTGAATGGATTGTTGGTTACGCCTCTGGTTGTTTAGCAACCCTTCCCCTGCTTTATTGGCGTTATCGTCATCGGAATCAGACTTTGGATCAAGACTTGTCTCAACCTCGTCAGACTTCAACACACATTAATGTCCCTGCAGGACTATTTGCCCTTTCAGTTACTAGGGCTTCAGAAGGTGAAGATCGAAGAAATGCTGTCCCATCAACTAGAGGTAGCCAATATGCCAGGGCTTTCAATGCAAGGTATTTTTGGTGTCAATCAAAGCTCTTTGGAGATGTGTTATACTTGTATCAGTTGTGATTGTGCCATACACTTTGAACATATTGGATAAGTGTTGGTTCTAATATCTGTTTAGACAGTTGCGTTCATTGTTTTAGAGTTGTTCATACTGGTCGTATTTCTTCTTCCTTTGTAAGGAAGTGACTAAAATTGCAAAAAACGGTTCTTTCCTTTACTGTTTTTCAGTTGGGACTTATTTGTTTCTCATGCATTGATATTCAACACACTTTCTATCACGAGTCTTTATATGTGCCTAGACAGCTTCCACCATGTCTAGTTTATTGGTGTTATGTGCATTAAACTGTATTTCTTCAGTTTGTTATCTTTAATAGTGATAACTGGTGATAACTGGTAACTGAAGATATTAATGCATAAAGCGTCGCCTTTATCCCCTTTTGTGGAAGATAGATACTGAACAAAGATCTAAAATCTTTAAGATTGATTGTGAAGGAAAAGATCCTGGCAGTTGCCTTTTCCCAACTTGTTAAATGACCAGTAAGTAGAGATTCATAATCCCTTCACCAAATATGAGTGGAGTGTTGGATTCCTTGTTTTAAAACAACAACAGATATATCTGTTAGATGATCCAAGAGGAAGAGAGGGAGGGTGTGTATGGTTGAGGGAGGGGCTGTTGGGGTAGGCAAAATGGATGCAGGAAAGAACCCAAGAGGGGGTTACTGCAGCTTTTAGAAGGTTTTGTTTGGGTTAGATAGTAATTTCTAGTTTAGTGGTGCGACAAAATTGTAATTAGCTGTGAAGCAATATATCAAAATTGGAGTTATTGATATCTTAATTTTGAGCTACTCATGTAACGATTTAGATAATACTAAAATTATCACATTGCAATTCCTTGAAATTAGATTAAAAAAAAAATGGGATTTTAAATTCATGACAGTGGTATAGTGGGGTTGGAATTAATAGGCTCAATCCAAATTCCAAATTTCATTTTGCATGTCCCAAACACAATAGTAAAGTAAAATATCATTGATGATTCAAGGGCAGTAGTCGACGAGAAAGGCCAAATGTAGCTGAAGTGGATTGGATTCCTTCATATGGTCTCTCTTGTAATGCTTTGTACCATGATTTGATCCTTCCAACACGATGCCTCTTTTCTTTTGGTTTGCAGGCTTAAACTCCTGATGGACTACTATAAAATGGGATTGGATTGCTTTTTTGCTGTTTGGTTTGTGGTTGGCAATGTATGGATCTTTGGAGGACATTCATCTGCCAATGAGGCTCCTAACTTGTACAGGTGTGATGCATGGTGTTGTCTCTAATATATCTTGTGTTACATAGAGTTGATACCTACTTTGTATCTATTTTTCAGGTTATGTATAGTGTTTCTTACATTCAGCTGTATTGGATATGCCATGCCCTTCATTCTGTGCGCAACAATCTGCTGTTGCTTGCCTTGTATAATTTCTATCCTTGGGTTTAGAGAGGATCTATCACAGACCAGTGGGGCGACATCAGAAGCAATTGATGCTTTACCAACATATAAATTCAAGTCCAGTAAGAATGGAAACCGAGATGATATAGATAATAACTCCCCCGCTGGTGATGGTGGTGTTGTAGCAGCAGGAACTGAAAATGAACGAGCCATCTCTGGTGAAGATGCAGTAAGGCCACCTGCTTATAAATTTCTACAATCTGTAGACATCTAAATCACCTTGAAGTTCAATTTTTCTATCACTAGTGAAATCATCTTGTTACTGTGATAGGTTTGCTGCATTTGTTTAGCTAAATACGTCAACAATGATGACCTCAGGGAGCTACCTTGCGCTCATTTCTTTCACAAGGAATGTGTAGATAAGTGGCTAAAGATAAGTGCATCTTGTCCCCTATGCAAGAGTGAGGTTGGTGATAGTGTTTTGGTTTCCGGATCAATCTCTGGGCAGCAACTGGTTTAGAGAGAAATGGAATAGTGTTGTGGAAAGCATCATCTTTTTCATCACTGACTATATAAAAGAGCAGTCGATATACAGAAACATCTTTCCCATTTTGACATGTAAAGTATGTATTCTTTTTCATTGTCTTCCTGTGCCTTGGAACAGCGAAGTTATGTAAGAATTTAGTTGGTGTGGCATCCGCTTTTGGGCCTTGCAGTTAACCAAACAGTTGGCCATTTGTCTTGGGAAGGGATTCTGCATGTGCATCCTTTAACGGTTTTACCAGCTGCTGTTAGCTTAATACAATAGAGTTGGTATACATTTAAATGCCTTTTCTCTGTTTTCCATTTATCTTTTTGAGTTAATACTTCAATGCATGTCGTCTTTTTCAAAAAAATGTGTGAGTTAAGTTTTACAAATCCCTATGCTTAAACAATAGTAAAATGAAGAGTTTGGCCAGTATTTTAAGTCAATAAAAAATCATTAAGTTGAAATCTATTATTTTACAAGGAGATTCTCTCTCTAAAATCCCCTGCCTGCCTTCTCTCTTCATCCGACTTTTCCTTGGGTTTGATAGGGTCAAACTTTGACTTTCTTTTAAGCTAATGGCCAACTTCCCGCCTAAGTTTAGTCTCCACTCCCAGAACTTAGGCTTCAGGAGGTCCCTCTTCTGCTTTGGCTTCACTGATCAGTCCTCCTCTTTCCTTTGTTTAGGGTAAGCATATTTCTTGTTTTCTAGGCATTTTGTCAAAACCCCCTGACCTCTCATTCCATACCACCTTCTTTGGTGGCTTGCTCCATTCCTTTTCCTTTTCCTACTTTTTTATTTAGAAAATGAATAAATTTTCATTAACCATAGCAAAGCTAAAATCATCATTGCAACATTACAAGGATTTCCTCAGCATAAATCAAGTTATCAACTCAAACCAAAAACAGTAAGGATATCTAGCTTTATAAGTTTACATGTGCCAATTGTTCTTTAATTTGATGGACAAGTTGTTGTCTGCATTCTTGGCTATTGATACAGATCTAATCCAATTGATATTGTCCTCAACTAGTTGATGTTTACTTGTTTCTTCAGCTTTGTAGATTCTATTGTTTCTTTCTTTCCATAAAGAGTAGATAGTAATTGTAAATGTTGTCTTGTAAATTACTTCGTTTTGCTTCTGCATTCTTGCTAATCTGCTAATCCATTTCAGAACTCTAAGCCACTCATAGGTTTGACAATAATCTATCATCTGATGTTTGATTCTACTCCAAACTGATATGGAATATGTGCATTGAAAAAACAGGTGTTTTCTATCTTCTTCAGTTCATTGCATATCACATAAACTAGATCATATGAGCCAAACCATCTATTTTTGGTTCTTATTTTGTTTTTAATAACCAACCAAGTGATCATAGAGCCTTTAGGACTAAGGAAGTTTCTCCGTAACAAATCGTACCAAGGCACCCTCTCCCTGTTATTTTGGAAGATCTTGTAGCAAGATTTGTTGGTAAACACTCCTTTAGAATCAGCTATCCATGTGAGTTCATCTTCTCTATACCTAATAGTGGTTTGAGGAAAGTATTCAAATAAGGAGGTGAAACCTTTGAAACTACCAGACCATTTTGAATAAGTGAAGAGGCTGTTGCATTAAGGGGAATTCTATTACTAAGCTAAGCTATCTCTCTTCTTTACACTAATTATCATACCAAATCCATATTTTTTTCACCAGTCCCCAATTTGTGTTTCAACCAAAGGTAAACAATGTTCCTCAATTGCTACATGTGAGTGAAGCACAATGAGGCAGCCCTGGTGACAGGCATCTTCCAAAAAATTATTTGCCCCCCTCTGTTACCCCTTAAACTATTATCCTTTTAGTTTAGAATACTTCACATAAAGTTTGGAATCAAGTGGTAGGGGACTAAGAACTCAAACTCAAGTTCATTCTTGAAGTTAGGGATTCTACAACCTTTTGTTATCTCTTCACCTTCGAAAATCCTTAAAGTTGGAGATGATAAATGCAAAACAACACTAGTGGGATACTTCTTGAATAAGTGAACTTCCCACAAATCAAAATTTGGGTCGAGAATAGATAGGACAAGTGGGGCTTAACCTTTGATTAAAGCAGAAGACCACTTCCCTTTCAAGTTTAACGATGTCTTGGAATGTTGAGTGCATTAGAGTAGTGTCTCTGGCATTGAAATGGAGTGTCATTATTTCTCTTTAAATTAAAACCTGGTATAACCTTAGACAAAAAAGCTTATTACTATATGGGTCTGTTTCCATATATTTCACTTGGGTATTGATCTACAATGAGATTTAGCTATTTAGCTAGTTTAATAGGCAAATCTGCGTGTCTAAATGAGTATATTGGCAGTTTGAGGAGAATAGGGTATGCTAAGGTGTGTGAGGCAAATCTGCGTGTCTAAATGAGTATATTGGTACTTTGAGGAGAATAGGGTATGCTAAGGTGTGTGAGGAAGTAAAGAAGGACAAGGATCTCCTTAAAACTCTAAGAATTTATGTCTGAATGAGAAAGGTGGCTTAATGACCTAAAACATAACTCTTTCTTCCCCCTGAAAACCGGGTCAAATCAATCTAGTTAAAGTTTGGAGACCTATTGGGAAAAAATTTCTCTCTGGAAGACACACTTAGGAATAGGATAATCATATAACTATTT
This sequence comes from Erythroxylum roigii, assembly GCA_027576455.1. Lineage (NCBI taxonomy): Eukaryota > Viridiplantae > Streptophyta > Magnoliopsida > Malpighiales > Erythroxylaceae > Erythroxylum > Erythroxylum roigii. The sequence continues at coordinate 8,090,291 of JANZXV010000001.1, read as the reverse complement.
TGAAGCGCTGGCACGTAGTCTAGAGTGTCCTAACCTCAGAAATAATGAAGGGAATAAAAAGAAGAATATTGCTAACTTGGACACTTATGAAGTCTTTATAGGGAATTTTACAAACTCCAAGAAAGTGACTCCACTTTTGCCATAACCTCCATAAGCAAACCAATCCCTCGTTTGCTGGGTAATAATGAAGGGAACCAGAAGAAGATTACCACTTGGACACTAATATAGTTATTGTAGGGATTTCCATGACCTTTGACAACTTTAATAAACAAACAAAGGATTCTACTATGGAGGATTATGTAACTCATCCCTTTGAGCCCTCCAAGCAACTCTTAAATACTCAAGGACCACCATTAGCAAAATAAGTAGAATTCAAATAAGTCATTAAGAGATAATATGGTCGAATACCCAAAGGGAAGGGCTCTCAACCCCTTATCCTTTAATGATTATCTCATAGAATAGTAGGGGCTTAAATTGGCTTAAAAAGCAACTTCTTTATGATTATCTTATTTATAAAAAACCATCTTTAGTTGGCATGCTAGAAACTAAGCTCAAGGAGGATAGAATGAACAAGGGACTTTGGTTGTTTGAAAAAAAGTTGGATCACTTTATCTAATCATTCAGACCATTACAATGGGAGAATCCTAGTGACCTACGATCCTGAAGTAATTAAGGTACTTCAAATTTAAACTTCTAATCAATTTATAAATCTAAAGACTAAATATAACTCGATGTTGGATGATATTAGAATTTCTTTTTTTTAATATATACTGCTAATATTGCTTTCCAAAACTATGGGAAGACCTGAAACCTTTACACCCCTAATTTCCTAACCCCTTATTTTGTGCTTGGTGATTGCAATTGTATCCTATATGCTCAAAAGGGATAATTTGCAGGATTCCACTACCATAAAGTATAAACTCGAACATCCAAAGCACATTCAAGTACATATCCTATGATAATGGCATATTAGAATAAACACATATCCAATTTACACATGGCATCGTCTAATATAATTAAAAGTTACCAAATTTAAAACCATTCCTTACATTCATTGACAAAAGCTTACAATCCTTATATAAGTTCTATATGACAAGAAACGATAAAATACAAGTTATAACTCTTCTGATGTCAGCTGACAGACTTTTGAGCCATAACTTAATCCAAAATGTTCCTTTAGTCCAGTCTTAGAAACTAGGTCTCCTGTCTCATACTTGAAAAGTCACGTTGCAATTTTTATAAGTTTTGCAAACTCAATGAGTGAACCATCATTGATAATTTCACCCAAGTCAAATACACAATATCACATATTTCACATGTATTCTTTCAGAACATAAATAATCCAAATACTCACATATAATGGCACATCATATTATCATCACGAATTCATAATAGATTTCATAATCATATAGATATATATACGAATGCAGATGCATATGAGACTCCAGATTCTTTATTATTTCTTGTAACCGAGTGTCTTTCAAATACAGATACAAATACTGGCCCATTGGGCTCAGTAAGAGACAGAAATCATGGAGCAAAGCTCTACGTGAGCTTAAAGCTCTTTCAGATTGGCTACTCTGATCACAACACCTTTATTTGAACATGCATTTTATGAAATGCATCCAATAACAGAATATGCCATGTATAGCATTCATTTATGATACACCGACAGAATCTCATATTCATCGGATTTAAGTCCGACATTCAACTTTCGTTGAGTATACAGATATCATTCATAATTTAAATGCAAACAGAACACTTCCAATACATTCCCGAATATCAAACTCCTCGGACCATTAAAGTCTTGAAATCATAAACAAATCACAATCAATTCATTACCAATTCAATATATAGGAATTAAATAGAAACAAAAATAAATCAACCCTAATGATATCATCTATGTTGACTCACAGTACTCCAATATGCTATTGCTTGGATGGTCCAAAAATGTCTAATTGGCGTCCAATATGCTCCTATATATCATACAAAACACATTTACATATATCACACTTTTGTACAAATGTATAAGTATTCTTTTTTGCACATCTATGTATATCAAATATGCACAATACATGTTCAATGACAATCTCGGGTATCTTACCATGATTCTTGTCACCATATTATTCATATATCAAAACCCTCATAAATATAATTTGTACTTAGGGTTTGAACCACAATAAAGCAATGTGAAACTAATTTCGTAACCCAATTGATAATTTCATATTTTTCTAAAAACATACTTTCGGGTCAACTTTGCATAATCATTATGATAAGGTAAATGACACAATTAGGCAACACTTCCTTCTAGAAACTTGTTTTACAATGTCATAAGTTTCTAAAGACACCAAGATCATACAATTTGATTCAGTATTCCAAAAGTTATTCTCAATTTACTTTGGACTGTTCTTAAAACATAACTATACTCTGTATTCAACTTTAAGCCAGATTATGTAATTCTTAGAGACAGAATTAGAATTTGGTTCTTCACACAATTTATATCCATATGTCTCTAGTTTAATTTAAAAGAAGAATCATTCCAATTGGATATCTACTGATAAAAATATAGTCAAAATACTGAAGTATATTTAGTGAAATCATCCTAGTAATCATATTCCAGTACTCCTCAACATTTTCATCTTAAATTCAACAATCAATCCATTTTAGTTAGCTATAATTTTTGGTGGAGATGAAGAACAATGTGTTATGAGTCAATTGGTTTAAGTATTATGTCATTTGGATGTCGGGAGAAGAAGTGATAACAGAAAGATCAAAGGATGTTCAGAAATAACCTCCCTTTGGAAAACATGAAAGTCACGATCGTGCATCTGCACGATCGTGAGATTCCAGTTACACCTGTGAAGTCACGATCGTGCAGATGCACAATCGTGCTTCTCCAAACCCATCAGTGATGTCACGATCGTGCAGGAGCACAATCGTGCATCCCTTCTTCTTCAGCGAAACCCAGTCATCTTCTTCTCTCCTTCCATTTTTTCCAGATTTTCAAATTCTTATACTGTCCAACTAATACATCTATGCATGAATCATCTTTTCTATCTTTATTTAAGCTCCAACTCAACACAAACAAGTCAAAATCCAGAAATCATCATAAATATCAAAAATCAAATTCTCATTCATGTATATCTCCGATTTTACTGCATATTTTTTATCTTTCATCTGATGCATTTGTTTTCACTTTTATCTGCGCTTTCACTTCATTTAACTCCTTTCTATATTAAGATCTCACTAAATCCTCACTCCTTATTATCAAACTCATTTTAGTTCATTTATATAAACACTCCACAGATTCACGCATATCAACAGTGAAAATAACCCATATAAGTATTTCTCTAAACCAGAACTGCTGGAACCTGTATCCGGATATCTAACCTCTTACGACAGACCAAACTGGAACCCGAAACTGCGTTGGAAACCTTGACTAATCCGAAAATCCCGATATTTTTTTGTTTTATCTTATTTATCTTAAGTTCATTTTCATACTAATCTGTTCTCATGCTCCTTATTCAAGCTAAGTCAAATTAACATCCATTAAGAAGGTCATAAGTTGTTACAAAGTTTTGCCTAAAGAAAGACCAAATGAATAGTACC
>JANZXV010000001.1:8057685-8072201 GCA_027576455.1 Erythroxylum roigii | reverse complement strand
TCACAGACATCACCACGCTTCAATCTTCACAATCTTCTCCTATCTTCTTCTGACACACTCTCATTTTCCTCTTCCCTAATCGCTAATCTCCCATTTTCTTCCAACACAATCCCTCATCTCACGTGTCTTCTGTCTTCTTCACTGTGTGCTTTTCCTCAAGGTCATTGTTTTCTACCTTTTATTTTTTCTATAGTCCATTAAATCTGTGTGTTTGTGTCCATTGTTGTCTACCTCATCGTGGTTTTTTTTCTTTTTTAATATTGTATGTTGTCTGTCTTTCTCCACTTATTGTTGATAAATACACCAACCATTTTTCACTATTTGCCTTTTATGTTTTACTTCTTGTTATTCCTATTATTCGTTGAAGTTGTACTTAACATTAACTGCTATTATGAGCATCATTATCAATTATTATTCTTTGTTTATGTTTCCTGCATTGTCTTATATTTGGGTTTGTCCAGTGATAAATGCTTGATCACATGGACAACCGAAGGATTCATTTAGTGCAAGAGTGTGAGAACAAAGCTCATTCCATTGTGGGTTACAATAGAACTTTTTTATCGCACATGAGAAGCAATAGTTTCTTAATTGCTAGCAAGGCTGGTGGAACTTGCTCATATGATATGTTTGCTGAGATTAAAAGACATTGTCCGGACAGTTTTCATATCTGTTACAATCCTTACTGTCACATTTCTTACACTTAATAATTACAAAGAGGACTGCAAATGTGACCTTCTTATCTTTGAGAGTTAACTTCTCCTTCTTGTGCAGCATATATATGTAATATCTTGTTTTATCAGTATTGCATCATCCTAGTAGAATTTTAGGACATTCAAAGGATAAGAATGTCTTATGTGCTTGGAAAATTGACAAGCATAAAAAAAAATTAAATTGAAATTGCAGTATTTAAATAACTTTGGTAATTATTAAACAATTTTGAATCAACTTTGGTTAGCATACATTGAATCTGTAAAATAACTTGATAGAGATGAAGGAAAATGATTCTTTCATAGTTTGTATTGAGCTATTGAGCAAGATATATACAAAGGCTACCCTACTGCTATTGGATGAAAATCCTGCTAAACCTGTCACTAATAGATTGTGGGCTGCTGGCTGAACAATTGTTGGCTGCAGGTTGTATAAAGGCAAACGCAAATATGTACAAGGACAGACAGAGGAAAGGACGAAAGCAGAAAAGAGATAAAAGACAAGGATGGATGTTGATGGGCTTGTGAGTGTGTAATGCTAAGCCCATGTATGGTGAGTGTAGGATGCCAAGCCCGTGTATGATGCTGAGCCCGAGGTTGGAGAATAAGGATGACTCTCTAACAGAATCTACTATCATGGCTGAGTCTCAGAAGATAGTAGAACGTGGAAGAACCAAAGGTAGTGGCGATATGCTGAGATTTTTTCTCTTTTCCAGTTTTTTCTTCCACAGCGAAATGGGTAAAAAGTTAAAAACATAATTTCTACGAGGAGAACTTGGAATTACTTGCGACTAAAGTAACTGAAGATGGAAAAGTTGGAAAGGCATCGGAGCTTTTTGTTGTCTCAAGAGCCCTGATTTGAGCAGATTCTAGAGATGACAGACAAAACAGAACTTAAGTGACAGTAAAAAACGCTAGCAAGAATCGAGAGACGTTACAGTCCATGAAACTCCAGCAATAAGTCGGTAACAGAAGAAATTAAACCGTTTTCTGGATTTTAATTTGTTCTTGTCAATATATAATAATTTATTAACTCGTTTCTAGATTCCGCGGCGGCTCCATAATTTAATCCCATTAGTCATAGTAGTCGCCTGTACATCATCCCCATCCGTTCTAATAGTTGACTCCACAAATCTTTTGGTTTTTGTTTCTTTCATTTACTTTCTTCTCTCTTCATTTCTTGGTTCCATACCTTAAGCAAAATTAAAGATTATGATCTACAAAATGCCAAAAGCTAAAACAAATAGGAAAATAATTAAGAGATGAACTCAGAAAGGAATTTAGATAAACAGGTACAGGAAGATAGAAATTTTTTACAGGAAATTTCCTTTATTACCATGTCCAACAGTAGCAGACTTCTGCAACTGCAAGATTCTTGAAGGGTCAGCGAACCTTGCTGAGAAAGAGCGAGGTAGATTATCAGGCTCTGTCCAGCCAGTGCCAGGATCAAAGTTCTGAAAGTAGTCTTCAGGTTCATAAGACGCATGAAAAGTCGTAGTCGTCGTAGGAGCACTGAAAATCTTCTTCTTCTCTCTGGTAATCTTTCTCCAAAACACTTGCCACCTTGGTTTCACAGCTTTTCTGTCAATCATTTTGGGACCCTGGGAATCGCTCCTGCCCAGACGAATAGTTTCGGAGGATCTCCATTTTTTCTTGAACACGTTCACCGTGAGATCTGCTATGCCCATGTTTGGATTCACGAGAAGATGTTGACTAGCATGGTGGTGTAGATTAAGAGAGGCTGTATAATTTAAAGAAATCGCGACTTTTCGAGATAATGATGCATGCAATTGCTAATGTCTGCACAGAGGATTTTGTAATGAGAATGGTTGTTGGTAAGAAGAGCTAGCGGTCCTTAAGCCCATCTCATATTCACCGTATTTTGTACTTAAGTAGATAGGAGGGTTAAGAATCCGTATACTAGGAAACACATCCAAGGTCTCAGTTGAGATTCTCCGTGACAAATGACTCCATAAATGGAGTCAGAATGATGTACTAGCAAACGGCTGTTTATTTGATAATTGATGGGTTTGCCTTACGTTGGTATTGTCAATTTTACTAACATGCAACAAAATTGTGCAATTTATTAGTAAAAGTTTGATACAATTTGCAAAACCTGAGTACTAGCAATCATATCTTGGAATAGTATAGTAAATTTTGACTACTGCTAGGACGTAAAATTCTCAATGAGTTTGGTTTCCTCATCGAGAAAATGGAGATCGTGAGAGTGATTTTTTCTTATTCTTACGTAACCAATTGAAGGGCATTCAAAAGACAAATAATGGAATTTGTCTAACCTGTTACATTGCACCAACTCCTTAGCAACTGTAATTTTACAAAGCAGGAGTCCAAGCCATCATGATAAGATAAATGAGTCATATGGTGTAGATAATATACTAGTGTATCAATCAAAATGAGTGCTTGGGTAGTAATTAGGTTAAAGAAAAGAAGTAAAAACAGTATTCAAGTTTAACTTCTACAAGAACAATCTTTGTGACAATTCATTTGCTATACCAATTCTATCTAATGGATGACAGAATATTAATATCATATTTAATACTTTGGATCATCATTACGGTCACTATTAATTTTTTAGTTTGCTCCTTTTTTTAATGAAATACTATCCTCTTGCCTTAAGTATTAATTAATTAATTAAAATTTGAATCTCATATATACATCAGAAGCAGTTGTGAATATTTCTTGGATGAAAATGACCAATTACGAGGTACTACCTCAATTATATTGTGCACGTAGTAATAACAACATGACATCCCTTTAATTTAACTATTTTGTTAGCAAATATACTGTTCAAATTTATTTTTTTTTTTAACACCCTACTTACAAGAGGGGCTAGCAAGGAATCGAACCTGAGACTTAACTGAAATCAAGTCTCGCTCTTAACCATCGAACCACACCCCTTGAGGATAAATATACTGTTCAAATTATATGAATTATGTTTGCCTATTTACATGTCATTCTTTCACAACTTCGGATAAAATCTACAATGCAATCTACGTGTAAACCCTCCACCTCTTTCTAAATTTAGCCTAACTGCGCCGTAATTCAATCTCTAAATGAACATGAAAATACAGTACGCTTACTTCGTATCCATAATTCCTAAAAATACAACTTCTTTACTTGGATTTCTATAATCCACGCATACCGAAAGTCAAAGTAGACCGCCGAAAGGGTCTAATTTTGCGAGCGGCGTGCCCCCTTCACTTTTTACTTGCGTCTGTTTCTTTCTAAGATGTTTTATGTATTAGTTTAATGGCTGTCATCATTAGAGAAAATACACGGTTACTGTAAACTCTGTATACCCACGCAATCATGTTAATGTCCTTTTCAGAGAATTCAAAAAGGAGAGTAAAATATTATTAAAGCCGTCAAGCATTATTCTTTCTAAAAAATCACTTAAACATTAATTACTATAATTAGTAATATTTCTAAAATGTAAATATATTAATGGGACTTTTAGTCCCACTAAAAAGAATTATCCTTTCTAAGAAAAAGAAATGCTTGCATTTATTAAAACATTAAGAAAATAAAAAGTTGATTTATTACCTGTCGAATATCATATTCAGGTAGAAAAAGAAAAATTAATAACAAAAATATTGGATCAAAAATTGGTATCAGCTCATCCAATATAACTTTAGTAAAACCATGAAAAATATAAAAGATCAACGGGAAGAAATTTCTCAATTAGTAAATAAACTTACACTCATCATCATCATATCCCGAAGTCACGCAATGAAGCAGGATCTGGATAGTTCACAGTCTTACCTCTATATTATAGAGAGGTTGTTTTCAGTAGACCTACATGCAAATGTTACAAGATAACAGTGATGCAGGTTAAAAACGTAAAAAACGTAAAATCAGACAAAAAAAAAATATAATGAATATAATAATAAGTAAAGAAAATAATAAAATTAAATAATAATAATAATAATAATAATATCACAAAGTGTGATAATAAAAAAAGGCCAAGGACTTATACGTAGAGTTCTTATCAGACCTTGTCAGGGTAGCAGAGTTCTTACCAGATCTTGTCAGGACAGCAGAGTTATCATTGATGCCAGAGGGTTTACTGTTTACAGGTTGCTTCATCATCTGCAACTCTCCACCACATGAAAGGAATCACGACAATGGGGACACAGAGCAACGACACTGATGAAGACGCTATCTAAGAGGAACATAGCAACAAGTAACACCTGACAAAAAGTGAGAGCAAAGAGCACCATACGCTTAAAAACAAAGATCGTAAGCCATTACTAATTAGAATAGAAGTCGCAAGAAAGATTGTACCTTTTTCGTTACCGGGAACATTAAGAACGTTTTGTCTTGTTGTTGACGTACACACGATAGATCCCACAAAAGAAACAAAGTATACCTTTACAGTGAAGTCATGGACAGTTTTATCGGTGATAGCTCTTTCTGACCCAGAAATCAGTTCCTCATATCTTTCCCTTATTCTCTGTGTTAGATGATTAAAGAGTAAAAAAACTACATGGAAGATGCTCGACGTATCCAATGAACCACCGAAATACAAGGATCTAACTTACAACAGTTGCATCTTATCCATTTACTCCGATCAGAAAAACATTTAATGAGCAGTTCAAATCCAACATAAATCTATTAAAATATTATGTGGTTGCTGCCCCAGAAATTCATGAATAAACTCAGCAACTTCCAAGTCAACTCTAGAGCAAGGAAATAGATACAACGAATTGCCAAATGGAGATAATTTAACAGCTAAAAAATCCATTCTCTCTACCATCTTTCCTTTCCAATCACAGGAAATATCGCAAACACAGACCTCACTTAGTTTATGAGAATAAAGAACGAAACTTTTGAGTCATTGCAGAGCAAAACTCAAGATTTTACTAGGAAAAACACAATTCATCTCTTCCTCACAGAAATCACCATCAGACAGAAGAAGAATCTCAGATCTGAAGACTAATAAACAAAATTAAAAAAATCCAAGCCCATCGGAGATTCAGCGTACACAGAACCAAAAGCCCCCCAAGTTATAAACTTGATAGGAGACGAGATCAAGTCCGTGTAAACTAATTGAAAAGGGTCAGAGCTTTAAGTGACGCACCAAGAGGAGGGAGACACAGAGACAAAAATCTCTTAGCTGAACGCTTCAATGAGAAAATCAAGTTATGTTATATAATATTTTACGAACATGCTATAAAGAAAGAGACCCTAAAGACACAGGAGCGGCTTTAAAGCCTCAATGTTTCACTTTTCAATGTTTCATCACAAAATGCCAAAAGAAAATAGATCAAAGAATAACAGATCCAAAAATTGCCATAGAAACCACTTAGTAGAGATGAAATAATTTATGGTTATGAATCTGATCAACAAGAGATATATATGGATTAACCAAAATCACATAAACCTATGAAGAAAAAGGAAAAATGAGAAAATAAATGTAGTTATAATTAGAACTATAAACCTATAGAACAAGAAGAATTAATTCGTTTTGAAAATTACAAAAAAGACAATAAGATACAAAAATTTCCTATAGAATATACACCAAAACATATAACATTAGGATCAGATGAAATTCGTAATTTAGACTACATTTTATCTCCAAAAAAATTATTACTTAAATGGTCTAACATATTAGCTTTAGTTATTCAATTAGAAAAACCTTTTGAAGGCTTAACAAATATTAGTACTTTGTGGAATTTTATTACTTATAAAATTGCTGGTATAGTATTAAACCTTTTATTAGATAATGAAATACGAATAAAAAATACTACTAAATTTCTTAATGTTATTGAACCAATAAAACCTTTTCATATAGTTACCAACGAAATTTATAAAGAATTTATTGGAAAAGATATAACTTCATACAAACAAGAAATTGAAAATGAAGAAAGAAAAAATGCCATATGCCATTTAAATAATATACGAATATGTGATATCTGTTATTTGGAAGAATGTATTTGTGAATTTAAAATTTATTATTATAAATTAACTTGTACAGAATAAGAAATGTATATACAAATACTTATTCAAAAATTACCTTATCCGATAAATAAAACGGTGGAAGAATTATTTTTAATAAAACAACATGATAATCTAGTAGCTTATAACCTCATAGATGTTATTTCAATCGTAAAAGAAGTATTATCACAAAAATGCTTAGAAGCAAAATTACATAAATCACTAAGACATAAAGATAAACTTGTTCTAAATATTCGAAAGTACCTCAACAATATGGATGTAACTCTTTTACTTATCAAAACAAAGAAAACATTAAAATATAAATACAACAAATATAAATGGAGAAAATATCCCACAAACAAATACAAGAAATTTCCATTTAAACCTTATAGAAATTTTTCTAGAAAAATGTTTATAGACAAGCTAAACCAAAGAAAAAATATTGTCCTCAAAATGAGAAAACATGTAAATTTTGGTTATGCAAAGAAGAAGGTCATTATGCAAATGAATGCTAAAAAAGAAATCAAAATAAATACAAAGAAAAAACTAATATTTTAAATTCAACATTTAAATATAATTTAGAACCTATGGAGGCAGACTATAAAACAGATTGAACAATCTCTTCATTATATTATTATGAATTTCAAACTTCAAAATCAGCAACTGAATCCAAATACAATATTATTCAAGTGATTATTTAGAATAAAAAAGTTAATGCTTATATAGATATAGTTGCTACTATTTGTATAGCATCTAAAACACTATTACAAAACTAAAAAAAAACTAAACAAACCTTTACAAATAAGAATAACAGAATTATTAGATCTTCAATAACAAGTAGGGTCAGTAACAAAAGAGATTAATCAGTTAAGACCAACCATTAATCTTGTTGAAAAACAAAACATTAATGCCATCCAACCAATTACCCCTCAACAAATTACTCAAACAATTTTATCCCCTGCTCCTTCAAACACTTCAGCCGAACCTATTATCCATTACCCAAATCTGAACAATCAATCTCTCATAAACAAGAAGATTTTAGAGAATCTAAAGTCTATGTTATTTTTAATGGACCAATGGTAGGAATATATGTTGAATGGCATAAGGCTTCTATCCATATTATTGGAAAATCTTCATTTATTCATGGAAGTTATTCAAACCATTCAGAAGCAGAAAAAGCCTTAGTCAAATTCAGAAATCCTACATTAAACCCTCATTATAAACAAGTCCCAGAAAAACAACCAATATATTAAAAAATGAAAACATTGAGAAAACATATCAATATGGAAAAAAATCAATGTTGTACCTATAAGAGCACTAAAGGACGAAATGAAAAGAATTACTCTTGAGGTTTTCTATGATTGTTTTTAAGTACTCAATGAATGGAAGGAGGAACAAAACGTTTTTCAATACTAACCCCAAAATTGAGGACGATATGGACTCAAAGTTATTAGATTTCCATAAACAGATGCATTCACTACTTATCTCTTTTTCCAAAGTGGTTTAGTGGATACTATTTATTTAACCAATGTAAACAATCTTGCCAAGTTTTCAGCTGGATTCACTCTTGCAATCAAAAACTACAAAGAAAGATCTGTAAAAGAACGAGAAATCTTTATCAAAGTTTTCAGCAACTATCCAATCTTTAAAAAAATAGAAAATTTCAAAGACTCAGACATACAACTATCTCGAATAGCTTATGTACAGGTACAAATCAGCAATGGTATGTATTCATCCATCGACAAAACACCAAAATATGAATTCAATTGGGATCTCATCAATCAGTTTAACCTCCATTGTAAACGCAATCTAAATTAAATCATTTTGGATATTACAAAAAAGACAATAAGATACGAAAATTTCCTACAAAATATACACCAAAACATATAACATTAGGATCAGATAGAATCCTTAATTTAAATTGCGTTTTATCTCAAAAAAAATTATTACTTGAATAGTCTAATAGATTAGCATTAGTTATTCAATTTGAAAAACCCTTTGAAGACTTAACAAATATTAGTACTTAATGGAATTTTATTACCTATAAAACTATTGGTATAGTATTAAACTTTTTATTAGATGATGAAATACGATATATGATGCAAATATTGACATATGATGCAAAATCCCTAATACTATGATGCAAATATTTACATTTGGATTTTGAGAATTATGGATTTTTTATTTAAGGATTTTATTATTGGTGTTCGTGAAGTTAAATAATGCAAATATTGACAAAATAGATTATATAATTTAAAAAATTATTTCCTAAAATTAATAGTAATTCTGATTCTTGTTGATAAATTAAAGGTATAATAAAATTGTAATTTTCAATAATGATATTATTATAGTAACTTACATACCAAAAAGATTTAATACTTACATATGCTATTCTTATTTGTAAAGGTTTATTTAGTTTTTTTTTTCTAGTTTTGTAATAGTGTTTTAGATGCTATACAAATAGTAGCAATTGTATCTAATATAAGCATTAATTTTTTTTATTCTGAATAATCGCTTGAATAAATGTTGTATTCGGATTCAGTTGCTGATTTTGAAGTTTGAAATTCATAATAATATAATGAAGAGATTGTTGAATCTGTTTCATAGTCTGACTCAATAGGTTCTAAATTGTATTTAAATGATGAATTTAAAATATTAATTTTTTTCTATATATTAATTTTGATTTCTTTTTGGGCATTTGTTTGTATAATGACCTTCTTCGTTGCATAACCAACATTTACATGTTTTCTTATTTTGAGGACATTATTTTTTTCTTTGGTTTAGTTTGACTATAAGCCTTTTTCTAAAAATTTTTGTATAAGTTTTAAATGGGAATTTTTTGTATTTGTTTGAGGGATATTTTCTCCATTTATATTTGTTATATTTATATTTTTATGTTTTCTTTGTTTTTGATAAGTAAAAGAGTCACATCTATGTTGTTGAGTTACTTCCAAATATTTAGAACAACAAAGTTATCTTTATGTCTTAGTGATTTATGAAATTTTGCTTCTAAACATTTTTGTGATAATACTTCTTTTATGATTGAAATAGCACCTCGAGATTATAAGCTACTAGATTATCATGTTGTTTTATTAAAAATAATTCTTCCACTGTTTTATTTATCGGATAAGGTAATTTTTGAATAAGTGTTTGTATATACATTTCTTATTCTGTATGAGTTAATTTATAATAATATTTTTTAAATTCTCAAATGTATTATTCCGAATAACAGATATCACATATTCATATATTATTTAAATGCCATACAACATTTTTTCTTTCTTCATCTTCAATTTCTTGCTTATATAACGTTATATCTTTTCCAACAAATTCTTTATAAATTTTATTGGTAACTATATGAAAAGCTTTTTATTGGTTCAATAGCATTAAGAAATTCAATAGTATATTTATTCGTATTTCGTTATCTAATAAAAAGTTTAATTTTACACCAGTAGTTTTATAGGTAATAAAATTCCATAAAGTACTAATATTTGTTAAGCCTTCAATTCTAATTGAATAACTAATGCTAATCTGTTAGACCATTCAAGTAATAATTTTTCTGGAGATAAAATGTAGTCTAAATTAAGGATTCTATCTAATCCTAATGTTATATGTTTTGGTTAATATTATGTAGGACATTTTTGTATCTTATTGTTTTTTTTGTAATATCCAAAACGATTTAATTCTTCTTATTCTATAGGTTTATAATTCTAGTTATAACTAGATTTATTTTCTCGTTTTCTTTTTTCTCCACTTTGACTTATTTCGGATTGTTCTTCTGATTTTGAACCTTCTGATTTTGGTTGATCTATATATATCTCTTGTTGATCGGATTCATAACCATAAATTATTTCATCTTGATCAATGACAGGTTTTATAAGTTCATATTTTAAAGACTTGTTTTCGTTATTTAGTGTAAGTTTATTTATTAATTGAGTAATTTATTCCGGTTGATCTTTTATATTTTGTTTTATATTTTCCATGGTTTTACTAAAGTTATATTGGATGAGCTAAATGGCTCTGATACCAATTTTTGAAGCAATATTTTGTTATTTAAATTTCTATTTTCTAGTCATTCGTCTATTGGATATACTATTTTAAATAATTTTTTCATAGCATTTAATTAAAGATTCTAATATTTTATAAACTTCATTGATTTCATTAAATTGTTGTGATTGATAATTTTAATTTAATAGTTGTATTATTTTTTAATTGATTTTCAATATTAAGTTTTTTGTCTAATAATTCAGATAATTGGTTAGTGACACTCATAATGTATTCTGAAGATGACTTTTTAGTTCTTGAGATTGTTTCTTAATATCAATTAATTCATCAAAAAATTGTTCTGAATTTTTGTCTATCTCTTTATTAGATATTATAAGTTCAGTAAACCTAATAGGTTTTTCTAATCTTGTAGAATATGATCTTAAAAGGTTAGATTCTTGTTTAAGTAATTTATTTTCACTTAAAGATAAACGAGGTACATCATAAAAACTTGGTATATTTTGTAATTTTATAGGATAATTGATATTTGGTAATTCTCTTAGACTAGTTCTTAGATTTATTCCCACTTTAGCTACATCATTAAATAATTGATCGATATAAATTAGATCTATATTTTTGGATTCAATACTATGATGAAAATTAGTTAAAACATAACTAATTTGATAAGTAATTGAAAAATGATATTGTCCTGTTGTCATTAAATTTTCGCAATAAAATTTATAAGCTATAGTAATTGTTTCATTTAAATTCTATGATTGTAAAGGAATTCCTAATTTAAGACGGATATTAAATTTAATTTTTCCATAAAATAAATTTCCATTCATATTTCCTATTACTTGGTCTTTTAAATCAGTCATTCTTTCGTCAATTATAGCCATTCTAATAGGATAATCTATTCCTTGTTGAAAGGTAGATTTTAATAAAATTTGAATTGTAGAAAGATGTATATATCCAATTTTAGGTCTTTTTTCTTCAGAAATATTTTGTAACTGTTTATAAATTTGTTCTTGGTTTACTAAACTTTTACGACATTGATCTATTCTCGCAGATGTTTCATGTATAATTTTTCCATAATAAATAACATTTTCTATTAATTAAGTTTTTAAATGAATGGTGTATAATATCTTGTCCATCTTTTAGATTTAATTGTGTTTTTGCTATTTGTTTTTGTTTTTCTTGTGAGAATAGGGTATTAATATGAAAAACACCGGTAGATTCTTAAATTTTTAACTAAAATCCCT
Organism: Erythroxylum roigii; assembly: GCA_027576455.1. NCBI lineage: Eukaryota > Viridiplantae > Streptophyta > Magnoliopsida > Malpighiales > Erythroxylaceae > Erythroxylum > Erythroxylum roigii. The sequence continues at coordinate 8,060,290 of JANZXV010000001.1, read as the reverse complement.
AATCTAATTTATTTCAATCTAAGAAATTAATTTCCAAATTATTTTGAAACCTGACTCTTACCCAAAATCCCTAACCAAACCCAAACTCCTTGTTGGAAAAACAAAGGCAGAAGGTTAAAGAAGTAAAGGCATGGGTTATGACACGTGGCATTTGTTGGGTAAAGTGATATAACATCAATGTCAATAAAATCTTAATAATACGGGAAATTCTCAATAAAAATCCCACTAATACGTGAACTCTACAATTCAATAGTATGCAAGCTTAGTCTTAACTAGTAGATACGACCCACATGAAAAATAGAGAAATAAAATATATAAAATAAAATAAAATAAGACTACTATAATAATAATAAGTAGGAAAATAATAATAATAATCATAATAACAATAAGTAGGAAAATAATAATAAGAATATTATTATTTTTAGTAGTAATAGGTAAAGTGATATACCCTAATATTATTTTGATGGGTTTGTTAAACATTTTTTTACATAATTTAGGCATCAACTGCCCGTTAAGGACAAACATTTAATTGAAAAAAACAATAACTACTAAAGCTGATAACAACTGATATCGTTGTTAGTTTTATAGCCAATATCACTACGAACTTGCCATTAAACCGTATAACAATTTCATAAAAAGTTTGTAAACACTACTTATTAGGTTTCAAATTTCGAAATTTATATGGCAAAGAAAAATGATGCAGAGAGTTAAAGAAGAAAGAGTTAAAAGAAGGGTTCTTGAGTGCTTAAGAATCTATGGAAATGAAAGACTACATTCAAGTTCAGAGCATTTTGACAACATCTCAGCAACTTACTTCACTATCATATCTTGTATAAGAGTTAAAAGAAGGGTTCTTGAGTGTTTAAGAGTCCATGGAAGTGAAAGACTGTATTCAAGTTCAGAGCATTTTGACAACATCTCAATAACTTCGCTATCATATCTTATGTACATATCGATGTTTTTGTAATCTTTACTTAAGCTTATCACTTAGTTTATATTGAATAAAATAAATTTATTCATCTTATCTCACTTAGTGCTATAAATATAACACATATTGTACAACAAATTACACAAAAATATAATACAAATTATTCACGTTACTTGCTCTTTTATGGTATCAGAGCCAACGTCCAAATCCTCTTAACATCGATGTTTTATTCAGTCCAACCACACTACTTTAAAACCATAACACACAACATATATCAGTAAGCATACCCATAACCACATCTCAATAGAACCAACACATCACTACATCCAAAATACAACCAAACCTAGCCTTTTCCACTTACACATCAATTCAGATTGAACTACACACAATCACAGAACTGAGTATTCAGAACATACCAAAAACTTTCATTAAAAAATCAAAACATTACTAGAAACAACTCAATGTGTGAAGAATTTTCCAATTACTCCCATGCCAGGAATCAACCTAGCCGAACTATTTGGTATGGAGAAATCAAATTAAACCTATCCTTATTAACTTTGACCCTATTGGATACGTTGACGGCACTATTTCATCTCTAGCAGAAGTAGGCCCTTACTCACTGGATTACATCAAATGGAAGAAACAGGATCAGCTGGTTCACAATTTTCTCATCAGATCCCTCTCTAACTCTAACGCTAGACTTATCCTCGAACACCATATGGAATGCGACCTCTGGGTTGGCCTTGAAGAACACTTCATGCTCCAATTCGCTTCATAATGCTCCCTCCTCCTTCAAAAGCTCTATAACCTCAAAAAGGGCATGGACACCATCATTGACTACTTCTATACGGTGTCCACCACTTTCGAAGAGTTTGTTGATATTGGAGACTCCATCTCTAATGATAACCTTGTCCTCTTCACCTAACATACCTGTAGACTGCAAATCTTTCATCAAGATAATCAAAAATTGTAACATCAACACCACATTTTTTTATCTCAAAGTAAAGCTTTTACTCTACGAATAAAGGTTGCTCTCATTCCATACGCCACCATCGTTAGATTTCACCCTTGGTACTTTCTTTAGCACCAACTACTCCACTTAAGGTAGAGGTGGCAGCGTCGGCCGGGAACGATGTAGGAGATACCTATACCTAGTGCCTTCCCCGAATTCATTTGGAGGATTTAATCTCAACCCTACCTATGTTGAACCTCCTATTCATGTTTTGCCTCATCTAGTGGCCCCCTCACTAGGTCCAGGCCTAATTTTCATACACCACAATCCAGGCCCATGTAGGTTAATGACAACCCACCTAATTGAATTATAGAATTTTCAATCTTTCAATTAACCAAAAACCCACAATTATAATCATATCTTAAGCCCTCTAATACACATCCGGGTCCTCCCACAAGATCTCTCTTCGTCTAAATTCCTGATTTGACTATTTGCATGATCTATTAGATTGTTTAACTCTCATTACTTAATTTAATCGTTTTGCTATCGATTCACTCTCTCGATTTATTACTGAAGCATGCAAATACAATAAATAATCACAACACCTAATGTATTAACATAAAAAGAAATCACATTGAAATTGTTAGACCTTGTTTTATTTGCTTAAATTGTTTAATTGGTTATTTATGTTTTAATTGCTTAAATTGGTTAATTGTGTTTAATTG
>JANZXV010000001.1:8038860-8057585 GCA_027576455.1 Erythroxylum roigii | reverse complement strand
TTGAGCTATAGAGCTCCGATTTAGGAAATTCTTGGTTCTACATAATCTAGAGACCGAGGGCTACCATTTTCAAAGGTCAAATTTAGTTTTTGTGATCTTTGTTTTGTGGGCTTGCCTTTGGGCTTGAGATGGTAGATAGTGAGGGCTTGTCTCTGAGGGTTAAAGAGTTTAGGAATTCCGCTTCTATTTTGTGCTTCGATTCCGAAACGATCATTGGGCTTTGAAAACGGGGCCCAATAGAAATTAATTTAAGAAAAAATCCTTAAAGAATTTGAGAATATCATTATCAAACCCAAATCCATTGCTAACAAATCCATCTTATACATTTAAAAGAAAAAACAATAAAAATGAAATGAAGTCACTTGGAAAGGTCGGAATCGATTGGGAAGATGGCAGCACGATAAGATCCTCCTTCTCCTCTCCCTTTCTCCTCCTTCTCTCTTCTTCTTCCTCTCTCCTTGGATCTTTCTCAAAATGGAAGAGGTTGGAACTCCCTTTTAGAGTTTTATTCTTTTCCTTTTATAGTATTTTCTAATTAGGGAAAACTTTAGGGTTTTCCAGAGCTCCAAAAGTCCAAAATGTCCCCGAAAAATGAAGTTCGGTAAGTCACGATCGTGTCCCGACATTTACCTTTTGTCATGATTGTGGCTCCTTCATCTTGCTTCTTTCACAATCGTGGCCTTGGATTTTGCTTTGGGCTTCCTTCAATTCTCCTCTATTCTTTCATAATTGATCTAAAAAACTAACAAACACATCAAGACACCTCAAATAGACAAAATTTAAGCTCAATTTGTGGATATTTTAACTCCACTTTGAATAGAGGTGAAGCTCAAGTTAAGTGTTGTCTTAGAAACTTTACAGATGACCGCATGAAGTGTTTTGAGCATCTAAGGGTAACTGATCTAAAGACAAAAGTACACTTTTATACTTGGAGCAATAAGCAGGTTTCATAATGGTTTATAAGAAAAAAATAACTTGACAAGGCACTTGTTGACTCTAGGTGGCTAACTAAATTCCCTGATAGCATAACTAACTTCATGGATCCATTGTTCTCAGATCATAAACCAATAAGGCTATCTGGTTTTTTCTCCTATTCTGATATGCACTTTTCATTCAGATTCAACAACTTCTTGGCTCATTAGAATGGTTTCTTAAAAGTTTGTGGAAAAGGTGTTGAGAAGTTTGTCCCTAGATCCAAAAATTATTTTTTATGTTCAAAAACATAAGTTTCTTAAGGATGAGCTTAAACAGCTGAATAAATCCATGAGATCCAATACGAACACTATAGTTGAAGTTGCTAAAATAAAGTTTTCTGAAAATAAAAAACTTATAGCTTCTAATCCTTATAATGCAAGCGTTTTGGATAAGGAAAAGCTTTTATAGGATAACTATTTTTAGGCTGTGCATAATCATTTTTCCCTTACCAAATAGAGATCTAGGATCACTAGCTTAAGTTGATAAATGTACCAAGTTCTTTTTTAATTTTGGGCTGCAAGGAAAAATAGGAATAAAATATGCTCTACCGTTTCAAGTGATGGTTTTGTTTTACAAGATCAGAATTCAATCCTTCTTGAAGCATCTAATTTATTTTCCAATCTGTTAGGAACTATCAAGGCTTCTTATTCATCTAGTTCTTTATTAAGCAACTTCAGCTCCAATTTTTTTTTTAAGAGACAATTACTTTGATATTTAAATCAGTCAAAGACAAGGAAATAGTTAAAAATATTTTCATGTTAGATGGGTTGAAATTTGCAGGGCCAATGGTTTGAATGAATTTTTCTTTCCAAAGTCATGGGAGGTAGTTGGCAAGGTGACTTTAAAAGTTATTCATGAGTTTTTTAGAGCTAGTAATCTTTTAAAGGAGATTAATAAAACATTTACCTGCTTGATTCCTAAGCTATATAATCCAGCTTCCTTTAGTGATTATCGACCTATCTTTTGCACTAATTTTCTTTATAAGGTCACCTAAAAATTACTTGCTCAAAGATTGAAGAAAGATGTTAATTCTCTCATATGTGACAATCAAGGTGCTTTCATTGAAAATAGACAGATTGGAGATAATGTTTTGTTAGTTCAGGAGCTCAAGCTCCTCCTATGCTCCTCAAAGGATAGTCTAGAAGCTGCACCCTTGCTTATTGTTCTATCAAAGTTGATTTTAATAAGGCTTTTGATAGTATCAATTGGGATTTCTTGTTACACTTGTTGGAAATTTTTGATTTCCCAAAACAATTCATTCTTTGGATTTAGGGAATGTGTCTATAATGCTTCTTATTGTGTTTTGGTGAACGGAAGCCCTTCTAGGATCTTCAAAGGGGCTAGACTACTTTTGAAGCCAGGGATTCGGTGTTAGTAAAACTCCAACCTTGTCGAGAAACTTCTGTTCAGCGAAGACCTCATCAAAAGTTATCTCTTCTGTATTATGGGTCGTATGAAATTGTTGAAAGAGTTAAGACAGGTGGCTTACAAACTTTGATTACTAGAGGGGACAACCATCCATCCTACATTTCATGTGTCTCAACTGAAAAGCTGTATTACCGACGGAGTGGCTGTATCTCACAAGTTACTTGTTGCTTTACCCCGTATTGATAAACTTTCGGAAGCCATTTTATGTCGCCGAGTGGTGAAACATCACAGCAAACCTATTACAATGAAATGGAATGGTTGGAGTGAAGGTCTGATACGTAACGAACTCAGCCTTACCGAACTGAACAAAAACTGCAGTTTCACCCACATGATACAGATGCAACAGATGTTATGTTAGGCTAGAGACATTTTACAGGGCATCGTTTTATATCCCTTCTCCCGCGTACAGATACCAAAGATTCGGGATTCCTATTTCTAGACTTGACGTTAATAATGGCTCAGAAGGTTTTTGTAGCCTTTTATTTCCCAACTTCAGATTGAATCAAGAACTTATCTTTAGGCTCAACCTCGCAGTTTTTCCAACAATTTGGATCGCTGAAGCCGTGAGATGACAAGAGTGTTCTTGATCATAAAACAGATTGGCATATATCTTAAATACTTGGGGAATTCAGGATTTCATAGGGATTTAAAATTTCAGAAACTCTAAATTAACTAGAATTAAATCTACTCACAAAAAAATATCAACGTCAAGGTAATTGACTAATTAAAATCTCCCCGAGTCGCAAGATCTGAGTAAAACCTTAACGGTCCTATTCATGTTAAAATCCAACTTATAAATTAACAGAAATTAATGCTTAAAAACCAAGCTTTTTCCACGAAACTCATTCATTGATATTGACGGGAAATTGAATCACAAAAAATTATAACGAAAGCAATTAACTTTAAACATTGAATTTCTTCCCTAAATATCTTAGCCCATACAGAAGAATACTTACATACGCTAGGGTCAACCTGAAAGCTTACAACAATACACACCCGAAATGTTTGACGAGTCTCAATCCTAGGCCTCCATGTGATGCAAGGGTTCATCATCAAATATCTAGTCTTTGCTTAACTATGAGGCCCCCCATCATCTCGAAAACTTCATGGTAAAATTTGCATCACAATCCACCCAAATCGCCTGCCATAAGAGTTTGTCAATGGTTGATAAAAAATGCAGCTGATCTAAGCACAAAAATCCCACTTTGATTTCAGCTACTTTTTCCTGTTAAATCTTTCATGTTGCGCGGCCAGAGAGAAATGAAATTAACACTCAACAGGCGACAAATGAAACATGCACTACCCACTCTAGATGCAACATCTAGAACTATGACTCCTTTCCCACTTAAGCTCTTCAGAAATGAATGAACAATTGACAACTTCAACAGATTTTACGCTGAAATTTTGATACTATAACTCCCCTAAAAGCAGCACACAGCCTTCTAATGAATAAATAATTAGCATCATTGAGGAACAAAACTACCAGTTTTAGCTTTATGGTGGATAACCAATTCTAGATCAAGTTCCGAAGGCCATGCTCATATGTAAAGCCAATAATTTTCCACACCGGAACCAACCAAAGTTGCTAGTAGAACACGCCTGCTCCTATGCAGATAAGGTTGACATAAGCTTGCTTAAAGTAAAGAGTTGCCTCATAACAAAACATAGCTTACATCACTGTGGAGGGTAATGACGTGCATTCTGTGACTGTGCGACCGACCTCAACCTCTCGTAAGCATCAGAACAAGCATGAGAATAGTCTGTCATTGCACGAAAGATTTCAGGCAACCGCATCTTCAGGGTCCCCAGTGACTTCTCTCTCACCTGAAGGCAATGTCTTTGGTGGGCTTCAACTTCCTCTTCCAACCTCTTGTTTAAGCTCTCTATGGCAAACCGCCTCTCAGAGATAGGATCATTGGTATTTGCACCTTCACCATCTGTTTCATCAGTTGGAGTTCTTCGCTGCAGATACTTTTGGTACCATTCTTCAAATGCCTGCTTCTTGCGCATATATTCCTTCCTAGTTTCTTCACACTTCTCCTTCAGTTTCATTTCTTCTTCCTGATGGATTATTATGGTCTTAATTACAGCTGCAAAGGATGAGATGGCAGATTTGGCAAGTTCATCTGGCAACTTTTCAAGATGGTCATGCCATGACTGCAGAAGGGCTTGGATAGGGGGATTCTGGACTCTAGGTGGAGACGCTATTTTCTCTTTCAAGCTGCTTTCAATGGGAATCAGGTTTAACTTTAGCCAGCTATGAAGAATTTGTATGTACTGTTTCTGATGAGTCACAAGCTTATCATATTGTGCATGCCATTCTTCAATAACCTTCAAAAGTTGGATGGTATGTTCATGGTGCTGTTTGGTTGTTTCCTTGACATCATGTACAACATCAAGTGATTTAAGATCTGTAACAATTTTCAACTGGCTCTCATGATGTATAGACATATTTGCCCACATTTTAGCCATCCTGCATCATGATGAAGAAACATTCACTTCACTAAACTAACGGTGAGGAGATCATATATTAACACTAAAGGAAAAGTCAGAATGATCACATAAAGTCATTGCAATAATACTAACATGAAACAAACATACTAAAACAGTATATAAAAGAGTTGGCAAAAAATGTGGCTGCTATTACAGTTGACCAAAATGTCATCATCATAAATAACATGAAAGTAACGTGGTCTTTTCAATCAAATGAGTGCATCACCTATAAGCACCTGTTTAAATATTTGATGACGATTGGTAAATAACTTACTTGGTAATATTGCTATTTAACATCACTTGGTCACTGCTTAATCTAATCCAAGTTTGCAAGCCTGGCCTACTATTCAAAAGGCCAAATTCCCCTTTCCAAGCCCTTCTACTAACCCCAATTTTGGGAGGGTGGAGATGCGTTCAGAAGTGGAGGCCTACCATTTTTTCTTTAGGCTACACAGGTCATAGTTGTCTATAAAGAGACCATAAATGACAAAAAGGTGCCTAGGGGTTACGCTAATTTACAAATGTGCACCAATGCAAAACTTTCAACATAATTCCAACTCAATTTACAGAGATCTGCTGGTGGTGCACAAGAAGAATAAAGTACAATCAAAAGTTGGAAGTAATATATCTAAAAGTTAACAGCTCTTTGAAAAACAAACCAACAGGAATTATAATCCAATGTGGACAATCCAAGATCTGTCTAGCAAGGGGGGAATTGTGGGGACACTGAGGTGAAAAACAGCATTTTAGTTTATAAGTTGTTTTTCCAGGTAACTTACCCATCAACAAGGGCAACAAGTTTTGGATACAACTGGTTGTCACGTATGTGATTGACTTCTGAAACAGTTGAGTCCATGGATTGCATATCCACAATATATCTTGTGTGCAAATGGCTCACGGCTGCTTTAGTCTTTTCCAAGGATTCAACACTAGCACCACGCTTCTTCTGTTTATTCAGCAGAGAAACTTTCTTCTTGTACTCAAGCTTCATAAGCTCGCCTTGCTAATAAGTGTGAAGTAAAATTCTAGTCAGCAGCATTACCAACAAAACAATTGGACCAGTTTGGCCTATTTAGGTCCCTAATTATGCTTGTATTAGGCACTAAACAGTCCTAACAGTTACAATCTGACTGTATGAACAAGGTGCAAAGTAATTCCCAAGATGATAGGAGAATTAAAATTAATAAATCCTATAGCTAATTATCTATATCTGCTAAGACACACCTTGAGAAAAATGTAGTACAGAAGCAGATGGAATCAGAATAACCAAAGATAGAGAAGTACCTTTACTTCATCATAGAGCTTCTTTTCCCAAGCTAACAACTTGTCCAAGACAGTGGCATGAGTTTCATAGTCATCAGAATCAAGTTCATCTTTCCCACCCTCACCCCCAGAAACACCTTTAAATGATCTATTCCATGTGATAACACGCATAACCCTTGCAGAATGATCAATATGTCCTGCAATGATTGACACAATTTTAATAACATAAGATGATACTAGTCACAAGATTTCTTTTTCGTGAAACTAAGATTGAAAGAAAAAAAATGCTAGCATAATGATTGGCTAACACAGCCCGTCTTTCAGGGCTAAATAACAACTGTTCAAGCTGCACACAGCATAAATATATGTGTTGCCTGAAATCTAAAAAAAAAAAAAAAAAGAAGAAAAAGAATAAGCGTTAGCGTTATCAAACTTAGAAAAGCCGAAAGTATAAAAGAACAAAGAATATCCAAGGTTGCTATTACAAATGCTTGCAGCAAAACCCATAGAAAAAGGTCAAATGACTGGATTCGTAATATCAATTTCCAACTATACAAGAAAAAGATAAAAAGCCCAAGCTTTGAGCTTCAACTTTCCACATAGAAACACATCTCAAAAACTTGGAAAGTTACTAGAAACAGAAAGGCATGTTAAACTTCTAGTACGCAGTTAGACCATTAGGAAGCAACAACTTCAGTGACTAATAAAGGATTGTCAATGCACTCGGAGCCATCCACGGTTTTTATTCAGAACTTACTTTAAAATAAATGAAGAGAAGACAAGCATTGAACATAAAAAACGATGTATGTAAACATTTCCGGAGCTTGAAAGATAAATTGCCAGGAAATTATCATCAATCACAATTAATACCTCGGTTGTCAGCGAAATTGGAATGATAATGCAAGCGAGTAGCCTCAAGCATCTTGCAAACATCCTGTGCAGTCTCAGACGCTTTTAAAAAATGATCATCAATCATCTTCAACACGTGCATCAAATTCACACTAGGAACAGAACTCTCGTTCCCCACCATTCTAAACTCAGCCGGGGCCGTTTTCGAATGCTCAATCTGCTTCCCCTTCCTACCGTCCTTCTCCTCCTCCAGCTCCTCTTCCTCCGTGGACACCATCAGCTTTGCCTCTGGTTTCTCCGGCGTCTTGGGCTCAACCCCATCAACACCACCGCTGGTCTCGACACCATCAAACTGGACACTCTCAACGTTTCTAAAAGCATTGTCATTTCTGGTGGCATCTTCATCTGGCTCCAAAGACGGACCGGGCAAATTGTCCACCATAAAGAAGTAATCCCAAGCCATACCCTTCGTTTCCGGCATGGGTGGCGCGATTTGTTGGTTCTCCGGCAAACGAGTTACGCCCACATTCATATAATGTAGGCCCTTCGACCCACTGGAATCTTTACTCTTATTCCCTCTACTCTTTGCATTTCGATCCAACTCACGTTCCTCTTCCTCCTCTTCCTCCTCATCTTCCTCGACAATGGCAATGGGATCGATGTCCCGAATCTGCTTCATGGGCATCTCGGGCATGCTGACGGCACGCTTGATGGGACTAGGAGAAAAATTTGGCAGCGGCGGAGGCGGCGGAGGAAGGCTGTCAATGGACGACGGCGGCGGTGGAGGAGGTGGTGGAGGCGGTTGGGTGGCGGGGTCGAGAGGAGGGTGAGGGAGGTGGGAATGCTCGGCTTCACCGTGGGCGTAGTCACTGAGAGCCGCTCCGGTGTTCTTGAGAGAGATGGCGTACCCTGAGTAGCCGGAGGCAAAGGCGTTCCTGGTGGCGACGGCGTCCTTCATAAGGATTTTCCGCTCCTTGCAACGAGACACAGATTCCTCATTGTCGACTTTGGACTGCGCACAGCCCATTCTCGGTTAGGCTTCTAGGAAGAAGAAGAATAATAGATTAAAAAAAGAAAAAACTGGGGACTTGGGGTTTTAGTTTTAGAGAGAGAGGGGAAGTGAGACTTGGAGATGAAAAGAAAAGAGCGAGTGCAGAGAAGGCAAGGGTGGCACTAATGCCAAGACCAAGAGCTGGTACAGAGTACAGAGTTGAGTGTATGAGCGCAGAGAGAGCAGAGGCTGTTGTGCTTACTCGCTGAGACTATTAGATTCCACTCTACTCGCTGGCTTTGGACTAGGAGGTGTCCTTGTCAAATAACGGCCACTTTTTTCTTTTAATTTTATTAACTAGGCTCCCTCCCGATTATATTTAATTAAAATAAATATACCTAATAAATTCAATTAGTATTCAATTCAATGTATTTTACTTTTTAAATTACTAAATTATAAAAGATTGATAAAACTTGTCATGTCACTGCAACTGCAAGCGCAAATCCGCAAATGGTTTGTCCATCGTAGCTTGAGAAAGTTGTTCATCCACAGCTCAATGTCCTCACAACGCCAAAATTTTTAGTAGTAAAATGGGTTTCTGTTCTTCTTCTAGCCGTTCACTTGTCTTGATGCTGTTGTTAAATATGTTTAACTTTAATTCAAATGCCTTCTACTCTCCTTTCAGTTAGTATTCAAATGCTTTGCAAGTATTTAATTGTTTTCCATGCTAAACCTCTGGTGAAGCTTATATATATATGTGTGTGTAACAGTGTGTGTAGAAAGCTTATATGTGTGTGTAGAAATAGCGGCCGCTCCGCTATCCGCTATTCTGCTATAGCGTTTTCGGGGTCGGCCGCTCCGCGCCGCTATCCGCTATTAACTACTATGGACGTAACTTAGTAACCCTTATGTTGACCTAGTGTCTTTCTAGTATACTTGTGGATACAATTAACTGAAGTCATATCAAGCTACTGCAAGTTATTTGAAATAAAAACTCGGTTAATTTTATGATTGGATGGAAAAGATTTTAACTGTGCTTTACTCAATCTGTTGCTGCTTGTTTAATTGCAGGCTGAAATTCAGCTTAATCTTCAAAAACGGAGGGGTCATGGTGTTTTATCTGTACTTCGTCCAAAATTTAGTGGTGTGCTTGGTGAAGCTTTAGATATGGCTGTTAGATGGAGTGGTGATGTTGTGAGTACCTAAGCTGTGACTCTTTGCTACGAGTCTGACCTGTGTGGTCAGCTTCCAGGCTACCTTAAAAGATTACGTTTAGAATGAATTGCATTGCAGATTCCATTTTTTGCAACAATGTAGCTGATATCTTTTGATGATCAAATGTTTTGCAGATCACCATTGAGAAAACTGTTTTGGAGCAGACTCATAGCCGTTATGAGCTCCAAGGTGAATATGTCTTGCCTGGAACCCGAGATAGAAACTCTGCTGGGAAGGAAAAGGGTGGCCTCTTCAGAAAGGCAATGAGTGGACACCTGGGAACTGTTATATCATCCATGGGGCGTTGGAGAATGAGACTTGAAGTTCCTCGAGCTGAGATTGCTGAGATGCTTCCACTTGCTAGGCTTCTTTCAAGAAGTACTGATCCTGCTGTTCGATCTAGATCAAAGGTGTTATCTTGCATAAGCATATTGGACTTCTGTTTATTTTGATCAGTTTTTAATATGCTTTTCGGAATGTATGGCTGCTTGTCAATTTCAGGCCATCTTTTTTCTTTTTTAAAGTCCTGACAAGTGCATGTCTTTTCTACAGGACCTGTTCATACAGAGTCTACGATTAGTAGGATTGTATCCTGAAAGTCTTCAAGACTTACTTGAGGTATGACTCATCACTAAAACCTGCACTGTTATGATTTCAGTAGCTTGGAACAGAAACATGTAACTGAATTTTAATGGTCTTTATAGAATCTACAGCAGCGGAAATTTCTGTTAACAAGGGTTATGACTTCAATTGGTTAGAAATAATGAGACGTGATATTTTTTTCATCATAAAATCAACAGCTCAACCAATATTTCAGGTAATACGGGGCCATTATACTTCATCAAATGAAGTTATTCTCGAACACTTGAGTCTTCCAGGTTTAGCTGAACTTCGAGGTCGGTGGCATGGATCTCTCGATGCAAGTGGTGGAGGCAACGGGGACACAATGGTACGGATATGCAAGATTTTGAACTGTACTTTTGTCTCTTTGATTGGTATTAACTAGGTCTCTCTTTATATAATTTTTTTATATTTGTATACCAGGCTGATTTTGACTTCCATGGTGAACACTGGGAGTGGGGAACCTACAAAACACAACGTGTTTTAGCTGTAGGAGCATACAGCAATACTGATGGTTTGCGCCTTGAGAGGATTTTTATCCAAAAGGACAATGCCACTGTACATGCTGATGGCACTTTGTTAGGGACAAAAACCAATCTTCATTTTGCTGTTTTAAATTTTCCAGTTAGCCTTGTACCTGCCCTGGTTCATGTCATTGAATCATCAGCTGCTGACACTGTTCATTCATTGGGGCAACTGTTAGCTCCAATTAAGGGTATACTACACATGGAAGGAGATCTCAGAGGAAGTCTTGCAAAACCAGAATGTGATGTTCAAGTGAGGCTGTTGGATGGTGCCATTGGGGGAATCGATCTCAGACGAGCTGAGATTGTTGCCTCCCTAACCTCAACAAGTCGTTTTCTGTTCAATGCCAAATTTGAGCCGGTCATACAAAATGGCCATGTTCACATACAAGGAAGTGTACCTGTTAATTTTGTCCAAAACATTTCATTAGAGGATGAAGATACAGAAACAGATAAAAGCCCAACAACTTGGCTTCCTGGGTGGATGAAGGAACGGGGTAGAGTTGCTGCCGAGGAAGCCAGTAAAAGAAATGTTTTTAGGGACAGAAATGAAGAAGGTTTAAATACTCAATTAGCAGAAAGCCTCAAAGTTTTGAACTGGAACTTTTTAGATGTTGGAGAAGTCAGGGTTGATGCTGATATCAAGGATGGGGGAATGATGTTATTAACAGCTTTATCTCCTTATGCAAACTGGCTTCAAGGCAATGCTGATGTTACACTTGAGGTGTGTACAGTAAGGAAAGAGTTATTAGATCGGTTTGTCCTTTTTTCTTAGGTCATTCGTTATGCTCTGGTAATTGCACGCTTTTGCAACTTAGCTTGATATCTAATTATTGCTTTTGATATGTTTCTAATAAAATAGGTCAGAGGTACAGTTGAACAGCCTGTGGTTGATGGAATTGCATCATTCCATAGGGCTTCCATTTCTTCACCAGTACTAAGGAAACCACTCACAAACTTTGGTGGCACGGTACATGTGAATTCAAATAGACTGTGCATCACTTCGCTGGAGAGTCGTGTTAGCAGAAGAGGAAAGCTGTTTGTAAAAGGAAACCTACCTTTGAGAACCACTGAAGCTTCTGTTGATGACAAAATTGATTTGAAATGCGAAATTCTAGAAGTACGGGCAAAGAATATTATAAGGTATTTATTTGTTAATTTGAGGACCTTTATAAAAACTTAGCTCTTTAACACTGCTATTTTTTCTTTTCATATCAACAGATAATTGCATGTCTCCTTTTTTTGCTAATAGTGTTTTGTTTTGAACATTGATCTGTTTTGCTGTGATGAATATTTATGACAGTGAATATCCAGGTAGCTTTTTCCTATCAGTGTCTGTTATTGTTGAACAAATTAGAAGAAGAATTGAGGGCTTAGTCATTCATCAATACCCTCATCTAATTTATATAGCAATAGAGAGCTAATTACATAAGGAAAAGAAATCCTGTGAGATTTAGGAGATCACTAGAATCATGGATACATTAGGATTCCTAAGACTTTCCTAATACTTCCCCTCAAGCTGGAGCGTACATATCATAGGCTCCAAGCTTGTTAAATATAGATTTCACCTGAGATCCCCCAAGAGCTTTGGTAAATAAATTAGTAAGTTGATCTTCTGACTTGACGTAGGGAGTTTTGATTAGTCTTGTTTCAAGCTTCTTTCGAACAAAGTGACAGTCACTCTCGATATGTTTAGTCCTTTCATGAAAGATCGGATTAGAGGCAATATGAATGTCTGCTTGATTATCACACATTAACTCCATTGGAGATGGATGCTCAAAACCGAGTTCCTTAAGAAGATGCTTAAACCAAATCAACTCACATGTAGTGTATGCCATGGAACTGTACTCAGATTCAGCACTAGAATGAGCAACAATTGTTTGCTTCTTGCTTTTCCATGACACCATGTTTCCTCCCATAAAAACACAATAACCTGAAGCAGACCTCCGGTCATAAGAACCTACCCAATCGACATCTGTATACCCTTGTACTTGAGTGTGTCCATGATTTTGGTACAGAAGACCTTGCCCTGGTGATCCTTTTAAGTATCTTAAGATTCTGACAACTGCATCCCAATGAGACTAGTCCGTGGAGAACCCATAAACTGACTGACCATACTTGTGGTAAATGCAATGTCTGGACAAGTGACAGTCAAATGGTTAAGTTTACCAACCAGCCTTCTGTACTTGCCTGGGTCTTCTAAAGATTCACCTTTTTCTGCATCAAGTTTAACACTCGACTGTGCTTAATAAGCCGATTTCTTCCAAAAGATCAAGAACATATTTCCTTTGGGATAAACAAATACCCATTTTAGACTGATAGATACTCTCAAAAATGAGAAGTATGTCATTGAAATTATATTAGTAGTAACTCGAATATGTCAAGTTACAGGATAACTTGAAAACAATTTCAAGAGTGTTTGCTCTCTCCTAGCCTAAGGCTCACCAGAATTCTCTTAGTAATATCCTCCCCTCCCCCTTTCCAATTATTACATTATTTATACTAACCTAGCTACTTATGTCAGCCATGCAACAAACTCGCTACTCTCTCACTCTCTCATGCACATCATATAACTACCAGCTTCTGCCTCTAACAGAATTTGGTAACTTTACTCGGTTACCCTTCCCTTTGCTCTTCTAGAATAAACCTGTGTAATAGGAGGTCTAACACTGTTCCCCCCCATAAGTTGCACCTTGTCCTCAAGGTGAAAATTCATAAATTGTTCCACTAAGTCCTCGAATTTCTCCCAAGTAGTTTCCGAATTTGCTAAGCCTTTCCACTTGATCAAGACTTCCAGGCCCTTGGATCCCCCTCGTGGTCTTATCGCTAAGACCTCTTCAGGTTGCACTATTGACTCCTCTTCCTCTGTCCACTTGTTAGGTAAAATCAACTTATCATTACCCTCTCCCACCACTGCTCGCAGCTGTGACAGATGAAAGATAAGATGAATCCGAGTTGACTCGGGTAACTTCAGTTCATATGCCACTTCCCAATCCTTCTCAACACTCGGAATGGACCAAAATACCGGGGGGCTAACTTCTCATTGACTCTTCTCATTACAGTTAATTGTCTGTAAGGAGCTAGCTTCAGCCATACCCTGTCTCCGACTTGAAAAACCACCTCTCGCCTGTGTTTATCAGCTCTACTTTTCATATCGTTTTATGCCTTAGATAAATGCTGTTTAATTTTGACCAAGTAGTGGTCTCTTTGTTGTAATAATACATCAATCGACTCCATTCTTGATTCTCTTGATCCCATCTGAAAAATAGGAGGATCCCTCCCATATAAGACCTTAAAAGGGTGTAGTTCTAAGAGCCACATGATAGGAGGTATTATAGCAATACTCTGCCCAGCCTAACCATTTCGCCCATTGCTTGGGGTGTCTCCTGTAAAGCACCTCAAGTAAGCTTCTACTGATCTATTTACCACCTCAGTAGCACCATCGGTTTGAGGATGACAGGATGAGCTAAACTTAAGAACTGTTCCATGCACCTTGAACAACTCCCCCCAAAATTTACTTATGAAAACCTTATCTATGTCAGAAACCACAGATCTAGGGAACCCGTGTAACTTTACAATTTCCTTGATGAACACCTCAGCTACTGTTTGTGCCCTGTATGGATGCTTAAGTGGTAAGAAATGGGCATACTTGCTAAGCCTATCCACTACGACCAAGATGGATGAATATCTAAGGGATTTTGGGAGCCCTTCGATAAAATCCATCGTTATCTCATCCCATACCTGATTGGGCATCGCAAGGGGCTGCAATAATCCTGCTGGTGACAGAGTTAAGTATTTATTCTGTTGGCATGTTAAGCAAGCCGCCACAAATCGGTAAATTTCTTTGTTCATGCCCTCCCAATACAACTCCCTAGAGATTTGCTTATATGTTTTTAACGGACCTTCATGTCCTCCCAAGTGACTCTCATGACCATCCTTCATAATGTTGAATATAAAAGCAAAAGTATTAGAGATTACCAATCTGTCCTTGTGGTAGAGTTTGCCTTGCTTCACCGTATATGGAGGCCTGAACCTAGGGTCTTTACTGACAGCTTCCGTCAACTCCTTTAGCTTGCTATCAGCTTCTATCTCCTGCAAGATTACATCCATATCCATGATTTTTCATGTCATTAAAGTCTGCAACTCCTCTTGGTGCTGTACTCTGGATAGAGCATCCGCCACTTTGTTTTCTCTGCCAAGTTTGTATTCAATGGTGAAATCAAAACCCAGCAACTTGGTGATCCATTTTGATAATTGGGGTGAATCTCCCGCTGCTCTAGTAAAAACTTCAACGGTTTCTGATTAGTACGAATGACAAACCTATGGCCTAGGAGATAAGATCTCCATTTCTTGATAGCCAACACAATAGCCATAAGTTCTCTCTCATACGCCGATTGTCCCTTTCTTTTTGCTGATAGTGATTGACTATCATTAGCAATTGGTCGGTTATTCTGCATCAGCACTGCTTGCACGCCAGAAGCTGAAGCATCAGTCTCCAAAATAAAAGGTTGATTGAAATCGGGCAAGGCTAAAACGAGCACTATGGTCATGGCCTGTTTAAGGTTGTTGAAAGCCTTCTTAGCTTCAACTGTCCACTTAAAATTGTTCTTCTTGAGCAACTGTGTCAACGGCCCTGCAATGTGGCTGTACCCTCTTACAAATTTCTGGTAATAACCTGTCAGTCCCAAGAATCCCCTTAACTCCTTCAAGGTTACTGGTTTCGGCCACCTCAGCATCGCTTCTATCTTGGTCTGATCTGCTGCCACCCCTTGCTTTGATACAATGTGGCCCAAATATTCCACGTTAGGCTGTCCAAAGACACAATTCATATAATTAGCATAGAGCTTCTGCTCCTTCAAAATACTCAAAGTTACGCTTAAATGCATTAGATGCTCCTCTTTACTTCTGCTGTAAACTAAAATGTCGTCAAAGAACACTAGTATGAATTTTCTGAGATGGGGTTTAAAAATCTGATTCATCAAAGATTGAAATGTAGCAGAATGGCAGTTTGTCAGGCTTTCTTATTTGATGGTAGCCAAACTTCAAATCTATCTTAGAGAAGATAATCACACCATTCAATTCATCCATCAACTCTTCTATTATGGGTATAGGGAATTTGTCACTTATGGTCAACTTGTTTAGAGCACGATAGTCCACACAAAGCCACCACCCTCCATCTTTTTTCTTGACTAGCAGAACTGGACTAGCGTAAGGTGAAGTACTGGTTTGAATGATTCCAGATTCTAGTATCTCCTTGACCAATCTCTCGATTTCATTCTTTTGAAAATGGGGATACTTGTAGGGTCAGACCCTTACTGGTCCTTCTCCTTGAACTAAGTGGATGTGGTGTTCTCTTCCCCTTTTTGGCAGCAAGGTCTGTGGCAATTGAAACACCTCTCCATACTCTTCCAACACCCTTCTGATTTCAGGGTCTTCCACCCTATTAATCGGTTTCGATTCTTCCTCCTGTACTGCCATTTGCAACCAGTACACGAAATCCCCTTCTTTGAGATCCTTGCAAAGGGATTTTGCACTCACCAGAGATTTAGATAATATTGGATCCCTTTTGATAATGATCTCTTTCTCGCCCAATCTTATTTTCATAGTCAGTGTACACCAATTATTCAGGACATCTCCTAGTGGTCTCAACCATTTTATGCCCAGTGTAAAATCTATACTGCCCAACTTCATTGGCAGAAAATCCTCACATATTTCTAGTTTCTGTATCCTTAAATTCAAGTTCCTATAGACCCCAGTTCCTGCTACTTTTTCACCATTCCCCATCACTATCTCATACTTGTCAGTGTGGTCCCATTTGGAACTCCATTTCAACTCCAACTCTTGCGATACAAAGTTATGGGTGGCTCCACTGTCGATGAGGATCACCACGGGCTCCCCTTCTAATACTCCTACTACCTTCATCGTCTTGGGTAAGGTCAACCCAGCTGCCGATCCTCCTGATAATTCTACATTTTGCAATTACACTTCTTGCTCTTCGTCATCTTCTACACTCTCCAATGTACTAACTTCTATTTCTTCATCTAAGATTGTGAGAACTTTCAAATCTATCATTTTACATCGGTGGCCTGGTGGATATTTCTCATCACATTTAAAGCATAGTCCCCGCTTCTTCTTCTCTTGTATCTCACTGAATCTTAAACATTTAAAATTTCCATTTCCTTTGTCGGCGGCAGCGACCTTTGTTTTAACCCCAAGTTTCTCACTGTCTCCCGCTGCGTCCCACGCTTTGTATCCACCATAGCCACTTATTCTATTACCACTCATTGCCCGGTTTCCCTTATCACGTCTCATTACTTTATTCTCTTCCTCTATTTGTTGAGCTAAAGACATCATTCGTCCCAAAGTGCTAGGATTAACAATTAATAGTTTCAGTCTGATTTCCTTCGATAACCCATTTAAAAATGAACTCTCCAGTACTTCATCTGGTAACTCTGATAATGGAGCAGCTAATTCCTCAAATCTACAAATATATTCATCTACTGTACCTGTCTGCTTGATGGCCAGTAGACGTTGACACGGGGTTCCTTCCTGGATGGGTCGAAATTTTTCAACAAGTAGGACCCTTACATTCCTCCCAATTTCTAATCGGTTGTCGACCCTCCACCCACCGAAACCACGCCAATGCCTTCTTCTCCATGTTGAGCAATACTTACTCCATTTTCTCCCTTTCGTTAAACCTCCCCACCGAGAAAAAACGTTCAACACGATAAATCTACCCATCCGGGTCGTCTCTGTCAAAGACTGGCATCTCCACCCGCCTAGTTCGACAGTCAAATCGAGGTTCCCCCTGTCGTACAAATCTCGGTGGTGGTTCTTCTGTAAAATCCTTCCATCCTCTCTGCTGTTCTCGTTCACGCTCCCTTCCCTCCAGTGGCCCACGTTGATCCGCTCCTGTCAAGCAAACCCCTGAGGTGGTTCCCGATGAGTCGTATTATTCCACCCATACTCCGGTGGAGGTTCATTTCGACCGATATTCTTTGGGGGATATCGCCAACCTTGTTCCATTGGCCCCTTCCCTTTGTCCACTCGTGGCTCCTCTTCATTTCGTTTATTGCCTGGAGTCTCACCACTCTTACCAGCTTCATTGTCTCAGGTAACTACTCCATCTCGAGCTGGGATTGCTCCCAGTTTTTTTGCAATTCTTCTTTCTTCAGTCTCCGTTCTTCCCTCAATAGCTCAAAGTTCTTATGAAAATCTTCACGCAAGCTCTCAATTTCCTTCTCAATTCCATCCATTCGATTATCTCCTTTCTTATCAGCCATAGATAGGATTGTTGCTCTGAAACCAGTGGTAGATACTCTAAAGTCATTGAAATTTTATTAGTAGTAACTCAAATCTGTCAAGTTACAGGATAACTTGCAAACAATTTCGAGTGTCTGCTCTCTCCTAGCCTAAGGCTCACCAGAATTCTCTTAGTAATATCCTCCCCTCCCCCTTTCCAGTCATTACATTATTTATACTAACCTAGCTACTTACATCAGCCATGCAACAAACTCACTACTCTCTCACTCTCTCATGCACGTCATATAACTACCAGCCTCTGCCTCGAACATAATTTGGTAACTTTACTCGGTTACCCTTCCCTTTGCCCTTCTAGAATAAACGTGTGTAATAGGAGGTCTAACATAGACCTTGCAACTTCAATACGTAGAAAATATTTTAGGGGACCTAGGTCCTTTGTCTAGATCTTGATCTGCAGAAATGATTTCAAGGATTGGATCCCTACTTTATCATCACCTGTCCTCCTTTACCACTACGACCTCCTTTACCACTACGACCACCACGTTCTCCTCTAGCTTGCCAACTAGAATTTGTTGCAAGCGATGACCTCTTAGAAGTGTTCTCAAACGGACCTTTTTTAGCCATGGAACGAGAAAGCCTAGAAAATACTTAAGCCAACGATGAGATTTTTGCACCTCCAAGGATCTGTACTCGAACAGGCTCAAACTCAGGTTTCAATCCCGATAAGAATGTTGTTATAACGATGATCTCTCTTTGCCTTTGCATCTCCTTTACATCAGACGTGATTGGATATAAAAATTCAACTCTTCATATGCTCGTTTCACCTTCCCAAAGTATTCAACCAAACTTCCTTCCTTCCTGGACTTAAACAACTCAACAGAGGTATCATATACCCGAAGCATATTACTTGAATATTGTTAGACCCTATAGGGGAGAGGACGACTTAGACAATGAGAGGGACAAGAGGAGAAGGAATAAACCGATAGTGTAGGAGGCACATTCTAGAAGAAAGAACCGTGGGCAGAAGGGGCAGTTAGTTATGCTGAGGTGGCAAAGTAGTTAGAATAACAGAATGTACCTGAGGGGATCTATGTAAGGGGGAG
>JANZXV010000001.1:8000045-8019388 GCA_027576455.1 Erythroxylum roigii | reverse complement strand
ATTTTTCTAAAATTAAGACCCTCTTAAAATATCTAGTAAAAAAAAAGAGAGCATTTGGATGTCGATCAACCAAACAAATCTTGTACATTAACTAAAATGAAATCAAATAATAATAAAAAAACGGTCCAAAGCCAGCCGGTGGCGTCCATTATTGTTTTCTTTTTCTACACACAATATATATATGCATAAATAAAAAGAAAATGAGCTGGATAAAGTGCATTTGCATGACAATCAACCAAACAAATCTTGCGCATACCTAAAATGAAATCAAATACAAACAAAAAGGGTCCAAAGCCAGCCAGTGGCATGCATTATTGTTTTCTTTTTGTACACACAATAAATTATGCCATTTGTCTCGATCAATCATCATCAGTATTACGTGACTCCATAGGGCATCAAACTCAGAGAAATACCATAACCCCTAAACACAAAGCCACGGTGACCATCGTCAATCTCCCACCGAACAATCTACAGACTCCGTTTTGATCGTCCGCCGTCTGATCAGCGGGATCCTCATCCGACGGAGCATCAGCCTCAGGGGAATCGGCTGTCGGCTTCTTCCCTTTGGTGCTCTTAGGTGCCGGTGCAGTAGCGGCAGCCTCCTTGAACAACTCTCTAGGAAGCAACACCTTATCAATTTTGTACAGAACCAACGGCTCCTCATCCTTAACAGTCCCCATTATCTTCGCCGTTATAACTTTAGTCTGCAAGGTTATCTCCTCCCCGTCACTCTGGACGGTAAAGTCATACTTGTTAGCGCCGTCAGTCGCCAACGTGTTCATAACCCCGTTGTTAGATTTCAACATCTGCAACGACTGGTAGACCGGGATTCCGTGGTATAATAATAATGAAACTTTCTGAGCTGCCGTCAAATTCTTGTACTTGGGCATGAAGCCGTTGATAACGGTGTCGGTTGGGCAAAACACGGTCAGTCCTCCGTCAAGATTTTCCTCAAACGTGTCCTTTGCTCCAGAAGCTATAAGCAAGTCGGCGAATGCCTTGCATCCTTGGCGAGACATAATGGCGGTGAGGTTGAGTGTTGGAGCAGCTGTCGGTGCTTCCGCCTCCGCCGAGTTCAAAACCTGAAAGCAACAGGATGCATTTTTATCCAATCATATCTTAGTTTTTAAGAACCAATTAATTTCTAAGAGAAAACAAACCTGGCTTATTTGGATAACAGAGATGTTGTACGGAATCTCAACTAATGACTTGACATAAACGGCGTTAAGCTTGCCGTCATTGTCTTCAGCGCCAAAAGCAACTTTACCGCCTTTGGTGTCGGTAATGTTGATGTAGCCGGAGGTGCCGTCGGCGGAGCCGGTAGCTTGGAACATGGAGGAGGTTAAAGTAGAGCGGTCGGTGATCTGGTGGAGCTTCTTGGTGCCGAAGTAATCGACAAGGACGTGGAGGGAGAGGACGTTACGGAGCGTGTAGATGGAAAGTTGCTTGGCCAAGAGAGAAGACATGGCTGCATTGTCGAGGGCGAGGACGGTGATGGTCTGGCGACGGTTGATTTCGGCGGCAAGGTGAGTGAGGGTGAGGTAATGGTTGAAGGTGGAGAAGTCGGGGTGCTTGGCGAGGATGCGGGTAACGTTGTGAGCGAGACAGGCGGGGGAGAAGAAGAGGAGGAAGAGGAAGAGTGAGAGAGAGGAGAGTAATGGTGGCATATTGATTATTAGGAGATTGAATGAATCATGTGAAAAATAGCGAGACGAAGACGAAAGGATAAAGCTCTTTTAAAGATGCTCGACCTAAGTGGGGAACGGAATGGAACATCACCATGCCAGATTGGCATTAAATTACTAATTTATGAGCTTATAATTAAATACATACAAGAGAAATAGAACGAAGAAAGTGGCCTTAATTAGTACACCTATATATATATATATATATGTATTCTAGTTACTTCTTCAATATCCTTCACAAATGAAACCAAAAGTATCTATCCTTCCTGGTCTTGCATTCTTTCACTCATTTGTTCAATCCTTTCGAGTCACCAACGAACTGCAAACGTAGTCCGTCTGATTTCAGTTTCAGTTCATGATTTTCTGGATAGTAGATAATTATTTTTTTACTAAAAACAACGATGTTTCATATATATCCTGTAAAACAAAATGAGAAAAGCAAGCACTGTTCGTTTTCGAATCTTTCGTGGGGTCAGGGTTACCATCAACACATTTTAATGAGCCTGTTTTTACCCAGTACCTACCACTAATATGAATTTAGCAGTTTATTCGAGTGGTTACGATGTGGGAGCCACAAGTGTCGGTAGCAAAGATGATATAGATATTCCAATCTGTCTGTCAGGGTTACCAACTAGGTGTCGCCACGTGGACAGCGGCGGCTTACGTGTGACTTCTAATCATACCCACCACCGACGATCTACCCATATATTTCTTACTCCCTCTCACATCCTGTAACTTTTTTTATGGTTAAGATTTCCCTCTCAACTATGCTGGCGCATAAACTGTGCGTGCATCTAGACTGTACTTTTTTTATTAGAATGACTATGACTAATGGTCTACTACAATCTGGGTTGAAATTTTCTGTCTCACTTACCCAAGCCCTATTCTGTGCCATTCATCTATAGCCATAGATTTTAGTGAGACTCACCAAAATCTGTGGCTGTGGTTGGAAAAGCAAATGCGATTGATTTTTTTAAATTAATCAATATTGTAATATTCCCAAGTATACAATATAACTTCAGCTAATAAGCATTTGTCAATCATGCTAAGACAATGATTACTTGTAATTACCTTTTTCTATTATCTAACCTATAAATTAATTTTAGATTTTAAAGAAGAAAATAAATAATTAAATAATTAAAATAAAGTAGGCAGCAACATTGAACATAGAACAAGAAATCGCTTAGAAAACTATCAATATCAAAATTTAATATCCAAGTTTCAAATCTCCCTTAAAACCCTTAATTGATTGATATTATGCAATTTTTTTATTAATTTATTGGACCATGGAAATTCCTGAGGTATGCAAATAGCTGACCTTGAGTTTACTAACAACTAATTATAAGGTTTTTAACCAAATTATTCAAGTTAAAGTTTATAAGATTGCTTTATGGATTTATAAATCCCTCTATTAGGTTTGACCATAATTTAGAAGATTTATGTCTTCTTATTTTTAGTGTTGCAATAAACTCCTTTCAATTATAGTTGATCTATTTAAATATAGGATTTCTTAATCTCTACATATGAAATCAGATTATGATCTAATATTCCCAGGTCTATTATAACATATATTAAACATGTAATTGAACCACAATAAATCAATCAAAAAAATTGTAGGAAATAAAAGAATTCAAACGTATTATAGCACAAAGTTAGGGTTCATCTAACCTAGATATTAAATAAGTTTAGCTACACATAATAGAAAATGAAATCAAACATAAAGTAGAAGAAAAATAAATAGAAAACAAAGAGTTCATAATTATAAATCTCCCATTCTCTTCTATCTAATGTTCATGTAAGGTAGAGGTTTAATCTTGTATTCTGTTGGATCTTTCGATGATTTCTTCGTGTTTTCCACGTTCCTAGATCAATATTATCCCTTCTGGATGTTCTCTACGTTTGGATCTCCAAAAGTTTGCTCCCCTCCATTTACCTTCTAAAAATGTTTTTTATATTGAATTCTAGGATTTTGGCCGATGCATGACTGTGCATAACCAAAATCTCTGAAAATTGCGAATCTAAATGGCTAAAAGAAGTGCAGGAGCTGATGCACGGTCGTGCATCCCTTCAGTGCTTCAAATATTTTTTTTATGCCGTGTTTTCCTCTGAATTCTCCTCCTTTAAGTCTATAAAGACAATTGTACTCTGTAAACACACTTAGACCTAATTAAGTACCAAATATACAATAAAAGTATAAAATATTAAGAAAAATACATCAAATATAGGGTAAAAATATAGTCAAATATGCATATATCAAAATGCTTCTTTAAAAACAACATATCTATTAGTTAGGAGTAAGGCTACGTTGTAATATCTCGTTACCCATGTTAAGGCTATAATAGTGTATTATGAGAAATTATTGAGAAACTAGAAAAATGCATATCATGCTTAAGCGAAATATGAAATGCACATATATGAGAATATTAATTGTTGCACATGAATGTGATTGTACATGCATTCATTGACATTTTTCGGGTATAATTGAGTTATTAATGCGATTAAAATATGAATTGTGGGTTGTTTGTGGTGAAAATTTATTTGGAGAATATTATGATTATTTTGAAATTTTTGGTGAAATTTAGGAAATTTCTAAAATAAAATTTGGAGTATTTTTTAGAATAGGAAAATTGTTGAAATTGGACCAACTTTAGTTTGACACGGGGACTAATTAAATATTGACAAATGGCTTACATACATGGTGACATGTGGTTGTCTTATTTAAGTGACAAGTGTAAGACACGCAAAAAATACATGTAGCTTATGTTTTTGGTTAGGAAGAGATTAACGTAGCTTTTTTCTTCACTGCAAAGAAACACTCAACATCGAAATTCTCTTCCATGTTCCTCATTAGCTGAATCAAGTAAGTGATTGTTGTTGATGTTTTAACTTTGTACATGAATTTATTCATGAGTGGTTTGAGAAGTGTAGTTTCGGTGTAGGAATATATAAATATACTCTATTCTGGTTTAGAGAAAACTGAATATGGGTTGTTAATGTTCATGCGTGAATTTGTGGAGTGTTTATAGAGATGGAATTAGATGAGTTTAATGAATACAAATAAAGATGTTGGTGAGGTCTTGGAATAGGGTTGATAAAGTGATAAGTTTTTGATGAAATGAAAGTGTGGAAAAATGGACAAATGCCTCAGATGAAAGTAAGATAGAGAAATAAAATGCAGAAAATTGGAATTTGCATGTATGAGAATCGGATTTTGATGTTTAAGTGTGAATCTTGGATTTTTGAATTGTTGTGTATTGATGAACTAAAATGAAGTTAAAAGAATTGGTTTAAGTGTTAATTGAAGAAAAATGAAGTGAGAATAAAAATCTAGAAAAATTACAACAGAGAGATGAAGTATATATGGAGTTTTGGATTTTTAATGTTTGAATGGTAAATTTGATTCTGACTTGTTTAGCAATTGTTTTACAGTTAGAAATGCATAATAGATGTTTTAGAAGTGAGAATATCTAGAAAAAAAAGACAAAAAGAATGGAAGGAGAAGAAGAAGAAATGTTAGGAGAAGAAGAGAAGGAAGCACGATCGCGATTTCAATGTTAAAGATCGCGAATCACGATCGTGCACTTCGCTGGTGCATTTGGATATGGCGATCATGCAGACGCATAATCGCGACTTTTAATGTTATACCAAAGACAGTTTGGTTCTGGACATCTGTCATTCAATTTGCTATAACTTTTTCATTGATGTCCAAATGACTTGATTCTTGTTGCGGTCTAAACAAAACAATTAAATTCTATCTAGACCAATTAAAGACAAGTGCACCCCATCGACAAGTAATATAAAACGGTAAGAACCTGATATTGTACCTAAAGAAATTTCAACATGCAAGACAATTAAATTAAACGATGAAAATTTACTCGGACGATAAAGAATTGATTGATTTGAAAATAAAATAAAATAAAGTAAGCAAATCAAGGAAATATGCAAAATGCAAGTTATGAATTAAAACGACTAGAATTAATCAAATGATAGAAATCGGTTAAGGTATTGGATTTCAATTGGATTGGACACTAAAAATTGTCATGGTGAATTGATCTAGGAATTACTTCACTTAAGCAAGTCGAACCCAATGTTCATGGATGTTCCCTTCTCTTCTAAATCCTAGTCACCCAAGATAATTCGGAATAAAAAGCATTCAAGACAAGAAGACTAAAATTAAGTTCGTTAATCCTAGGTATCCTCACACAAGATCCTAAGGTTGGTCTACTCTTTAGTTTCAAGTATGTCACTTAATTAATTTTCTGACAAATTAAATCCCATTGGTTATGGCATTCAATCATCTAAGGCCTTAATCTAGGTGATCAAGCTAAATTAGTGGTAAATATGCATTCAATCAAGCAAAAATCAATACTACAAAAATTATCCTAATCTAATATCAATCTTAACCTTAACCGAAAAGAAAAACTTACTCTCACATATTCATCAATGTAACATAAATCATGGTCATAATATATGTTTGCATTGATTAAATCCACACAATTAAAATAAATAAGGAATAAAATAAAGAAAACAAATTAAAAACACCCCTTCTTTTCCCACAGTTGTATTTTCTCGCGCCTTTAGTTTTAGGAATATTGTATTAGCCACCAGCTGCAACGTCTTTTTCTTCCTATCCAACTTACTGCTTGCGTTGTAGTGAATTGAGTGAAGGTTGCGTCAATGAGTGGAACCAGCTGCTGTAACGTGTTGTTATGTGAGTGGAGAGTGTTTTTTTAGGTAAGCTTGTGCGTGAGTGATTCTCCAACAGCTAAGGTCTCAAACCTCCATTCTCCCAGCTCTAACGTGTCTTCTTAAACTCCCAACCAGCTAACGTTTTTCCTCTACTCACCAGCACACACTCTCTTCTTTTTCCAGCCACCATGCTCTCTCCACCAGCTGCTTCCTTTAATGTTTGCCACCTCCTGCTTAATTTTTGTGTCTCCACCAGCTGTCTTCAACGTTGTTGTCCACCAGAGGAGGGTTATTCACGCCAACTGCTTCGTTGTTTCTCCTCCAGCCATGCATAATCCTTAATTCATGCACCAATTGTCATGTTCTTAACCTCCTACCACAGCTCCACGACTTTCTCTCCACCAGCTAATGTGTGTGTTTTTATAACATCCTCCAGCCACCACTAGTTGCTAACGCTTTAGTGTTGTAGCGTCTTGAGCTGGTGTGACGTGAGTGATGGAGTTGGTGAGTGATGGAGCTAAAAACAAATCCTCCTTGCCTTCTTAAACTTGCTAAGCAGCTCACGTTGTCTCCCAAAGCCACCAATTCAACATGTCTTGAGGCCACCAATTCAGCGTTCTCTCCATCAAGTCCACGCCACCAGCTATAATATTGTGTAGAGAGTGTAGCGTGAATGATGGACTATTCTATTCCCTGTCCACGCCCACAGCTGCTTGTTTTTTGGATGTTTCTATTCTATTCAAAATCTTTTATTTTTTTACTCTCTTGGTTCTTCTCTTTTCAAGCCTCACTTCACGCATAATCTCCTTCTTTTTTCAGCTTTTTTCTGCCGCAACCATCTACTTTTGTCTCCATTCAGCTGCTATACAATTCTTTTAATTTAGCATCACATGTTTTAGATCACATTTTTCTCTTCATTTAACCGCACATCACACACCACTCACTCACATGTAGCTATCACACACATCGTTATTTTTCTAGCCCCTCTTCATGTCACACACTACACTTACATTGCTTCAGCTCACCTTTTACTAAAACCCACATTTAAATGAATGTCCATATCTTTCATGGGTGTGAGAGTGTACATGAAAGGTCCCAAATCTAGTGTGTACCTAAAATTAAAATAAATAACTCTTAATTAGTGCAATTTAAATATTAAATGAACAAGAGTTTAGCAAATTATGCATTAAAAATTAATACAAAATATCCAGTAACAACACCCCCACACTTGAATTGTTGCTTGTCCTCAAGAAACTTACTTACTTAAGTCACAACCAACATATTCTATCATTTCATTTTCAACGAAAATCAAGTATTTGCAATCCTTTAAAATTCGGCAAACTCACGTATCAAGCTACTACATATATCATAATCTTTTCATAAATGCACATAAACAAAATCAAAGGTATCTTTAATCAAAAGCAAACATAAAATTAAAATGGGCTTCCCTCACGATATTTACTCATGTCGCTCAAATGTACAAGGGTTGTGTTTCGCTCAAAGCTTCCTCTAAAAGATTACACTACCATAGGCTTGCAAATTCACCTATTTTTTTACTACAAAGTGTACATGCCATCATGGATCAAAAAGGGCTTTTATTAAGGGTTGTAATGGGGCTTAGGTTAAGGTGAGGTAAAAATGGACAAAAGCTACTCACAAGCATTCACAAAGTACTAAATGACGTAAGACAATCGCAAAGAACTTCTGAAATGTACATACAGAAATATGAGACTACAACTACCCATCACTATCAAACGCTACTGTTTTGATTTTTTCTTTTTTTTGTTTTTTTTTTGTAACAATAAACATAAAAGAAGATAATAGTAGCAAAAATCAACAACAACTGAGTAGATGTACCTCAAAAACATCTCAGAATAGCATGTAAAACAATATTCCCTAAATCAAGGAATCAAATGCTTAGTACTTCATTCAACTTGTGAAGGGGTCAGGCTAAAAGTTTTCAAGTTTCAATGCAATGCGATTAATAAGAAAACAACAAGGTTAAAGGCTCAAAGGCGTAATAAGGGAAAAATGACTTGGTGGTCATTTAAGCTAAAGGTTTAAAACAAAGAATGCCTTTATTATATCCATAAAGCATGTAACTAGCAGTATCATACAGGTTCAGAGCAAGTTCTGAAGGAAATCCACATAGGGAAGCATCACATACGACAAAGAAAATAAATTACTATAAGGTGCAGTCATATAGCTCAAGATCTCACATATGTTTAATTGAAAATCCATGAACATTTCATAAATTGCCTCATCACTCAGCCACTTTAATACTAAGGAAATACTTTAACACTATGAGATCTTTCATTTGAAAAAAAGTACTCAAATAGGACTTGGTTTGGGTCAATCCCTCCCTATTTCCTACAACAATTAGTTCATTAATGTACACTAATACATATAGAGTGATGTCCGCTTTCTAATACATAAAAAGAGTGTAGAGAAAACATAGGTTTTGAAAGCACCTATAAGTTCAGAGAACTAATTGTCAAAAGCCTGATGAAGCCCAAAGAGGGACTTAAGCAAATGACACACCTTCCTCGAAAAAAAAGTTGTAAATTTGAGAGGTAATTTCATATAAATTCCCTCATCAAGATCCTTGTATAAAAAATCATTATGAGTGTCCATCTAATTCAGCTCTCAATTATTCGCTTCAGCAATAAACACAAATGTTCTTATAGTAACCATTTTAGCTGATCGTGGGATAAAGAAGCCTAGCATACGAAAATTGGTCATCAATAAACTTAACATCTTATGAAATAAAATGTGTTCCCATATACAAATCATATAGCCTCCATCCTTTTTATGTAAAGGGATAGCTAACAAATACACATCTCCGAATTTGTGACCTAAACTTATCACAATCACTTACACGATTGGAAGCATAACACAAACAACTAAAGGTGCAAATATGAACATAAGATGGGGCATGCCCAAACAACATTTCATAGGGTGATTTTTCACCATTTAATTTAGTAAGAGTGTGGTTAATGAAATATCCTGTAGTCAATATGTAATCTCCCTAAAAAATAATAGGTAAGTGTATCTGAAATCGTAATGCACATCCTACATTGAGAATATGGAAATGTTTTTATTCTACCTTCCCATTTTGTTAAGGAGTATCAACACACGAAGCCTAAAAAACCATTTTTCTCAAAATATATTCTTAATGACCTAAACTCAGTTCTATTATCAATCTAACTACCTTTATAGTTCTATTAAATTAGGTTGTAACTATAACACAAAAATTTCATATAATTTTAGGAACCTTAGATTTCTTATCTTATTAAATCTAAATAGTGCTCTAATATTGATTAACTATTGTAAAAAAATAATATGCTCCATAGAGGATGTTATTCTATAAGCTTCCTAAACCTTATAGTGTATCAAATTAAAAACACCAGTCGCTCTACTACTAGTAGAAACAAAAACATCGCAAGTTTACTTCGCTCAAAAATAAACATCATAGCATTTATTTCTACCAGAACCACAAATAGTACTACTAACTTCAAGAAGCAATTTAACTATTAAAGAAGAGGAATGACCTATATGTTGATTTTGTAAAGTATATGAGTCCACCACATCCACTCTGTGTGACTAAGCTAGAGAATACCACCGAAAGTAGTAGACTCCATCCCATTATTCACCTACATTGATCAGGATTCTCAAAGTGTGGTGTTGTATCACACATAACTTGTTAGTGAATATGAAAATGCAATTTAAATCTTCAATCAAGTGGCAATTAAATTAAGTTATAATTAAATTTATGCATTAATAAGACATGATGCAAAATTAATCCTCCTTTAAAATTAATAGTCTCTTCTTGTAGTGTGGTTACGAACTCTCTGTTGGGTAGTTCGATCTAGGAAGATATCACATCTTGGACATCAATCAAATTTTTTTTATTTTCTATCATATGTTAAGACACATCTATGTCTAGCAACCAAATCATCGAAAAATTCTTACTAATCAACTTCTCCATGTTTGAAGAAGATGGTGTTTTAAGCATATAAATTATCAATGCAAGTGTATCCTATTGATCATCAGTAATTCAATAGACCTGCTAGATCTAAGTGTATTAAAAATTGTCACTTGCCACATCCACTAAGCCGATGTCCTGTACATCGTTGGCCACTGCAGTTACAACATGATATTTGCTACCTCTTCCTCAACCTCCAGTGTTTCCGTTGCGTTCTCCAAACCTACAGCTTGAACCACATCCAAAGAACCACCAATTTGGGTAACCTATTATCTTATGGTAGTCCTTCACCTCGTGATTTAGACATTTGAACACACAACTTTCTCCCTTTTGCCTTGATTATTTCATGGCCTAGCCACTGCTTAAACAATAAAAGAAACAGCTTCAGATCGTTCTTCACATCTCCTAGCCACTTGTTTATTTCGCTCTTCCTGGATCACTAAGTTATAGACATGGTTGAGAGACGACATTGGTTCGATGCTCCATATGTTAGTTAGAATGGTTCCATAAAAAGTAGTACCAAATCCCATAAGGAATTTATGGATCTTCTCCATTTCACGTTCCTCGAGATATTCTTTTCCTAACTCACACTTACACTTGCCACACCTACACATTGGTACCTTGGTTTACCCATCCAATTCTTTGCCACTGAGTTTTCCAAAATGCTCTTCCACACTATTGTTCCTTGTTTGCTTTTTGAGATCACATCGTTAAGTTGATGAGCTCACATAATGTTCCCAACCGAGAACTGCTCTTTCAAATCATCATGCAAATCCTTCATGCTATCTATATAAGTAGGAGTGGATCTAATCGTGGGATTGATAGCAATTATGATCCACCATACAAGCGTAAAGTTTACATTCTACCAGTCTGCGGGTTGACTAATCATTCCATCAATAAATCCCAACTTCCTCTTCGCTTTAAACACGTACTACATCACTTTTGCTTATTCATCATAGTTGGTTTATTTCACCCTGAAGTACTAACCCACATATGTTCAAACTTAGATTACTACCAAGGTGTAGATAATAAAGAGACATTGAATCAAGCATCTTACTTAGTTTCATCTTCATTGTCCCTTACTATATTCTTTGATTATCTACCTCTTTTCCATTACTATTATTAGGTCTTCACACGTACGGTGGCTCTGATATCATGATAGTTTTGTGAGGAATTTTTGTCCTCATGCATTGTTCATTTTAAACTATAATATATAGATAGCTACAAATTTTCACCATGCCAAATAAAGTTTCAAAATGTTATTTTCCAAAGATATTATCTACTAATATTTACATATTCATAAAATATGTACACACCGCATAATAGTAAGTAATATAAAAAAGAAGAAGACAAATTAATTTAACTATTCAATAAAACTCAAAATCAACAAAATTAATCTATTTATTTACTTTATCAAATAATCCTTGTAAATATAAGCTTAACTCAAATATATGAAATATTTGAAGTATTACAAAACAATCTTTCTAATGTATTGTTTTAAAAGTTTCAATCTTGGCTTCCATTGTATCATACAATAACTTTACATATTTAGTTATTTGGCTTATCAAATTCCCTCTCTGTTTGGGATTATTTGAACAATTATTTTTTAATGCATGGAAGCATATTTTAAATAAACAATTTCTTTTAGGGTGTTCGATGTAATTTTCAAAAATGAACTCCCTTAAAACTGCATGTTAACTTTCTAAATCATGGTTTAAAAGATAGATGTTAAAAAGAATAAACTATTACTTATTTTATCTTCTTGAATTTTTACTATAATATTTTAGGATTACGAATAATAGCAATTTTAATCATTATTCATCTACTAATTATTGTAAATTTAACACTGTTTCAAATTGTTTTTAATATGATTACTAAAAACTTAAAAATATATTGACAATACCGAGATGCCTCATTGCTTGATGTAGTTAGGTTGTCTAAGCTATATATTATTGAGTAAATTACAGTTTACCCACCCAATATAAGTTATCTGGTTGCTGATACAGTATTAACCACGTACCTAACAATTCATTTGTAAACAGTTTCAAGCATGAGTATATCGGGTCCTTTATTCTTTTCTCCATAACCCAATCTTAATACATATATGCTTGTTAAATAATATAAGACATACATATAATCTGCGTGTGGTAGTACAAGTGTCCCCCTAGAAAAAAGGTTACTCTATCAACTTTTTCTTCAACACTGCGTTTGCGGTCCAAATGGTTAGGAAGATCACCTCTGTATGGTTTCCACATTGAAATCTCGTTTCTTAAGGATTAACTTAGATTTATGAGCACATCACCTTGAAGTCGTTCTGTTAGGTTCCTTTTCTTTTTGCTAGTCTAACCCCCGGCAATCGCAGTCTGCTTTTGTTAGCGATTAGACGTAGGAATGCACTTTACGTCTTTTTCCCAAAAAAAAGCTAGACAAAACAATAAGAAAAGAAAGGAGAAGCCCCCCGCTCTCGGGTTTTAGTATCTGTACGAGTACAAATTACTAAACCACGTTTTCTATCCGTGATTAAGACAAGTCGCTTCTGTTGGTTACTAAAACTGTTCCTCATTAGGACAAGTCTCGTCCCTCTTAGTGATTACTATAGTAATGATATGCGCACATATTCTTTTAGTCCCAATCATAACATGTTAGACAACTCATCCATTTAATGGTATTTGCAATTCATATGGCACACTCCGCTGTTTGCTAAATTTTGGAAATTGGATGATTCTAATGGGAAGTACATAGTTTAGCTTCAAGCTGCTTTTAGGTATTCCATCTTTGACTCATATCTGTTTTTAGATATTAAATTATTAACTTCTAGGTTCCCTTGAGATATTTAATTTCATTATTAAATACTTCATCTTAATTTTTTTCAATTGAGTCTTTCATTGCTATAAAATTTTCTATCAAATACACAAAATTTTCAACCTATTAACATTGGCTAATATAATAAAAGTGGCGGTGTATCAGACCCATTTATTCAAGTACGCTTGTTCACACCCGTTTTCCGTGATTACCACTCCTCATTTCGAAAACACTTCTTTATTTTTCTTGTTTGTTTTAATTTCCATTTCATTGGAGTGGATATTAGTTTATGGCTATGCAATCAATTTAATAAAGAAGTTCTTTATCTTTATATTTTTAATTATATTTATTACTTAATATTAAGGATACAATTTTTAAAATAAATAATATATAATTGGATTTCAAATTATATTTAGGTGTTACTCTTAAATTATTCATAGTTACTACACATACTGTATTTTCTTCTTATAAACAAAGTAATTAAACTCATAAATTTAAGTATTAAATAAAATTGTGAGTTCTTGTTAGAAAATAAATCCATTGAACTGACCTAATTATAAAGATCTTAAATAGAACATTATTTGCAAGTTTGTGGATGTCCTCATTATAATGATTGTGTAATTGATTCTTAGATTTGAGATGATAAAAATATTTCATACGAAAACTATTATGTTTTGATTTTATTTGTTACCTATTATATTGAGAGTAACTCAATCGATAGTACTTGTATATAGTATAAACTATATGAAGATAATTAAATAAGTTAATAAAAATTTATTGCCCTAAAATAATTATAGAGAATATGTTGGTTATGCCCTATAGTCATTCGGTTAGTTGTGGTTTAGTGACATAATTATTTAAAGACATCTTTATCTTATACATATCCTAATGTATATGATAAAATCTATGAGGTAAATATGCATTAAGAATATAATTATTATGAGATCACAATTATGAAATTCATATTACATTTAAGTATTATCCCTAAATTGTTTCTAGCTATTGTTCTATGAGAATAGACATTAATAGAATATAAAAAGACTAGCACAGTTTATGTTTCTTCCTTATGATGGAAGTAGTTGATCTCATAAACTAAAATAAAAAGATATTTAAACAAACATATGGTTGCTTGTTAGAGAATAAGTTTACTGAATTGACCCTATATGAAAATTTCATTTAGAACATTACTTGTATACCTATGAAAATTCTAATTGTGATAATTGTATAAGTAATCATTGGATTTGATATCTCCAAAGTATCTCGTATAGGAATTGTAATATTTTAATATTGTTTATGGTCTACTGTAATCAAGATTAACTTAATCGATAGTCATTGGATATAATATGAACTATATAAAGATATTTAAGTGAACAATGTAGGTAGTTGAGTGATTACTATATGATTCATCATCCTAAATTGATTATTGAGAATGTTTCATTGTTCTCGATTAGTATTAATCCAGAAAATCCTTGGTTAAGGTGGGATGACGCTTTGTAAAATAACTTACAAATGTCATTAATTGAATTAATTACTAACGGTGGAAAACTAATATGATTGACTAAAATAAAGTAGACATTAATAACATACTCTATGTGTAATAAAAATATTATATGATGAAAGGGTTGAATTATAAAGAATATTCATACACGGAAAGATTAGCCAAAATCACTTTAACATTCCTAAATGTTTGAATCGTCATGATTCTTTGCTAACACCAATCTTGATTTATAGACATAATTTGTTTAATTAGAGAATTACATAATTTGTTTAATTACAAAATTAGGTATAAATTAAAGGATTTTAATTTATTTATATCCATTGTCAATATATTTGGAACTCTAATAGGTTACACACAAAAAATGGGTTGAAGAGATAAAAGGAATATTAATCAAATTAGACTTGAATGTAAAGTTTGAGAAACTTTATGAATAAGTATATGATGTTTAATAAGTAAGGATCAATGAGATATTTGATCTTATTTCAAAATCTTGGTATTTAAATATAATTAATTCTAACTTTAATTAAAAATTTAATTGATTTTAGAATTTTTTAATTAAATTACTAAAATTTCCATAACCTATTATAAATTGGCTTAAATTCTAAGGGAGCTATCACTTCATGCCTAATCCTCTCTACAGCAATTGTAGAGTTTTCTCGATGTATTCTGTGGCTACTATTAAAAGGTCGAAGACATGTACAACTATAATGAATGAGATAAATCAATTTTAAAATATTTTAATGGAAATTACAAGAAAATGATCAAGCTTTAGAATAATGTACAAATTATGATTCATGCTTTATTATATTTTATATGTTAATCTTAATATAAAATTTTAGTGATCTTGGCATTTGGAAAATCAAACATAAAGTTTTTTATTATTCCACTTTGTGCACGATCGGATCCCACTCTGTTTTTTTAAAATATTATATTGTTCTTTTTTAAGTAATATTCTATTGTTCTTGATTAGCAATAACTTTAAGAATTTCTCTAACTAGAGTGATTTAAGAATTGAGAATGATATTCTTAAATATCAATTACAAATTCGTTACTAATAAGAAAGAATGAACTTCATTGAATTTAAGTAGATTAGACACTAATTTTATATTCTATGCTCAATTGGAATATTAGATGACAAAAGAATTGAATTATAAATTATAATCATACATATATAAGTTAAGTCAAATCACTTCAACATTACTAATATATGAGTGATGCTGATATATCTTTAACCTAGTCTTTCTCTTTAAAAGGAAAAGACTTAAGGGAGCTAGCACTTTTGTTATCCCCTCTTAAAAGAGTTGATTTCTTTATCTTTGCTTTGTAAATATCGTTAAAGGTTAGACATTTAAACAAATTATAGTTTACAATATTACTGGAGAAGAAAATGATTTTGAAGGATACTCAAATCACTTTTTTCTTTAACCCTTTTTATTTCAAGTTATTCTATTAAATTGATCTTTTGAGAAATTATAAAAATTATTTAGATTCCATCATAAATTTTATCCGATTTATTTTTAGAAGTAATATCAAAGTCTCCTTTAATTATTTAACTTGATTATGTTACTTGATTGTTACTAGTTTGAGAAATGTTTATGGTTTGAAAAGAAACCTGCATATCTTGTAACTTTCTACTGGATAAAAAAACTTGATTAATGGATGATTCTTGGTGCTAATTACTTATGAAGAAACCTAAGTTTTTAATTATTCTAGAATTAAGGATTAGGATTTAATGATTAATTAATTTTTAATTATTTGAGGAAGTCTGAAGACCATCACCAGCAGTAATGATTGTTGCTGGTGAAGTCATGGGCTAATGATGATTGCCACTGGCAAGACAATCACTATGTTAGAGCGAAGCAAT
The DNA here is from genome assembly GCA_027576455.1 of Erythroxylum roigii. Taxonomy (NCBI): domain Eukaryota; kingdom Viridiplantae; phylum Streptophyta; class Magnoliopsida; order Malpighiales; family Erythroxylaceae; genus Erythroxylum; species Erythroxylum roigii. The sequence goes on along the minus strand of JANZXV010000001.1, from coordinate 8,002,865 downwards.
TGGAAGGAGTATAAATTGATAAGCAATTGCTTGTGCAGTCAAAGCCTTGTTCGTTGACTGAGGCACTTGCATCAATATAAAATAGTTGATAAATAAGGGTCAACATTTGATATTGAAACTTATTTAAACCTAGTTCATAATTTAGCTGTAATTTTAATTAAAGTTTAATTAATTAAAATTATAATCCAATTATATTTTTAAAATATGCAAGACTTTTATAAATAGACATATGCTTCATAGGACCTAGCTTTCTCGACATACCTCTCTCTATTCTTTTTATAAATTTCTCTCTACTTTTTATTATGGATGTTATTAGAGGTCAGACACTTGTGCAATTGAAGTAAAATTTTAATAACCTATTTTTAAATTCAATTTAGCAATTATGTCACTAAAAGGAAAATTATAATTGCTAAAAGAAAATTCAAGTTTCATAATGAGTTACAATTATGATTTATGATTTATAATGTTTATGGATTAATTATAAGATGGAATTAAAAAGATCTTAGTTAAAGGGAAATTATGAAAAAATTTTGTTTTCACTTAAAAGTTGATTTTCTAACATTTTATTGTTGTAAAATTTGTTAACTGTGATTTTTTTTTACACTAGAAATGGCATATTATGTGACTCCCAATGCTTATGATCCTTTTCTGCTCATTTTATTATTGGTTATAAGAGCCCTTTAATTTTAGTCACTTCTAATATAGGAGCACTGTCTTACTTTATGAGGCCATTTTCCAATTTGGTCACACATCCTTAGCGTGCAACATTCCTGAACATCCTATCATCGTTATTAAACTCTTTATCTTTGAATGCTATAATGCTTTTCAAGTGTGAGTTTATCATGTCATCTAGGGGTGTTCTTGGGAGGATAACCTGACCCTTTCATAAATAACTTGAACTTGAACCTGAATGTCAGGTTCGATAATTTCAGGAACCTAAACCTGAACCTAAAGAACCTATAAGATCAGTTAACCTATTTTCATATTCGGTTCCCAGGGTAACCAGAACCTATTCATATCAATATATATGACAAAAAAATTATAAAAATAATTGGTGAAAACAAATACAAATTATTCATAAAAATATGCATATAAAATCCATCAAAGATTAATCCAATATGTTAAACCCAAGCAAAGTAAAAATAAGTCAAACAATATCTTATAAAAGATCCATACTAGAAAAAAAAAGAGATTAATTATTAAATAATTATTCTTCGAATAGGATGGTAGGATGATCCACTGTTATACATGAAGCCACATCTGTAGAAAATAAAGAATAAAAAGAGTTAGACTCGTTATTTCTTTTTTAATTGAAAAAAGAATTTTTTTATTTATTTGTATATTAAAACAAGGTAAAGTAAATTAGATTACATGATTCAATTTGCTCAAGTTCTTCAAGTCTCTCTTCCACGTAAAGAGGAGTTTGTGATTTTCTCAACCAATCTTGTCTACAAACAAAAGCCTCCACCATCTTTGGAGTAAGAGAGCTATGAAATGAATCAAGCACTCGACTTCTTGTACTAAAAGTTGATTCAGATGCAACAGTAGATACAGGCATAGCTAAAACATCTCGAGCCATTGAAATAGATGGTGTGATAGCCAATTACTTCGGTTGCACCAAAATCATGGAATAAAGATGTAAACTTTATAAGATGATCACGTATAAGTTTTATTATTTAATAAATTTAAAATATCAATATCTTAAAATTATTATAAAGTAAAATACATGAAAGAGTATTAAATTATTTTACAAATTCTAATATTTTAATTAATTAAATAATAAAATTCATATGTAGTCAGTCACATAGTCAGTCATATAAGATATTTACAGGCAACTCTTTGAATGTACAAACCCCTCATTATTAGCCCCTTCAATGTCAAAATTATTACATCTTATCAATGTTCCTTTCTGCTAAATTTATGTGAAATTGCTTCTATTTCTTTGAACGTTATTGCTTAGGCATTTAAAGGTCTAAGAAATCCTTTACATGACTCATCTGAGTTGCCATATCCCTACTTGAAATGTCACGCATTATCAGACTTTGTTCATTATTCATATTGTCAAGTTTCTCACATGCAAATTTGATTCAACAAGTGAGCAGTTAACATTAGAAGAAAATAGTTATGTCAAAGCTGGAATCTTGAAATATACACAGCAAGAAACAAACAAAAAAGCATCATAATGAGCTAGTTGGTTCTTTTCAAAACTATCCCAGGGAAATTCAGATATAGACTAACTTTCACACTTCTTGGCTCTAGAAAAGAGAAGAATGAGAGTGTTTTATTGATTGTATTTCTGTAACACGTCAAGTGATTAACTCCATCGAATTGGTTATTACTTATTAGTTCACTAACAAGGTCAAGCCTGAAATAAAATGGCAATTGGCAAAGCTAATCCTTAGAGAAGCCACACCTTGAGGGCTAGTTAGTAGGCAATGAACATTCGCTCCACTCATGATGTCTAATGACCAAGGCAGACTAGCCACAGTAGCATCTGCGGTTCCACACCATTTCCAACTCCTTCGTAATGAATAGCAACTCCGTTGTTATCAAAACTCCAGTCAAAAACGAAGTTGCATGAAATTCTCCAAAGAACTGCCATCAACAATCTGCAAAGAAGCCGAGCAACTGGAATTAGACGAGTGTTATAGTTTGAGAGATGAGAGGTTGAAAAGTGACTATAGGATGAAAGATTAAATGTATTTTTTCCTTTTTTAAGTGAATAGAACAACCTTTAATTTTTCTTTGTTTTCATCGAGGGAAAAACCTTTCAACTTCAATGGCTGATATTTGATAAAAGATCAATTGTGATTCAAGCGA
>JANZXV010000001.1:7925070-7935523 GCA_027576455.1 Erythroxylum roigii | reverse complement strand
AGGTTAATAATAATGAGAAGCTTCTGCACAAAGATTGTAATATAAAAGTTGGTCCTATTTTCATTGAGGTTTCTATATAGAAATTAGTAATGATGCTTCCTTTTTGGAGCAGGCAACATTCAACATCAATGTTTTTATTCTCTGATTGCGAAACATGGAATCTATGTAGGACGATTACACAAGTTCTGCTTGGATGGTTCTTATCATCGGATTGTCACAAGTGGTGTTACCAAAAAGTTTTATCCCTTGTCTAATGTTGTTTGCTAGTATGGTGATGAAGTGAATCAATATAAACATGTTAAAACTCTAGTTAGGAGGGGAATTGGGGGTTGTAATAGAGGGCACCACCGAGGGAATGAATATTAAAACATTGTGGAAGAGCATATAACCCTTGAAGTTTGATGCAAAAGATTGATGACCAGTAAGATTTGTATATCATTAAGCTCAATTATCCTAAGGAGCGTATTTCAAGGGCAGATTTCTTTAGTATATGGCTCTAAATACTGATTTTGGATATCCATCTAGAGAATGATAATTGTTCCGTTTCTTCTGTTAGTTTAGGGAAAGAATTAGTCTGCCAAGTGTTGAACAAGTTGGGAACAATCAACAATTTTATAATGTACACAAAAATTGTCATACCTTCATTTAAAACCATTTTGTCGTTCAGAACTCGTCATGGATCTCTTCCCTTAGATGAATGAACACAAAAACTAAAAAGAAACAATAAGAAGCCATAAAACCTACATAAAGCTTGAATCGTACGAGTAAAGCTTCTTTGCTTTTCACGACTTTTGGGAGTTTGTTAGCAATTGTCTACATATATGATGCTTACAATTTGAAGAATACTAACTTCAGGAGGGCACAGCCACAGACATGGGACAATTCAAATTACATTCAATATAGGAAAACACTGCCAAATATGAATCCACAAACACAAGCCATACTGCAAAGTTCCCAAACACAATCACATTCATGATACCATAACCCAAAGTTGCCAAACACTCTCACATACATGATAGCATAATGCAGAGTAATCTCAGAAAAATTGAATTACCTGTTTACTGGAACTAAAGATTCTTTTTGGAGCTTGAGCAACCTCTCACCGATCTCAATTGAATCTAGCTAACCTAAACACCCACAAAGACAAAGGTAAAAGCTTGAAAAGGAAACCACCGGATGAATCTATAAGCAAAAAAAAAAAATTGTTGATCTGTTCAAATCAACCATTCTGTCGAATCCCATTGATCTGCAAGCATCAGAAACTATTCCACGATACAATAAAAAAAAACCCCACAGACAATCCCATTTGACGAATCAACAAAGACGGACACATCCAAGAAGCAGAGAAGAAGACGGACACATCCCACAAATATAATCTTTTTCCGACCCAAACCAAGGAACAGAGAAGAAGAAGACTATTCACATCCATTGCAACCAGACAAACCTCGAGACGAAGTTGTTGGGGAAGAAGGGTCGTGTGCGAGAGACAACGTGTGCGCCGGTTGTGGGTCGACAGAAAGAGGACTGATGGGGTTGTGGGTCGAGAACAGACGAGGCCACAGTTCGACGGTTGAGGGAGACGCAGGTGAGTCGGAGGACAGACCACAAACGAGAGAGAGGCAGGGGCTAATTTTGACAACGCGTGACCTATTGTTTCAGAGACAGAGACAAAATGTCCCTTGTCCTCCAGTTTGGAGATGGACAAAAATTCTTGTCTCTGTCTCCTGGGGACAGATGACAAAAAGATCGAGACAGGAACCAAACAGTTGGGGGTGACAGGATTTTATTGTTCTATGCTCTGTCCCCGGTGACGGGGACAGTAACCAAACAGGGGGAAAATGACTCAATTAGACTAGACCAGCAATTCAATACTAACGAATAGACACTGTAGCAGATATGTCTTCAAGCTATTGATGTTAATAATATTGGTTTTTTTTTAATTTTCTACTCTTTGTATTTGGTTATAAGGTCAAACAAGGAACCTGCTACTTCATGGGAAATGGACATTACTTTAGTTTAAACTCTCTTTCATATTTATAAGATATGTATTTCCCTATTACATAAGAATACAAGTTGAAATAACATCACAATGAAAAGGTAATATATGACTCTTCATCTAAATGATATGGGACTCATAAAATTTCTCTCCTGTTAGTTCTTGCAATATAGGATACACATGTGATATAGGACCCACAAAAATTGATAAATAAGTCAATATGTAATTTTTTTTAACGGAGAGTTAACATTTTAAATATTCAATTTAAAATGTTAGGGTTTAAATTAAAATTTGGTTAAAACATTAGGGTCCAATTTGAGGCTTTTGCCAATATATATGTACATCAGTTTTGTTGTTTATAGTTGATTTAGAACTAGTGGAAGTCGTTAATCTTTCTTGACTTCTTTGTAATAGTTTTAAGAGAATTATCCCATACAATCTAAGCCTACACTTTTCTTTTGGAAATTAAAGTAATATATTTCCCAACTAAGATACTATAAAATTAATTACTTACAAAAGATTGCTATAATTAAAACCAAGGCTAGTTATTTGTATTGACAAGTGTCCTACATACATTTTGTATGTGTCAAGTCTTCACTTGTATCAAATAAAGTAATAGTATCAATTTTAAAAGTCTCGATAGTATTATTATTATTAGATATATTTGAGAGGTTATTTGATTTAAAATAAAAAGAAAATTTTTACATGAAATTTCACTATTTTTAATTAAAGATTTTCATTTATTTCTTCATATAGGTTTTGTTATTCACCATTAACCTATTTTAGAAATTTTTTAGTGTTTCTCTATCTTCTTCGTATTTTTGTCTCAAAGATTTTAATTTTTGTTTTCGTTATAGTTTTTTAATAAAAGGAAATACATGCTAGACAATTACATGTGAACTCTAGGGTGATAAACCCCTGATGCATCCTCTAAGAGGAAAGGTATGCAACTCGTAGATGGGTGCTTAAAAGTAGTGACTCCTAATTCGAACTGTGATGCGATATTTGTAAGCCAGTCCGCACAACGATTACTTTCCCTATATATATGCCGAATAACCACGATCCAGTCGCGGTTTACCAATTCATCAATGCTTACTTCTAATGGGTTCAGAGAAGTAGCTCGCGTCATTGGAGAAGAAAGCATATTATGCACATTAAGCGAATCCACTTCTAATTCAATATGGCGGTACCCCAAGTGCCATGTCAGGCTAAGACAGGAGAGCACTCCCCAAAGTTCAGCTGTAGTCGTGGAACACCAACCCAGGTTTTGGGCGAAACCTCCCAACCAAACGCTGGAACTGTGACGTAGCAAGCCTCTTGCAGTGGCTGAAAGGCGTAAGCTTTTGCTAGCTCCGTCTGTATTTAATTTCACACAACCCTGTGGAGTTTTACTCCAACAGATGAGATGATCCCGTCGAGTGCAATTACCCAGCCGAGATCGTTGTTGCCAATCTTTTGCCTGTTGAATATGATGGACATATTCCATAATCAGATGATCTGGTGACGTCGGCCAGGAGAATTGTTCTTCGAAGAGTGCCCTGTTACGCTAGAACCAGAGAAACCAGCACGTTGTGCCAAAGATAATAGCCCAATCGAATCCCACTACTAGTCGGTGTGTGTGAAGATTCTTTATGTGCCACTCTTGATGGTTTAGTGTAAAGAACTCAGCCGAGATAACCTGAGGGGAAAACCACTTCCATAAAATGCGGGCTTTAGGGCAGTCCCTCATAACATACAGAGGGAATTCCTCGAAGTGGCAGTGGTAACAAGCAACATCCGAAATAATTTTCCTATCTACCCTCTGTTGATTAGTGAGAAATTTATCATGCAAGAGGAGCAAAAGAAATGCTTGGATTCGTTGTGGGCCTTGCTAATGCCATATAGACCTCCAGTCGGCGTTGGGCGCAATGTTGACGTGGTTCAAGATCAGGGAGTAAGCTGACTTAGTGGTGAATCTTCCGTTGTCCGTTTGGCCCCAAATAAGTTGATTTGGCCCTAGGTAGGGCTTTGGAGGAAGGATACCTGTTATAGTTATACAGATCAATGACGGTAGCAAATGTTGAAAGGTTGCCCAATTCCAGTTATCGGTTGTGTCTGTAAAGTGAATAACCTGGTGTTCAATGATGTCTGGTGAAATTGGGGCCCCTGCATGAGAGATAAGAGGTCCCCAGTCTTCAACCCACGGATCGAGCCAGAATCTCGTGCTGGAGTCATCACAGATCATCCATTTCATGCTGTTCAGGACGTGATGCCAAGTTGCTTTGATACTCCTCCAAATCATCGAACCACCTGTTGCATCAAAGAAAAGGGCAACATTGTTAGCATCAAAATTATATTTAGCTGAAAGAATTTGAACCCAGTACGCATTTGGCTTAGCAACCATAGACCAGCCTAGCTTAGTCAGTAAGGCATCATTGGTTTCCCTTATTTTGCGGACCCAGACCTCTCGGCTCTTTAGGAAGGCACACTGTGTAACCAAACTCGTCTTCTTGTTGTCGGTCATCGCACCCCACAGGAACTTATGCATGATTCTTTCCAGAGTATCACAAAGCTGACACGGCAGTCGGACCGTCTACATCGTGTACATGGGAGCGCTACAATGACTGACTGAATCAGCGTGATTCTACCTGCCAGCAATAAAAGATTAGCCATCCACCCTGAAAGTCTTTGTTGAACCTTATCCAAAATATGCTGGTAGGTTCGTTTACTAACTCGTTCGTGTAAAAGAGGCACTCCAAGGTAGCGTCCTAGATTGTTAGTCTATCGGAAGCCTAAGGTTGCCTGATTGGACGGAATATTCCTTCTTGATTTGGGCTAGATAGAGCTATTTGGAAAATTTTTAAAATCTTTTTTCAGGATGTCAGTTAGACTATAGGAGGCTGAAGAGGGAGTTTTAAATTTTTGACATTGCTAGTCAAAGGATTTGTTACTTTTCAATATAATTTTTTTGCAATTGCGAATCTTGGAAATTTTCATCTTTTGTTAATACATTAATTTGTTTTTCTTCTTTTGTTGCATCATTTCTAAACCAATCACTATATTTTGACCTATTAGATTGGAAATTTTCCTCTTTTTGGATACATTAATTTGTTTTTCTTCTTCTACTTCATCATCTTTAGACCAATACTATGTTTTGACCTATTAGTTTCTTCTAGTAATAACGCCTCATTTTTTTAATTCATTTTCAAATTCTTTAAAGTTTTCATTATCTAATATCATTAAGGCTTGTATTTTATTTATTATTTCTTGGTCCAATTCTAAACTATGAAGTTTTGTGTTAATTCCATACTATTTGGGTGTGTGTCTTTATATTCCATATCTATAGCATGTTTTATTTCTAAACCCTGAAGAGGATGGAAAGTTTTGCTTTTCATTATTGGAATTCATAGGTTTTTCTATGTTTAGTGGGTGGGAACTTGCTCTTATAAGTTTTTGAAGATTTACTACATCCTTTACAAGTTTTATTACTAATATGAAAAAACATTAAATTGTTAGTAGAATGGTCCTAATTCTTTCTTGTTTTTAAAATTTGCATATTTTAATTGTTTGCGTAACTTCATATTATGACATAATTTTAACCTTTTTTTAGTTTAGTTGATTAATTCTCCATATGTTGATCTATTATAAGATACTTGGCCATTATAATTTTGTAATTTTTTTCTATCATTTTCTCCTAATAGGGGAGTCTTATAATGAACTTTTCTTTCTAAAGTGCTGGTTTGAGACTTATCTAAGCATTACTTTTGTCAAGAAAATGTCTTTATAACATTAAAATCTAAGAGTTTTTAAATATTAGGTTGGATAATAATTTTACATTCTTATCTTTTAAATGAGATGGGTCATCTACGAAGTGTAAGGAGATTACTAATATCAAATTTGAGACCTCATCTTTTATGAGTTCTCCATTTTCTTCAAATACATTTTCTCTTTCTTTATCAATTCTAATGGCCTTTAATATATCATATCTTTATGACCCATTTAAACGATAATTCCACCATCCTTTTAATTTTTCTAAGAATTCAACTATTAATAAGCTAGTTATAATGGTATATAAACTTCCTAATTGTGTCCTATAGGCATTTGTATCCAAAATTATTTTTTAAATATGTTTGATATGCTATATTCAGTTATGTCATCTATATTTCATTAACAAATAGATATAGTCTTATATTTAGTTTATTGGGGAATATTAGTTTATATCTCATTGTGCTAAGGTGATTAGGGTTTGCGGTATGGAAGAGTTAGGATATTCCAAGATAATGTTTTCGTTTATTCTATTTAGTTAGCTTTATATGGCATGTAGATATTCCTTCTTATCCTTCTTTAAAAGTTTACAAGAGTTATTATTATAGAGCTTATAAGTTCATAATATAGGGTTCCTTATTTATCTTTTGTGTAATTTTAGTAGGATTTTCCAGTTTCCTTTCTATCCTTAAGAGTTGACCTCCAATAATATGTAAAAAGTTATTTTAGTGCATAATATTTTTTGGTATCTTTTGGTTTTATGCTTTCATTTTCATTTCTTAAAAAAAGAGAAAATATAGCTACATTTTGTTTAAGAGGCATTTTAATTTCATAAAATGCAGGGTTTTTGGATTGAATTCTTCCTCTGAAGATAGTTCCCAACATTATTACTTTATTATTTTTGCAAAGAGTTTTATAAGGATAATCTATTTATTCACTTAGGCATATATTTCAAACTAAAAAATAGTATATAGAATTTTTCATTTTGTAAAAATTAATAATAACTTTCTTATATTTGTATTCTTTTTTCTAAGAAGGGGCTAAAAATCTATAAACTTTTTTATTATAAAAGGAGAAAAAAATGTGTAAATTTTTTATTTAACTTAGTATCTTCTTCTAAGACTTATAATTCTTAGTTCACATTTTTAGTTCCTAAAGGGAATGAGGGAGACAAATGATTATATTGTTGGTCATTATTATTCTTGAAGATAGTATGGGAGTATTTTTATTATAGTTTACTCTTTAGAGACTAGAGCTTAGAATATTTATAATTGGATGACACTTTTTAGAAAATAAAAGTTTGTTAAATGAATAAGGACTTCCTATAAGGGCTATAATATTAGAATATGGGAAAAGAAGTTACATTCTAAGGTTTTGCATTCCTTTGGCTTATACTTAGACAAAGTCTCTCAATTATGGATAGGTTGCATTTTGTTCACATCGATAACAAATGTATTCTTTGCAAAAAGTAGTTGAAAGCTTAAGCCACCTTTTTCTCTCCTATCATTACTCCTTTTCAATTTGGAAGGATATTTAGGGGAATTGGAATGAAGTTGGTGAAAATCCAAATTACGAGGAAATGTTTGATAAAATAGTATCTTTAGCCAATACAGGGACAAAAGTTAGATTTATCATCACTCTAGAATGTTCTATGTATGCTATTTGGAAGGAGCAAAATGATATAATCTTTAAGAATATAGAAAAGTCAAGTGACCAAGTGTTATCTAAATTGAGAGCTTGAATAAGATAAAAACTCCAAATACTCATCCTTGCCAACTAAAGAATAGGAGTCCTTTAAAGCCTAGGAATTGAACTTTATATTAAAGTATTCATAAATATTTTGAAACATACCAGTGGAAGCTAATGATTTAATAACAGATGACAAGAGGAAGCTAGCTCTGGTAGACATTATTTGTCCTTTATGTAGGAAACCCCGAGTTATGAGAGGCTAAGACCTTAGGAAAGGTTGTGGTTATTCCTTAGCAATTCATAAAATACCAAAATCTTCTTCAATAAAGTCAATTAGATCTCTAGACTTATGTATTTATTGCGACTCCTTTGGAGTTTTTTAATTAAAAAAAGACCAGAATAATAAGTTAGACAAGGAGATACATGGAAATTTTGGATGAAAGGTATCTAGTCAAGGAAAGAAACTTGTAATTTGATTGCTAGATTTGCCTCTCCATATCTAAGAAATAAAGATGATTGCATGCCCTGGTGTTCCTTTTGTGCACCTAACTTTAGTGTCAAGTGTTAATCCACTTCTATCTTTTAGAACTTATAAGCTTATTAGAAGTTAGAGGTATAAAATTTCCTCTCCAATATAACCTCTCAAATTATTAATCATGGTTAAAGTATGGAAATGCCCCCATTTTTATCACTAAAGAAGAAGTCGGTGAGCTAACAATTCTTTCTTATCAAGCATTTTAGTTTAGCTAGGATTTGTTGCTTTTGAGTAAAACTGCCTTGAAAAAATCTGTGCTTTCAGTCCCTCTATATCTCAAAAAAAGTTCTCCCAAAGATATTTTAAATACAAGGGAATCACCTTTGCTTCATTATTGCCTTTGATTGATCTAAAAGATGATATTAGGTCAATAAGCCTTAGAAAATTTACGTTATAAAGCTTTTGAATCTTTTCCTATGAGTAAGAGGAGAATTCGTAATGAAACAACATATAGTTAAAGCACTCATGTTCTTATTTCAATAGTGTGCAACATTTGTTTATGTTAGATTTGTTAAATAATCTATCCATCGTGGTAAGCCTTTGTCTGATAACAGCTCAAAAAATGAACGAAAACTTTGGGAATGTATGCTTATATCAGACCAGTTTATGTCAATAGACTTTTTGATCACTAGATTAAGTAGATATTTGCAAGAATTTTTTAGAGAAATATCAAGAAGATTAGCCCAATCATAAAATTGAAAACTCTTTATTAGAGTTAGGATTATAATTAGGTATAATTTCTAATAATTCAGAGTAAATACTTTAATTAAGCGCCTATTGATTATCATTTAGAATTTATTGTGACCAAATTAAGTTCTAAAAATACCTAGGCTATCATACTCACAAGTATACGAGATAGTTGTAGTTGATTACCCATGGTCGTCTCTCGCGGGGGTAAAATTGATCCACTCAAATTAACCTTGAACAAAATAAAAACAGATGTAACCTTAAACATTCTATCTCGACTTGTTGAGTGAAGGCTTTAAAAAAATCAAAAAATTAAACTAAGAAGTAGACTAATTTAACTTAAGGCAAAAACGAATAGATTAATCAAATTGGGAAACTCTTGAGAATTAATTTCACTTATTTTATCTTCTATGCATGACTAAGGGAAAATGATTAGCTAGTCATCTTACTAAAATTAACAGTTAGGTTCTAAGATCAACTTGAATAATAAACTAAGTCTAACTTTCGTATTCAACTAGTTATCATTCGAATTAATTATGGAAACCCGACTACTAATTACTACTTAAGTTAATATATTTCTAGTTCTTAACTTAAGTATCGAGAAACAATATATTTCTAGTTCTTAACTTAAGCATCTATAGTTTCTCGTTCCATATTAAACTTCTTCTATCGATCCTTCATTTAATACCCAAATGATGCAAAGTTTAGTCATGCTATTACATCCATTCAGCTTAGAAACTATAGCAAACATAAGACAACACAATTCCTTATTCATGCATATTTAACTATAATAGCTACATTAATCCTTAAGAAAAAGAAATCAACCAATCATAGAAATAATAAGATTCATCATATTCAAATACTTCAATCCCATCTTTATCAGTATAAGAGCATTATTTAAGCAATAAACTAAGTAAATAACCAATGAACTATCAAAAGATAACTGAGTATTAGTTAGTTAAACTAACAACATAATAAGTTCAATAAACAACAGAAAAGTAAAACACAGAGAAATAATGCAACAAATAAAGAACTAAACAAGCAAACAAAGATCGGATGACGGAGTTACAGTGGTCTGTTACACTCTCAAGTTCTCTACATTGGCTCTCGCTTAGTTCTCACCCAGATGATCAAATGCTCAAGCTGTTTCCACCATTATGCTATTCTTCTTCTTCACCTCACCCGATTAATCTCTCCTTTCTCTCCTCTTTTCTCAACCTTCTTTCTTTCTCTCTGTTTTTGTTCCCCAAATGAGTCTAGGATCTGTAGAATGTGGAATGATAGAATGTTACAATGTGCCGCCACCCTTCTCTCTTCTTTCTATTTGTAATCTCATTTTAGAGCCTTCAACCTGTAGATGCCACATAATAAGTAGATGAATTAAAGGGAAGACATGTCACGGGGGTGACTTTGTTTATCACCATCGTGACTTAAGTGTCACGACAGTGACACTTTAGTCACCATCATGACTAAACTTGTAGGGCTAATTCACTAGGAACATATGTTGGATCAGAAAAAGAAAGCATGCTATATTTAGAGAAACTTTTAAGAAATCATTTTTGCAGCGAAAGAAATCAAAACTTTTAAGAAATCATTTTTGCAGCGAAAGCAACAAATCTAAATCATCATGCCAATCCACACATGATATGGTATAAGGATAATAAAAACATAAATAAGATGAAGAGTATTACCGACTCCTTTGCTACAGCTTTAAATCCTCGCTGTGCTATCCTCTCCTTCTTCTTGTATCCAAATCCTTTGCTTTTGAATCTTTTCCTTTAGCAATCTATCTTCTTCCTTGT
>JANZXV010000001.1:7909203-7920149 GCA_027576455.1 Erythroxylum roigii | reverse complement strand
ATTAATCCCACAAATAAGGATCAACATCATCATTCTCACAAGGCATAAATTCCTCAATATCCTCGTCTAAAGACAAGCTATTGTTAGCTCGAATTCCAGTATCTGCTTCCAAAATGGGAACATCCGCAATCATGGAATCATCCGGTGATCTCCTAGAAGCTATTCACCCAAATTATCATCAGTAAGGACAACACCCAAATCGGCAGACATAGAGACAGCTTCCTTGGTAATGCCGGTCTTGGATCCCATAGCTTTAGACGATGTTGAGCCAGCCTTTCACACAACAAAATGATTTTTCTTGTTCAAAGTAGAAGGGAGGTTAACAATGTCTTTTTCCAAGGCATGCCTATTTTTTAACTCAAAGAAATCTCCTAAAGGGGGCTTATAGCCCGTTTGGTTGAGCTTTTATCAGTAGAGTTTTTATCAGTAGAGCTTTTGTCAGTAGAGCTTTTCTGATAAAAGCTTTTTTTAAAAGCTAGTTGACTGTTTGGCTGTCAATTGAAAAAATAGCTTTTTTAAAAGAGCTTCATACAGTAGATTGTTTGGCAACATAAAACTAAAAAGCACTTTTATTAATTTTAACTATATTTTATTTTATAATAAAATTATTTATGCTAAATTATTTTTAAATTATTTTTAAAATTGTAATAATGTTTACAATTTGCAATTTGACATTACTTTAAAAATCTAGTGTAGATCACTTTAAAAAAATAATACGCATTGCCATAAGTTAAAAATAGTTTATATCAATCGACATATGGAATTTCTCTTCAGTGATCATTTGTTCTTTTTCCTCAACAATGGGTTCCTCTCAATTAACTTCCTCTTTCTTGTCCTTAATTACCTCTTCTTCACTCTTCAAGATAGTCATCGTTCTGTTCTCTAGAATCATACGCTACAGTAAGGTTTAATTAACACAAGTTAAAGTTAATTAACTTGTGGACGCAGACAAACGTCTGCGTTGCAGAAACAAAATTTTTGGGCAAAAAAAATGTACATAGAACCAACCTGAGAAGATGAGAGGGATAGGTCAGAAGGAACAAAACAGAGAGTCGGCTATTGTTTACGTAACAAAACAGAGAGAGTAGAAGAAATAAAATAGACGCTTTACGTAAGTGTCGGAAACCAACGTCAAAAATAGCTTCCCGAAAAAGCTATAATTTGGGCTTTTCTGAAAAGCTCCAAATTATAGCTTTTGAAAAAGCTGTATTTTGGCTTTTTCAAAACCTATTTCTACTGAAAAAGTGCTTTTAAAGTTTGCGGCCAAACACCTATTTTTTCCTAAAAATAGCTTTTATGGTGAAAAAAGCGCTTTTGGAGTCTCCAAAAGCTGAACCAAACACAGGCTTAGTAATTCGCTCTTTAGTGGATGGTCTGACATTTTCTTTGTTACAAGAGTAAGATGGGTCCCTATTACTTCCATACTTATGGCCCAAACTTCTTCCTCTGTTAGATGAACCCCTTTGCCCACGTGTGAGAACAAAATTCCCTTCCCTTAAAGAATCATGGACCGCATCGATGTTTCTAGGAATACCCTGAATAGATTCCTCATTACCTTCTAGAATCTCGACATCCTTTTCAGCTAAAACTGAATATCTGGATCCCTGATTCTCATCTTGATCCTTTAAACCATGATTTTTGATTACTCGGTTTCCTCTTCCGCTTCTCAACCACCATCCACAGACCGAAATCATCTTTCCCTGCCTTTGAGTTTGTCATTGGAGAATTATTCTCATTATCTGGCAATTCCTTAAAGATCATCGAAATGACCATATCTACCACATGAGAAACAAACTTCAGGAAGATTTTCATATTCGACTAATTGAACTTCACCATCAATCTCAAACTTCGATGCAAGAGGTTCCAAAGGTCAACTGAGACTGCCACTCTTGTGAACCTTGCTCTTTCAAAATCACTTATATTGAAGTCCATTTTAAGAACAAGACCCACCACTGCTGAAATGGCTTTTATCACATCCTCAGGGTAATACCGCAAAGAGAGTTCTGGAAGACGAATCCAAACTATAGTCTTTCCTATATAAGGGTTCTTCACTCTAAAGTTAGGAGTCCAAGGCTGGACAAGTACTACCCATAATAACCTAGAGACCTCCTAAAATAACATGATTGTAATCCACCTCGTTATTGAACTGGATCAGAAAAAAAACCCTACCAACATCAAGAGTTTTAGCCTCACTTAAGTTCCAAATTGTACTAAGCCTAGAACAAAGCAACTTGTAGTCAATGTCCCTCCCAAGAAGACGAGCAATCACAGCATTGTCCAGATTTCTATTAATCTTGTTTGAGTGCCATGGAGAGAGTAACTTTAAGAATATTACCCGTTTTATCAATCAAAACATCACCCTCCCCCATTATAATCTTTTTGGCTACCATAACATCTTCCATGGTCGATTCTAACATAGCACCAACCATCAAACAATTCCTTGGACCAAAAGGTTGATCCCCAACCCCAAGGGCCCCTGGTCGTGGGCTCGACCACCGACGGAGGAGTGCATCACGGTCTGATCCCCAGCAGTCCCCTCACAGAGCGGTTCATTCCTTCCGTTGCCAAGAGTCGAACCTAGGACCTTGGACCAACTTACCCTGTGAGAGAACCACTGAGGCAACCCGTGCGGGCACCATCAAACAATTCCTGTATCCATGAGAGGCAACACCTGGGTCTCGGTGTTTAACCTTCTTGGTTGCTCTATCTTCTTCCATGATCTGCAAATTAGGGTTCCCTAAAGGATTTGCCATTATTTTTTATTTTGTCATTTTTGGTTGCTTTCAGATTAAAAAAAAAGATAGGACTCTTCTTAAACAATGTACGATAAGACATCATTATTGGATTGGTAAAAGTATCAAAGATGGCGTCAATCCATCATTAATAAGTCCTAAGGTTCTCGTTTTTAAATAGGTAAAAGTAAAAACTCCAACTTTGACCCACTACAAATGACATGAAAGATGAAGAAATTATTTAAAAAAAACTATCCAACCTTTTAAGTAAGTTAAAGAGCAAAAATTAAATGAAAAATGAAAAAAAGAATATAATTCACTTGCTTCATGCATTACAATTCTATCATAAATTTTGAAGTTTGTACATTCTAGGTTCATAATTTCTTTGTAAAAGAGTCAAATAAATTCTTAATCTTATGCTACAACACCTAATAAAAATCTTGCAAATATACAAAGTCTGGGGCAATCCAATAATACACAATCATATTTCTAATTGATAGAAAGACTGTTTTCGATAGATCCATAAAAAAAATACATATTAAAATAATAAAATAAAAATAAAAAGATATACAAGAAATGATAATAAAATAAATATGTATAAATAAAAATAAAATATGTACAAAAAGAATATAGAATAAGGTAACAAGTAAAAATAAAAGATAAATATGAAAATAAATACACAAACAGGAAATAAAACAAATACATAAGTAAATTACAAAAAAATATTTAGGCTAAATAAGAGAATATATAAATGCTAAAAAACTAGGAGGGATGTACTATGTATTAAAAGTTTAAGCTAAATATATGACAAGATTCGAAGACCTAAGAGAATGAGAAGAACTTCTCTATGTGAAATCCTCTGTCCCATTACATCAAAGTTTTGTTTTTTAAAAAAAAAAGATTGATATGACTTGAATACAACTTTTTGAAGAAAAAAGGCTTAGAGGTTTCAGACTCGTCTTAGAGCATGAGATAGACAAATAAAGGTGAGAAACAAGGTGAACAGAAATATCTTTGTATAGACATTGTCCTGAATTTCCATTGTCCAAGTTGGAAACTTCATGAACTATCAGAACAACATACGCCAAAATTGAAATGAAATCAGAATCCGTAAATTAAGATACGATGGCAAGAAGATCCTACAAAGAGTGATGATATAAAACTCTAAATATAGGAGAACAAGAACGCTAAAAAGCCCCCCACAAAACCATGATGCAAAACAAAGCTGATCAAAATGACTCAGAAAATTCCATTGTCATGCAATGTTAAAAGACAATACAAGCAAGCCTCTTGTTCCCATTAATTAATATCCAGCTACTCTTTTACTCAAATGTATCATCATCGTCATCTGGAAGAGGCTGAGCAGCCGCTATGGCAAGTTCTGCCTCGTGCCTGTTAAATCACCATTATCATAACAAGAAAGTTAAGAAACATGTCATGGAAATTTTTTATTGCAATAGAAGGAAACAACTCAAATTCCAAGAACTCAAGCAGACAGTAATTTGACCACAGAGAAAGAGGAATTCTTAGGAGACGAAAAATTGCTTACATACAAAGATAATGGAGTATAGTACAATCAACAGAATAATAGTTGTCACATACATTAAATAAGCAATAGAAGAGGGGTAACGGGAAGGGTTATGAGTATGAATTTTTGAGTATTTCCAACGACGTTAATACTAAATAGGAAAGAACAGCGAAGAAAACGGAAAATTGTGTTACTAAAAACTTACTGTTGCTGTGCTACCAAATCAATCTGCACTTCAGGAGGAGCCAAAGCTGGAGACTCCACAAAGTGCAAGTTAGGATCCCTACATTCGTGAGAGCGGTTATAAAATTAGACAATCACACTTCAGAAAATAAAGGACAAAATATGCTTCTTAGTAAACACTGTTACTCACCCCGCGAGTTTTCTTGCGAGGTAGAGAAAAGGCTTTTCAAAGTTGTAATTGCTCTTTGCAGATATCTCATAGTACTGCAAGTTCTTCTTGCGGTGGAAAGTGACCTGCTTCGCCTTCACCTGCCTATTCTTCACATCTACCTTGTTTCCACAAAGAACAATGGGAATGTTTTCGCAGACTCTACCCAAAACAACGTAAGGTATTTAATACAAGTGAAAATAGAGATAGAACGCATTGTTAAAAGAATGAAAAGGAACCTGCAAAGATCCCGATGCCACGTAGGCACGTTCTTATATGTCAGACGAGCAGTAACATCAAACATGATGATGGCACACTGCCCATGAATGCTGCACAGGTACCAATTTCATGTACATCAGTCTAGTCAGACCACAATTTGCAACTCCAAGACCATACTTTTTATTAGCAAATAACAAGGAAAAAATAAAAAAACGGTGCACATAATAAGGCCTTCAAATGACTCATGGATGAAAGGACAACAAGCCACCAATACTCACTAATATCCATCTCGAAGACCACCAAATTTCTCTTGTCCAGCAGTGTCCCAGCAGTAGAATCGAATCTTCCCGCAGTTAGTGAAGAAGTCCAAGGGGTGAACTTCCACACCGATAGTAGCTGCAGTTAACACACAAGAAAATACAGTTTACACACAGGACGGCCTCCGACAATCTTACAAAAATGCAATTCTCGAGTTTTGCAAAGACGCCAAAATAAATAAATAAACAAAGTAACAGTTGCAACTTACGCTCATATTTCTTCTCGAACTCGCCGGTAAGATGCCTTTTCACAAATGTTGTTTTCCCTGCATGGATCAAAATGAAATGTCAAGAACCAGATGGGAATCATCAAATCGACGACCAAAAACCAGAAGAAACAAAAGACCAGATCGTTTAAGTAAATTAGTTTCGAAACACAAATACAATCTTAGCGAAACAACCGCTTATAACATTCGCAAACGAGAAGAGAAAAAGAAAATAAAAAACAAAAGAAATTACCTGTACCGCCATCGCCGACAATCACAAGCTTGAAGCTTGGATAGTCAACAGTCTGCTGATTGGGCAAAGCCTGCAACCAAACACCAATTAAACCACTACCTAAATCGATAACAAAAATACGTAATCAAGCGTTTTTTTTCTTTTTACAAACGCAGATCGAGACTGAGGACTAGGAGAATAATGAAATCGAAAGAAGGAGGGGCGGCGAACCATTTTATCCGAAAGCTTGCGAATCCCAAATTTTGAATCTTGAGTTTTGAGATAGTGTATGCGCTTTCAGCAAACGAAGGAGGTCCGCAAGGACGTTTTATAAAGGGTTGGATAGATTAGACCCTAAGCTGCCGTTTCTGCCTCTTCTCCTTATTTTCTATTCCTTCTTTTGAATTTGAATCTGCCCCGACGTGATACAAAATCTGAGTATATCTAACGGCTTGAGGCAGGGATCCAGTTAGGTGAATGAGGAAGTGTGTGACAGGAGATTAGAGCCCCGTAGGTTTCAAACTTCTCACCCAGCTTAAAGATGACGCGATTGCCTTAACCGTCAGATCTTAGCAGTAAAGTCGATCAAAATCGGGACGGCGTCGCGTCATCTCAACGCCTTCTCATTTTGGGCTTTTATATATTTTTATTTGAGCTTCTTTTACGATGTACCTGGGCTTGCACGTTACTAAATTCAACCTTATCTTGCATTATTATGTTTCATCTGTTCCCAATTTAATTTCCTCCATCTTTAACTCTTTACGCTTATACCAAAAATTCTTATCAAGGATATTCCAACATAATTTTAACTGGAAATATTCTTTCATGGATATAAAACCAACTATTTTTAATATGTATTCTCTTCAATATGTATGCTCCATTTTCATCCATTAAATGGTGTGGATTTTATAAACCAACAACAATTTGTGCTTATTTGAATTTGTGAGAATTTAATTATGTGAAAAAACGTTTGTTTATTATTTAGTCGTAAAACCAAAAACAAGCTTGTTTTTAGAAAATAAATGAACTAAAAACAATCATATTCATTGCTGTTAAAATTTTTTTGAGATATCTATCAGATACTACTGATCTTTGCTTAATGCATGAGAAAGGTAAAGATTTCAGGTTAATTGGCTACTGTGATGCGGATTATGCCGGAGATAGGATTGATAGAAAAAGTACGAGTGGAGGATGTCACTTCCTTGGCCACAACCTAGTTTCCTGGTCAAGTAAGAGGCAAAGTTCAATTGCTCTATCAATTGCAGAAGCCGAGTATATGTCAGTCGTAAGTTGCTGTTCACAGATGTTGTAGATTAAGTACCAGCTAGAAGACTACTCAGTACAAAAAGATGAAATCCCAATCTACTGTGATAACACAAGTGCCATCAACCTGTCGAAGAATCCTATACAACATTCGAGAGTCAAGCATATCAAAGTTAGGCACCATTTTCTACGAGACTACGTTTAGAGAAAGATCGTAAGTCTTCAGGTCGTTAAGACGAACTATCAGTGGGCGGACATCTTCACTAAGCCATTGAGTGAAGAAAGATTCAAAGAAATAAGACGAAACCTCAACATGGTTATACTGAGTGATCAACCATCTGACACGTCATGACCCAAATGGTTCTCTTGTTCAAGAAGATAAAAAGTCGTAAAAGTTAACGGTAATAGTAATAGTAGTTACAACTGGTAACTTCTATCATAAGAAAGTTTTGGAGGGAAAGCATCTCAAAGCCTTGAGAATACCACCTACTCTAGAACACTCTTGACATACCCTGAAATCGACTTTTGAAGAGCTCTCAACAAAAACTCTTCATTACTCTGTTTGGATATCAAACTTTCTCTTGCTCTTAGAAACCAACTTCACCTCTTTGAGAAATACATCTGTGCATTCAGTTCAGTGTTAACTTCAGAAACAAATGAAGCAATCAATGACCAGCGGAAGACTTGCTGATTTTGAGTCCTTAAAGCAGGACCAGATGGATATTGAACCGGATATTGTGGTAGCCGGATGGAGGAACTTCTTTCGAGTTCGTGAGACAGTCTACATGAATGAGGTGTATGACTTCTAGAAGAATATGGAAGTAGTAAAAGATACTTTTGTATCAATGATGGATAGATTGCCGATTGTAGTGACACTGAAGATAATGGAGAAGGTCACTGAGTGTCCAAGTGTTTGAGAGAAGCTCACAAATAAAGCTAGATGGATGACGCAAGCTAGCGTGAAGGAGATACAGATTAATCGACAATTATATTGAAGCAATAATCCAAAGGAGAAGAAGGCCTCAAGTCTTGTGCCAAAGGCTAGGGTTCTACACTCACTTCTTTTCCATTGTGTTCTACCAAGAGCAGGATCGAGGCATCTGGTGACAATGTTAGATGAACAATGCCTATTTTATCTACTTAATCGCCAGCCTATAGATCTACCTTTTCTTATCTTCCAGTATAAGGTGAAGTCGAAGAAAGACTAGACTACCCTACCATATGGGATGATGCTGACAAGAATATTCAGAGATTTTGGAGTTCTTCTGGAGAGAGGAAACAGGATGAAGTTGAATATCAAAAACGTCATCAATTCTGCAACTATTGTCAAAATGGGCTTGAAGAATCTGGAGAAAGAAGAAATAGATTCTAAGGCGATAGCAAGGATTGAGGGGGGGCGTGCTAAAAGGGGGACTCCCACAAGAAAATCAAAATCTCAATCTAGCGAGAAAATACCTGCGGTTGGAGAAAAGAAATCGTCAGATGAAACGATGAAAGATAAGGCGATTTATCACAAAGAAGGAGGCTAGGTGCGATATAGGGAGAAAGTGACTTTGAAGAGAAAGGGAGAAATACTCCTATCAGAGATACCTAAACAAGAAAAACGGTCGCCCAGAGTACGAACCTTGTGTCAGCAAGAGGAAAAGAAAGGAAAAGAGTTGATTCAAGGTGGAGACTCTGAAAAGAAAACAACTCAGGCAACCAGGTCTTTAGTTTCAATTTTGAAGGAAGATGCAGCAAAATTGGCTAAAGAGACTGAGATAAAGAGGAAATTGGAGTTTGAGAAGAAGAAACCTCAATCTCAACAGACTCTTAGGCTGATTGGAGAGAATAAAAAGCAAAAAATCAGTCAGAAGAAGAGCACTCCAATTGTTGTTCAGAAGAAGAAGTCAATTGAACGCAGTCCAGCATAGGTCAATACCTCTCAACCCTTGAGAAAAGAGGATTTGAGGATAAGGATTATTGAAGAAGTTCAACCTGTCAAGAGTAGTAGCTCAATAATCATCAGAGAAACCCCAAAAAGGTCAGTCAAGGTACAATATCAACCAATCTTGGTAAATAGTAGTACAATGCATCTGTTGAGTGATGATGAGATAAGTATGTATGGTTTTCTATGGGATGAGGGAGCCAAACCATACCTTACACAGATGACAAGGCAGAAGTACACTATCTTACCAATCACAAAGAAAACTGTGATCAAGATTATGCCTGACATTCAACCAAGACCTTACATTGTTCGTAATGAAGAAAAGGGGAAGAAGAAACTGTACCCGGAATGGATAACAAGTGATCTGACAAAAGAACATATCGATGCTGAAGCAAGAAACATTGATGAGGCGTGTTATGCAGCTCATCACCGAGGAAATTATGTCTCTTACTACATTTCGAAGGCATCAGTAAGCAATTGTGGTCGGCGAACCACTGAAGAATCTTTTCAGGTAGTTGGAAAACTTACAGAAGGGTAATACAGATCCACAAGGATTGGAGATGTCAGCTACAGCATAGAGACTCTTGTGCATCTGATTATGCACATTAGACCCTTGAGTATTGTTTCTTCAATTGGAGATGTCCTACACCTATTTGGAAGATAAGTTCCAAAACTAACCAACCCTGATGATTCTGATCTCCCGCAACTGAACCTATCTGTCAAACCTCCTACCTTTACAATCACTGGACCAGGTGTTATATCTTCAGATGCATATACTACGACTATTGGTCTTGAAGTAGTACAACAGAAACATGATGAAGACATTGAAGATAAAGTTGATGATCTGCGTGCTTCTGTGGATGACTTGTATACGGAAGTTGAGTATATTCGACAAGATCTTAAGTCACTCTGCACTGAAATGAGAGAAATGTTTTCTGAAGTTATGAAGCATCTAAGGTCATGATCTTTTTGATTAATAACAAATAGGGAGAGAAAGGAGAAAGTAAAAAAGCAGAAAGAAATGAAAAAGATAAGGGGAGAAAAGGAAAAGGGAGAAAAGAAAAGAGAAGAGAAGATCAAAAGAAGAAGATAGTGCTTACAATTCTTCAAGTGTATAGAATCTTATAATGTATATCGTCTTATATATAATATAATACTTCCTTTCTATCAGCACTGATTGATTATTTGTTATAATCAAAAAGGGGGAGATTGTTAAGGCAAAATGATTTCACAATTAATATTTTGATGAAGACCAAATAAAAATAATAGAAGAAAGTAAGACGAAGCTGCGGAGGATAAAACAAGACAAAGCAGAAATATAAGACGAAGCACAGAGACACGAAAGTAAGATGCAAGAAGAAAGTAAGACGAAGCGAATCAAGAAAGTGAGACAGAAGCAGAAGTCAAAGTAAGACGAAGCTAAAAGTCAAACTAAGACGCAAGTCGAATATAAGACGAAACAGAAGCGGAAAGTAAGACACAAAAATAAGACGAAGCGGAAGCGGAAAGTAAGACGTAAAAATAAGACGAATCGGAAGTAGAAAGTAAGATACAAGAAAATAAGACGAAGCGAAGTCAAAAATAAGACGAAAGAGAATAAGATGAAGCAAAAGCAAAAACTAAGACGAAGAACCGATACCGCGTCGGATAGTTAATCAGTCTGAGTTAGTTACAGAACTCAACTGAATAACTGTTTCTTCAAAGATCAAGAATCAAGAAGAAATAAGCGGTTATCAAGAAGCAGTTGAAGACGAAGGCTATAAATACGAGTCAGAGTCGAAAACTGTAGAAGTTAGAGATTTTAAAAATTAGTGAATTCAAAGAGATTGTGAATCATTGTATTCATTGTGCTAAACTTTAGAGCTATATTGTCTGTAACAAAGCTCGAACATCTTTTAGTAGAAAGAAGAAAAGCAGAAAGCCTGAAGAGGCTAAGTGAAAAGAATACTGTTAGGCCCCGTTTCCGGAACCCAACGCTTGAACCATGCCACATATGTTGGACCCCACTTGCTTCCAGAGACCAACCTGATCATGAATGTGAGCTTAATTCTATAGAATTTACTTGACCATCATCTATTCATCTTCTTGCTCATAATAGCCCAAAAATTTGCTCACAACTTTCTCAAAGGCG
>JANZXV010000001.1:7877191-7890012 GCA_027576455.1 Erythroxylum roigii | reverse complement strand
TGTCATTATTATTTATTATTAAGATTTTTAAAAGTATGGTTGATGTAAACAGTAAACTAGTAAAGTATACAGTACAACTATATAATATACTAATATGAACTATTTTACAAATTTTAAAAGTTTTAGGGACTATTTCATAAATTTAAAAAATTTCTCGAAACGGTATCCGGTACCAACCGGTACTGGTACAATTCTGTTTCAGAACTCCGATACCGAACCCGGTACGATATTCATAACATTGATCCCAACATTTCCACACTCATTTTTTCATATCAAATTATTTCAATACGTGTTGTTTGAGTGTCCATGTTAATTGGTTTACTTTCGGAGCTTGTTAAAAAGCTAAGCCCTTCAATAGCCCAAAATTCTAGAGGCACACTTCGAAAAGTAGTCCAAATTGGAATGTTGCTTGTGTTACCTCTATCAAGTTCAACTCGAGGCCTCCTTTTCTGTAGGAGCATAGGCTGTCCCCTAACATGCCAAGATCCTTGTTACAAAATCTGATTAAGGCATGCTTCATTGATGGATTTAAAAATAAATGTTTCATCCTCCGTAAGCATTATTATCTCCGGTCCCTTTTTACTCCAATTATTCACGGCACACGTTTGCACTAGTGGAAAAGCTGGCCTTGGGTTGAAGAAAAAACCAACCAGTGTCAAAAACCAAACTGATGCTCCAGCCTTAAGTAGATCCACAGGCGGAGTGAGTCACCCATGCATCCACCACAACTCCATCATAATGCTTGAGTTTGTACTTAGTTTCCTGAGTAACTGGTATGTCCTTCCATGCAGCTAGAATTGAGTAGGGGATTTAGCTTGTCCAGTACTCTGCACTGAAGTATCGATCCCTAATTGTGACAGACTTATATATATTGTTGAAATTTAGAATGATAAATTAACTAAAATAAAGTAGAATAGAAAAAAGATAATGCAAAAGGTAATTTTATTTATTGGTATATTTTATATTGACATGAAGGCCTAAATATATAGATAATGAAATAATAAACTTAGTTAATATCAAGATCAAGATTAGGCAAATAAATCAAATTTAAAAGTTTAAATTTTAACTAGATAATAACTTTATCTTAATAGATAAAAATTTATTTTTAACAAATAACTTTGACTACTTTCTAAATTTTATCTTTAAATAAAGACTTCATTTTTTGATTTGAATCAATCTTTCCACGTATATACAAACTTATACGGTTATATCTCATAATAATTTTTTTTTGGGGTCAATGTCAATGATAACTACTGAAAATCGTGGTGATGCTGACTCCATAGCTATTTCGGTTATACTGGAAGCTTGAAGCGGGTCTGACACATTCATTTTCTTTCAATGAGTCAATTTACTTGTCAAATATTCTCTTCCGAAATTCTTGGAAGGATAATTGGCCCAAATAATATTTACTTTACAAAAGGTTAAAGAATTGGTGGATCAGACATGATTTGAGAAGGACAGAAGGTTGGGGAAAACAACAATAAAATTGATGGGTAAAAGGGAAAGGGAAAGGGAGAGGTAGGAAAAAGAGAACAATGATTTTGAAGGGAAGTTGCCAAGCGTCCTATCTTGCACTGCAAAAGCGAGAGGTAGGAAAAAGAAAACAATGATTTTGAAGGGAACTTGCCGAGCGTCCATTTATTTTTGGAGTTTAGATCTTTTATTTAGTTTTTATAGTATTTTATTGTGTCTAATGAATCTCAGTCATTTATTTACACGAACTTCACGTTTATTTATGTACAACTCTCGCAGGACCTACATAAATAAATAGTTGAGATTGATATTTATTAGATAAAATAAGATACCATAAAATTGAAAAGAAGATCTTATTCTCTAATTTTGAGAGTCACGTCAGATATCCCATAGCTGCATGCACAAGTGTAAATTAGTTGGAGTAGTTTTTCTCGGTTTTTGATTTTGACCAAGAAAATGAGTTCCGAAAATAAGCAATTAGAATTAGAGATCCTCGGACCATTTTCGGTTTTTTTTGGACTCTTTTCTCTTTTTTACTAGAAACAGAATTTCATTGTTTTCTGAACTAAGGGATTATATATTTTTTAATTGCTCCAAATAGAAAACAGATGGTCCGTACAATATGTATCTTACGTAGTGTGGTTGGTGGTAAGATGGAAGGAAGGAAAGAACGCTGCATGAAAGTAAGCGGAAGAAGCGAGGGCCCAATGGTAATTGAACAACACGAAACTTTAGGAGAGACGAAGAGAAGGTAGCGGCTCCCGTTCTGCTTCTGCCACTGAAACGGAAGGAAAGGTGCAGCAAATAGAGAGAACAGCTTTTCTTCATCAAACCTTTTTCTCTCGTCTTTTCCCTTTTATGTTTGGTATGTATAATATTGGTAAGGGCTTTGTAGATAGATATAGAGATAGATAGAGCGAAGCTCTAGTTATCTCAAAGTTTAATAAGTTGAAGGCTTTACCTTACGACCACAGAGGTATAGAGAGAAGCTCCGTTCATCTGAGATCGTAATAAGACAACGACGTCTTAAAAGAAATGAAGACGAGGGTTGAAGACAGACGTGTAGAGCAATACTCGATAGACGATGGAAGCAGTTTTAGTCTCACCGGAGAAGTTCTGCCATCTCTCGGCGCCTCTAACAGCACTCGCCGCCTCAAACTCCGTCCATGGATTGTTTCTCCTTATGACCCTCGTTACAGGTTTTCTTCGTCTTCTTCTTCTTCTCTTCTCTTTTTTCTCAAATTACCTTTTTTAATTCTGGATTGTCGGCTGTAGAATGTGGGAGACATTTCTGGTGTTTTTGGTGTTCTATACGACGTGGGTGTCTCCGTTTGAGTTTGGATATCTTGAAAAACCACCCTTCGGTCTCTCTGTAGCTGATAACATTGTCAATGGACTTTTTGCTATTGACATTGTTTTGACTTTTTTTGTTGCATATCTTGATAAATCTTCGTATCTCCTTATCGATGATCAATCCAAGATTGCCAAGAGGTACCTACTTTCCTGGTTCATCTTGGATGTCATCTCCTCAGTCCCATCTGAAGTTATCAGGCTTATATTACCTGATAATTTACAGTCCTATGGATATGTCAGCATGCTTCGTCTATGGCGGCTTCGCAGAGTTAGTCGTTTTTTCTCAAGGTTGATTTCGCTTATCCTTTCAATGTTCCGCCAATTTTTGTTGCATATAGTAATAATTTGTTGTTGCTAATGGCTATTGTATATCTGTTGTGCCTTGGTAGACTGGAAAAACATAGGGATTTCAGCTACTTTTGGGTTCGATGCTCCAAGCTTATATGTGTGAGTATATATTTGCGCAAAATATTTCGCGAAATGATTTCTCTTTTTACCATTAAAACAATCTAGCTTTGCTTGTAATGTTCTTGCAGGTCACTCTTTTTGTAGTCCACATGGCTGGCTGCTTCTACTATCGCCTTGCTTCACATTATCATGATCCGAAAAAGACATGGATTGGTTCTGTATGGGAGGACTTTCACGAAGAAAAATTGTCTGTCCGTTATGTGACTTCCATCTACTGGTCTATAACCACGCTTACTACAACTGGCTATGGTGATTTACATGCTGTGAATCAAGGGGAGATGATATTTGTCATGGTGTACATGATGTTTAATCTTGGACTCACATCTTATTTGATTGGTAACATGACCAACCTGGTTGTCCACTCAACGAGCCGAACAAGGCAATTCGTGAGTAGTCTTCTTAAATTGAGTTCTTACACTATTTTTGGAGATCTCAACTACCACATTTTACTATTCGCTTGTGGTTTTTTAGTAGCATCTTAAACAGAGCCTTCCTATGTTATTTTCCCTTTGGACACTCATGCATGGCTGGAATATTTAAATGAACCATAAAATTATATGAACACATATATACGTGAAGCTTGTTATTCAACTGAAAGCATCACATTTCGCTTTACATATTTACATATCTATATATATACATATATATACAACATGCTGTTCCTAAATATAAAATGCCTCTTTTGAGCAATCCAAGTTGGTTTAGGATAACCAGACTACAGGTACCGTTTTTCTATTGTCCCAACTTGAGCAATATTGAAATTTAAGTTCCAGAGCATGCATCTTTAGATTTTTGTCAATCACAGTGGTTGTTAAGTGCTTTCTCAAGATTTTATTTATTTTATTATCTTAATCTCTTTCCTGGGAAATCACAGAGAGATACAATCCAAACTGCCTCAAGTTTCGCACAGAGGAACAAGCTACCTATGCGCTTGCAAGATCAGATGCTTGCTCATTTAAGTTTGAAGTACAAAGCTGGGGCAGAAGGACTCCAGCAGCAAGAGACTCTTGATTCCCTACCCAAAGCCATAAGATCAAGCATTTCCAGTTATCTCTTTTATTCACTTGTGGATAAGGTGTATTTGTTCCTTGGGGTATCAAATGATTTGCTCTTCCAGCTGGTAATTCATCTTCTATTATATTTCTGAAAAAGAGTTGAGATTTTTTTTTTTATCTTGAACCTAGGAATTCCATAATAGGTAATGAGCAAATATTTTGCATTCGGGTCTTTAGAAATGCCAACCTAATTCTGTTGTGCAGTTATTTAATATCCAAGGTTCCTTACAAATTTCCAACATATTCAAGTCTAGCTATGTTGAAGAAAATTTTTCCCTTGGGCTATAAATTAAGAATTGAAGTTCTAAATGACTCAAATTTGTGTGAATCAGGTTTAGAATTTGTTGCAAACCTAAACATTAGAGTTGTGTTCTCATGCAACTTTATATTTATTAGAGTTTTTCAATTTCATTATTACAAGAACCTTGTTTTGAATCCAAAAAGCTATTTTTCTGGAGAAATTTGCCTTACAGCTGG
The DNA here is from genome assembly GCA_027576455.1 of Erythroxylum roigii. Lineage (NCBI taxonomy): Eukaryota > Viridiplantae > Streptophyta > Magnoliopsida > Malpighiales > Erythroxylaceae > Erythroxylum > Erythroxylum roigii. Next base: position 7,885,186 of record JANZXV010000001.1, on the reverse strand, counting down.
GTTTGAGAAACAAAAACTATATTTCTGAAGAGCATTGCCTATCATTTCCATCCTTCATCACTTTTTTATTTGATCTTTGCTTGATCTCCACATGTTAAATTGTTCAAGGTCTCAGAGATGAAGGCTGAGTACTTTCCTCCTAGAGAAGATGTGATTTTGCAGAATGAAGCACCCACAGACATGTACATATTAGTCAGTGGTACCGTGGTATGATTTTAACGTCATCTGTCCCATTTTCTTGTCATTGCTCCTTGCATGCATGTCTGGCTATGAATACAAGGAACTTAAAAGATCTATTTGAAAATTTAAAGGATTCCATACTTAAAAACCAAGATTAGTTGAGCAAGAAATGTTTTTTGCCTCTCCACTCATCACGCAAAGAAGGGGGCATAAAGAAGTTTTTATCACAATTCTTTTTAGGTAGAATGACAGACCAAAAAATCTTTTCTTCCTTTTATCTTAGTTATTGTTACTTGGAAGTCAAATGCTCATGTTCTGGGGGTCATAGTTGCTTATTCATAGCTATACTTTTCAGGAATTCATCATGCAAAGGAATGGAATAGAACAGGCAAGTTTAAGGATTTCAAATTTGTGTCAGTAGGTTGGCTTAACTTTTTGCTAACTGTAGCTTGTATATGGTAGATTACTGATTTTCTGATTTTAACCAAAGATTTCAGGTGGTTGCTGATGCTAAGACCGGAGACATCATAGGTGAAATCGGTGTGCTTTGTTACAGACCACAACTATTCACAGTTCGCACTAAACGGTTGAGTCAACTGTTGCGTCTCAACCGTACTGTTTTCTTAAACATCGTTCAGGCCAATGTAGGAGATGGAACAATCATAATGAACAATCTTCTTCAGGTAAAAATGACTGTTTAATGAACATTCTACCATTGTTATAACAATCATCTGTTGATTAAAATATAATTCTTCAAGCAATATGCCTAGTGAACAAAGTTCTATTTGGAACGTCATTTCTCTGTTTATGAGCAAAGTATATCATTTGCAAAGATCTGAAAACGAGGTTTACCTATGATAATAGTTGATTTGGTTGTTTAATTCTCGTCAAGCAATTAATTGTTTGGTAAATGGGAATGCAATATGTCGATGCCGTATTTCCTATAAGATATAACCCCACCTGATACATTTAACATGAATTTACTGTGTTTTAGTAGGCAAAAGCACACGAGAAATTGTAAATATGACTTGGCCTGGGACTGGTGTGTTCTATCTGGGATTGATTCTTCAAACTTATAGACCAGTAAAACAATGCCCCCCGATGTATTTTCCAGAGTGGAGATTCTGATGCGCAAGTCAGCTTTCTATGCTAGGATTAACAAGTGAAATGCGATCATTCCTTCCCCGGCCCCTTTCTATAGGAGCGACTGTGATTCAATATCTTGGCATAAATTTAACTTATTTTTTGGTGCATCATTTTATATGCTTGTCCTTCCCTTGAATGCCTGTCCCCTCTTATGGGTCTTACAAGGATTAATGTCTTCTATGCATAGTTAGACGCTTCAGTTATGTCTTGTTTCAGTTAGGTCCCACAGATTCATTTGCCGAGAGGCTGAACCGTATACTATTTGCAAAGTAGTAGTAATATAGCAGTGGCATAAAAATCACTACATTACAACAATTTTAACTCATTTTACAGCAATCTGCTCTAACTGGAACTTTTAACAGATAACAGCCACATAGGTTAAGGAAGTTTTATGGAGAAACCTCTCTTTCTATGATAGTTTGAAAGATAATTTCGACAACTCGACAATTCTTGTGGTTGATGCAGCATCTGAAAGAAATGAAGGATCCTACGATGCAAGGAATTTTGGCAGACACGGAGCAGATGCTGGCCCGGGGCAGAATGGATTTACCTCTTACTTTATGTTTTGCAGCGATGAGAGGCGATGATCTAATGTTGCAGCAATTGCTGAGACGGGGGTCAGATCCAAATGAATTGGATAACAATGGGCGGACAGCATTGGTGCGCAATGACTAATTGCATTTGTAGTTTGTCAGTATATGTATCTTAAATATATGCAATACGTACCTCTCCTTAAAGAACATATTGATGTGCCTATTATTTTCCATTCAACAGCATGTTGCTGCTTCAAGTGGGAGTCAGCATTGTATAGTTCTACTTCTCGAATATGGAGCAGATCCTAATGCAAGAGGTATTTCTAGCAAATTATTGAGTCTATTATTGAGTTATGTGGAAATGATATACAAGTAGTTTCATAATCATTCTGCTCTTCATGATCTTTTTGTTTCTTTCAATGTCATCATTACCTTCAAAACTAAAATGTAATCATACTCCCAATGTCATTTATTGTTTCTTAGAGATTGATGCCTTACCATTAATTAAACAAAAGTCTTCTCATGTACAGTTTCGGTCCCAAAGAAGCTTCTATCTAACCTGTTGAAATTTCAGTTTGTAATTTCAACAAATAGGTAATTGTCTCTGCTCACATTGCACTTATACATGGCTGGCTAGGGAATATAGTTTATTGCTGCAGTTTTATGCAAGCAACATGTGTTCTCTCCCATCATGTTTGTGATGAGGTTATTGATTCTTGTTGTGCAGTAATTATTTCATGCGGTTAAGTAATGGAATGGTTCTGTACGTGATGCAGCTTCCTTTGTAGCTACATAGCTATGCCCCATGCAGTGCTGCTAGTAGCAATCATGCATTTTGGTTCTGAAAATTTCGACACAAATAGTCTACAATGTGTTGATCCTTGGTCTAGATTAGCTCTCTTGCATGAATATGCAGTGTGTTGGATGAAAGTTGCAATTACTTTTTGATTCTTGAACCCTAGAGCATTATCAAGAATTTGATAACAAAACCCTGCATATTTGACGTTAGTAGAGTAGATCTCAGTTTGTGCAGAAGTTCAAATGAACGATTTAGATTTCTCCTGCTACTAAAATGCATCCTGTTGTTGACTAATTGGTAATTGTCCTTCTATTAAACCATAGTTCGTGAAAATTGATGCATTTGCAATATATTGAAAATATGCTGATTTTGGTTGTCATAATTGTGTTCAACTCTACAATAATATAATAAAAGAAGCTTACTAGTTCAGGATTCTAATCAGACATATATTGGCATAATTAGTATTGATCATGTTGAATTTTATCTTCTTAATATCATGCCTAGTAGCTTGCAACTCGAGTTATTGATTTCTGACATCTCATGTCCTAATTTGTGATGAACGCAAGCTTTCTTTAAAAGAAATTATATTTTCTTCATCATTGCTGTTATATGTTTATCACTTCAAGTTTCTTTCAACCTTGGTTTGTGTTGATTGAAGAAGAGAAAAAAGAAAAAATAAACGGGAGAAGAAAAGGGGTTCACTATTTTGTACTTATGCAGATTCAGAAGGCATCGTTCCTCTATGGGAAGCATTGGTTGGGGAGTACGACTCTATCGCTAAACTTCTCGTTGACAATGGTGCGACTCTATCTTCTGGGGATGTGGGTCAATTTGCGTACACAGCTGCTGAACAGAACAATCTGAATTTACTGAAGAAGATTGTTAAGTATGGTGGGGATGTTACATTGCCTTCAGTTGGTGGAACCACAGCACTTCATGCAGCAATATCTGAAGGAAACACCAAAATGGTTCAGTTCCTTTTAGATCAAGGGGCTGATATTGATAGGCCAGATGCTCATGGATGGACCCCAAGGGCGTTAGCAGAGTATCAGGGCCATGAAGATATTAAAATTTTATTTGAAGGGCGACAAGAGATGAGAAAAATTTCTATTCCATTAAGCCCCCAAAAGGAGGGAGAGTCACCTTTGAAGCCTCTTCCAAAGTACAGCAGTGAACCTTCTATAACTCCATATTTACATCATGATACTATGCCGCGTATTCCTGAAGTAACATGGTCAGCAACTCATCAAAGACGAAGGGTTAACGATTTTAGTAACTCACTTTTTGCCATAATGTCAGCGGCTAACACTGGTGAGAATTTCTCTGCTTTTTGAATCCTTCCATACGATGTTCTTTGTTTTAAGGATTACTAAATCATCCTTATACTTTGAGATTAAAAGACCGTAGTGGTAGGACACATAATTTATCTTTTGAAAAGTTATTGAATAAGAACATATCAACAAGAGTCAACCAGAATGTCTTAGCAAATTTGTTATCTGCATAGTAATAGTTCTATTATATTGTTAGATTTTTACGCCAAAAGAAATTTACTTTTCAGGAGCTGTTGAGAATGACCCAATTAGATATGCCAGTCGTACTTCTGGTTTTAGAAATTTGAGCTCACCTTGCAGAGTGACTCTTAGTTGCCCTGAGAGAGGTGAAGTTGGTGGAAACCTTGTTTTATTGCCAGAGACTCTTCAAGAACTGTTTGACATTGGTGCCAAAAAGTTTGGATTCTACGCCAAGAAAATTCTATCCAAAGATGGAGCTGAAGTTGACAGTATAGATGTTGTTAGAGACGGTGATCACCTTGTTCTTGTTAGTGACGCTGGCAGATGAAAGTAAACTTACTACACCACTGGATATTTTATAGAAATTATAAAGTTTAGTGTCATAAATGGTCTCTCTAACGCTGAGGATGGCTCAGGTCAGAATTTTTTCAACATGTCATATTCTTTTTTTTTTTTTTCCTTTTGAAGGTTCTCTAAGCGTTGGCGACAAATTGATTTCAAAATTGGTTCCTTTCTCCAAAAGTGCACTTGATGGTCAATCTGCACCTTATATATCTCTGTTTGATTTTAGATAGCCTTCATCTTTATTACTTTGTGTGTACATCATTCACCTGAATTTGAAAACCGGTGATAATTTTCCTGTATATTATGGAGTCCAAAGCTGATCGATTGTTTTATTTTTTTAATTATCAAAGATTGTAATCCGAAGATCTTGAATTATGAATGAGACTACATTGGAGTTATATTGTGTTAGTTATGTCATATTCATCAAGGGTATGCTTAGATGTCTTAACAATGATTTCTTTGCCCCCTTTTTGAGTTTTCTTTTTCTTTGATCGAATTCGGTTGCTATGTTATTTTATGATTTTGAGAAGTTACGATTATGATGTTCTAGTTTAAGCTTTTTCAAATACAAATAATAAAATCTAATTATTTTTTATGAAAATAACTTCTCATCTATCCAAGTGAAACTCTTTGTTATAAATTTACTTTTAAGAAATGCAATAACAACATAAAAGTGTATCTTTGTTTTATATTTCTAGCTCAAGATCTATTTTTTAAAAAATGATTATTCTAAACTTGTTTTGTTTCTTCTATATTAAATATTACAGTAGAATGTTAACAGTAACACCTTTTATTTTTAATAAAAGTAATTTCAAGCAGGAGGATGATTTTTAATATTTATCCTTACATAAGTAAATGAGGAATCAATCTCACAAAGAAATACAAAAACTCATTTAATTTGGGTTTTATATTAAGCAACCTTATTAATTTTGTTTATCTCGTCTAAAATTAATTTCTTTTTTAGAATGAAATAAAATTCAGAGTCAAAAAATGTCTTAATTATCAATTCCTTCTAAGCTGAAGCTGCAACCTCAAACTTGGAAATCAATCCTTCATTCCTCTTTTTTTTTTTTTTGAAAAATTAAAGGAATGTATTAAAAGACAATAAAGAAGATTACAAATAGTCCAGTGGAAAAATCTCAAACACTAGTAAGGAGATTGGAGTAATCTCACTACTAAAATATCAAAAATACAAATAATAAGAGGTTAGCAACTTAATCTTCCATAGAGTCAATTGACTTAGTTCTTAAGAAAAAGGGTCTCCTTGATGGTTTATAGAATCATTGTTACTGTCTCTTTCGCAGCTGCAAATTTGTTTTTGAATCTCCTATTATTCCTTTCATTCCATATCCCATAGATACAGGTCTCCAAAGCAATAAAATAAATTCCCAAAATGTCTTTATGATTATAAGAATGATTCATCAGCCATTGAATGGTTTCTGATAATGAATTCCCTGTGAGGTCCCATTAACAATATCTTTCAATCTCTTTCTAAACACCAGAAGCAAAGTGGCACTCAAAAAATAAGTGGTCCTTGGATTCATCACAATCCCCGTGATAGAATTGAATTTTCTTATAATTTCCTACACATTTATGTGTGATGTCAATCCAATTTTATGATAAAATGCTCAAGTTGTGTTCAATTTATGTTAATTGCTAAGCTGGATTTATTAGATATATAACCCATGGAATTTCAATACTAGGTGATCAAACAGGTGGGATTTCAAATAAATTCACGCATAAGGGAGGAACTGTGAAGGCAACAAGGGAGAGTAAGCTCCGTGCGTTAAAAGCAAGAGACTCTGACGTTAACGCAGCCAAGGTTTTAATTGCTATATGGATAAAAACGCAACAGATAACAAATGGGAAGAGGTCAATTGGGAACTTGGAGGCGGGTCCATTAGCTACAGTGGAGAGCATAGTAAATTATCAAATACAGCACATGGGAAGCTTGACAAACACAACGTGGAGATGCTTTTGGAAGCACAGTAGAGGACGCAAGACATGGCAGCTGGAGAATGAGGATTTGCGTGGAATTAAAGGGTCTTGGACATGCATGTAACTGTGGGACCAATCAAATAAAAACAAGAGCTGGACAAAATAATTTCACGCTGCAGTAGACCCTGGAGACTCTACGTGATGGGTTTTAATTTTCAATGCAACAAAAGCTTTGTGACAATGGGATCCATAAAAAGCCAGAAATGTCAAATGAGCCACTTGTGATGATGTTGTGCGTTGGCCCCCACATGAATTAGAGAATTAAAGGCTGGAGAGTTTTGCAAAAATGAAAGACAGCTGGAGGTCTTAAGGTGGCACACGCATAAAGTCAGCAAAGAGTGAATGAAGCAGCCAAGAGTTTGATGTCTCTTCATTGAATAGTAGAGACAAAGACAAAGAGGCTAATCTCAACGTGGCAGTCATAGAGTTTAAATTGTTTAATAGCCAAGGATTGAAGGTCACGCATGCAAAGAGAAAAGGGTCTTGGACTTTGACGGTGGGACCAAATATGAGAAAATTGTGTGAATAAAACAAGAGGAATCAGGCTAGGACGTGGGACACACATATTGACAAAGTGATGAGAAATCAGCGTGAAGGGCAATCAACAAGGAAAAATCACGATGACTAGCTACAAGTTGCAACACTTTAATGGGACCCAACTTCAGCTAGTGGAGGATTAAATTAACCAAGCAATGAAAGTGAAGTTGACGCAAGACACAAGCATGAAGTAGCGTGAATTGGAGTCCAAGCAAGGGGAAATTTGAGGCAACTACACCAAAGCGTGGGACCAGCAGCAAGAAAATCGTGGATTGTCTCTTGAAAGGTATGTGATAGTCAAATTAGAGGACGCATGCGTGGATTGCAGTGGAGGAAATGCAACATGTGAAGACCAAGTGGGACAAGGCTAGAAAAATGAGCAGCTTAAAACTTCCCAATGGCAAGTCACGACAACGTGATAAACGCAATGGGTCAATACAAGCTTCACATGGGCTGCGCAAACTAACATTAGAGACAAGAACATACAAGCAATAAAAGGCAGAGAAGTTGAGGCGCTAAAGGAGGAACATCAAAGGTAGGCGTGAACGAAGAAGGATACGCGAACAGTGGAGTAGATCAGCAGGCGTGGGCATGGATTAGAGAAAATCAAGTTTCAAGAAAATTGACAAAAATAAATCAAGACAAGCTAGGTCTGCGCAGACCTATGTGGAGGCATGAGCATGATGATGGAACAGAGACACACGCACAAGTTATGGAGGGAACTCAGTTTCAAAGAAATAAAAGCAGCAACAAGAACAAGGGGCAGAGGTTTTTCAGAGGTTTTCGAGAGAGAAAATTTTTCAGGTTCCAATATACACCAGAGGGGATCTAGAGGCACAACAGAGGAGGGAGATTTTCTCGAAGAACTCGGAGCTTTCTCTGTGTTTTTCCTGCTACTTTCTCTTTTTACTCTTCTTCTGATGTTGAGCTTCTTTATTTGTGTGAT
>JANZXV010000001.1:7776666-7796920 GCA_027576455.1 Erythroxylum roigii | reverse complement strand
TTCCGTCTTTTCTTTTTGTTTATCTTCCGTCTGCTTTTGTTTTTAGCTTCCGTCTGCTTTTCTTTTTATTTATCATCAAAATTATTAATCGTAAAGTCATTTTGACTTAACAAGATGTTCAAAACTAGTTTTTATGATAAATTGATAAAATTGAAAAATGTTGAGTCCACAAGTTTTAGAATAAATGTTTCCTAGGATTTAGGTGTGGTTTATGGATCCTCTAGCCTTAATATTGAAAACCCTAATCAGAAGACGGAAGATCCCAGCTCAAATAATGTACCTACTCCTTCTCCCAATCATCGCCAGGAGGATAATCTAAGGCAGCCTATTAATAATGTTCTAATTCAAAGAGATGGTAAATTAGAGCAACATCCTAACATCCATCTATCCGATTATTATACTGCTTAAGGAGCTTTTATATCCATTGAAAGGAATAGATCTGGTTAAAAAGTTAAGTCCAGATCCAACAAATGCTTTAAGATCTAATGACAGTGTTTGTATGGAATGTTAAGGTTCTTAATGATCCCCAAAAATAGTAAGTGGTAGTTGATTATATCAAGGCAATAAAACAAAAATTAATTGGTCTTTCTGAAACAAAATCGGAGAGGGAGAAATGTCTAAGTTTGTGGTTGCTTAATGCTTATTAGAAGCTTATTACTAACCATGATAGGCACCATAAAGAAGGGTTATTGTAGCATATATTTTAGATAAAGTTTTTCGTGTTGAATTACCAATGCATTTATTTTAGCTTAATTTAAAGGTATGGGAAAGGCATGGTTCACTTTTATGTATGTATCTAAGTTTGCATTATAAATAGCCACATTGTGGAATGATTTGGTATAATATAAGAAAGTAGTGAATGCTCCTAGTTCATTATTAGTGAATTTAATTGTGTAATGTTGGCTTTGGAATCTTAAGGTGAAAGGTCTTCAGGCCCCTTATGGAGAATTTAGAACTTGTATTCAAAATTTGGAACTCAATAATCTTAGACATAATGAAGATTCTTGACATGGTCTAATAATTAGGATGGTCAATTATCATTAAGAAAAAAATTGGACAATGCTTTAGTCAACTTGTTATGACATAAAAAATCGTATTCAAGTATAGCTCATTTTGATAACAATATATGATAGACCATTCCACCATGGAGATTCATGATATTTTTTAGAAAGTAAAGGGTTCCATTTAGGTTCTTTAAATACCTCAGTGGTATGGGTGGGTTCCAAGAAATTGAATCTACAGGATTAGAGTATCGGGTCAATTGTTATGCCTCTCACTAATTCCATAAGAAGCAGATGGGACTAAAACATAAGTTCAAATCCTTTTAAAAAGCAAGCACAGGGACACTTTTGAGGGTGTAGAGTGAGCCAAAGAAGCATGAATACAATGCTAGGAGAAACTATATGATTCTCCTTATGATGTCCCTCTTAAGATCAAAGAAAAACAACCCTTGGCCAATTACATAAGTGGTCTAGAAGCACATTCCTCCATTCTTATACAAAAATCAAGGGTGATATATTTAAAGGATGGAGACTTCAATTCCAAGTTCTTCCACAGATCATAGTTCGCTAGGAGGAATTGTAACATAATATCCAAGTTACTTACTGATGAGGGTATAATTATCATTGACCAGAATGAGTTCAAAATCCATGCCAAGGATTACTATACTAAAGTATTGGGAACTCCAAGGGCTGGGAATCCTGTTTACCTACTTTATAGTCTATCCATTCCTAAGATAATCTCCGTTCAATGATCTAAATTTCTTAGTAGGATGTTCATTAATGATTATATAATGGGGTGGTGTTCTCTCTTAGTCCCAATAAATCCCCAAGACCAAATAGGTTCAATGTCTTCTTATATCAACAAACTTGGAGCTCTATTAAATTCCATATATGCAAAGCTATTCATGAGTTCTTTGATAATGACAAGATGTTGAAGGTATGGAATTGCACTTATTTATTTCTAGTTCCAAAAACTCATAGTCTAAACTCTTTGAGGGACTTTAGACTAATTTCTTATTGCAATACATTTTATATAATCATCTGTAAGTTGCTTGCTAATAGGATCAATTAGTGCCTCATTCATTCATTATCCAATCTCAAGTTGTTTTTATACAAGGTAAAAACATTGGAGATAATGTGTTACTTGCACAGGAATTGTTAAAGAATTATCATATCAAGGGCTCTAGAGCTAATAGTGCTATTAAAATTTACATTCATAAGGCATTTAACCCAATTAATTTAGATTTTATTCTTCTTTCTCTACAAGTATTTAGGTTCCTTGATAGGTTAATACTCAAATCTCTCAGTGCATAATGACTACTTTATTCGGTGTTTTAATAAATGGGGAAGCTAGTCAACTTATTAAGGGTTCTATAAGGCTAAGGAAAATTATCCTCTCTCCCCTTATCTCTTAACCATATTCATTGAGGTATTTCATTTCATCATTCAGAAAAATGTGCTTACTAATTGTGGATTTAAATATCATAAAAAGTGTAACAGGCTAGACAACATCCATCTTACTTTTGCTTATGATTTGTTATTATTTTGCTGATAAAGCTTTAGTGGGTTACTTGATAAGATTTTTGAAGGAATTTAGTGCTTTTTTAGGCTTCATATGAATAGGGAAACGAGCTACATTATGATTGCAGTGAATGCCTTAACTCAACCTAGTTATTATTATCCATCTCAGATCTATCACTCAAATTTTCACGATTTACCTAGGTATTCCTATATCCCCAAATAGGCTCTCTTATTCACATTGTCAAGGGTTATTGGATATGATTAGGAAAATGATTGGGGTCTAGACATCTAATTTCCTATCCTTTGTTGGAAGGTTATAATTATTTTTTTAAGTTCTTTATAACTTATCCACTTATTGGTCCTCTCACATTGCATTTCCTATGAAGCTTTCTAAGGAAATTGACAAACTTCTCAAGAAATATCTTTAGATTGGAAATGAATCCTCTAAGCCTTTTGTAAAAGTAAGTTGGAATGACCTTTGTATACCTAAGAGGGAAGAAGGTTTAAATGTTAAAATTGTAAAGTTTGTAAACTAGGTTATGCTGATCGAAAGGCTCTACAAAGTAATAAATGACAAGGAATCCCTTTAGGTGAAATGGATACATGAGCACTATATAAGAGGATCCAACTTGTGGATAATTAAAGCAAGAATAGATGTTTCATGGTACTAGATTTAGATGCTAAAGCAAGGAACCTCATCCACCCACTTATCAAATACAAGGTAGGGAATGGAAGAGATACAAGGTTATGGTATGACAATTGATGTACCATTGGCACTTTTTATCTTCTCCCTAATTTTTCTAGCCTTAAAGTTTTCTTCATTATAAATGGAAAGGTAAGTAGTTTAATTGCAAATGGAAGATGGAATTAGGTGAGCAATTCTTTCAAGGATGTTTCCCCCAAATTCCCTTAAACCTGTAAATAGAGACTAAGGTAATCTAGCTTAAGCATCCTTCTAGTTTATTCACAAACAAGCCGTTTAAGGATATGATTAGGAATAGGCAATGACTGTGAACCAGTATTTTCTTGTATGAAATTAACTTTTTGTCCCAAGATTCTCATTTACTTTATGGCTTGTAATTAAAGAAAAGATCACTATTATTGATAAAATAAGAGGCATCGATAATCTGAATTATATGTTGCATTTGTCAGATCAAAAAACCAATGCACATCTTCTGTTTAGTTGCCCTTATTCATATAAGTTTTTGAGGGATGCTATTTGCCTTTATAACCTTAATCCACAAATCAAATACTTGTTAGGAATAATCTAATGGCTATGTGCCCTTTCTAGTGGTCATAAAGTTGAGAGTTTGTCATATAACTTGGTTCTTAGTAGCACAATTTATGGTGTTTAGTGGGAAAGGAACCAAAGGGTCTTTAGGGCCAAGTTCAACTCTCTAGATCATGTAAGTGAATGAAACAGTAGACGTATCAAGGAGCTATTTATAGCTAGAGGAAAAGGCTTGTCACTTTCTCCACTTTTAAAGTTAAATTGGTCCCTCTGGTGACTTCTAGTGAGTTGTCATTTTCCTAATTAAAGAAATGCTTAATACCAAAGGCAAGCTCTATTTAAGTTGTGTTCTTTACATTTGATACCTAGAATTCCTCACCCTCTTGTTTTTTGAATTACTCCAAAGTTATTAGGAATAGATTTTTTCATTTCTACAATTTGCAGTGTCAGGCCAATAACTGATCTAGAATCATTACTTGGGTGAGCATAATTTAACCTCAGATGTAAATGAGACAAATATATTTAAAGCAACATTTAGTAGTGTAATTGGTGTTATATAAAAGGAGTGAAACAAAAGAATTTTTCAAAACATGCTACGTTCAAAAACAGCCAAGAACTAGCAAAAAAAGTAGGATATGTAAAGTTGAATTGAGATGTGTCATGATTGTACTTCAAGAAGAGGTTCTTCCAAATCATTCAATAAGATGCAATATCTCACAAGTTAATTAAGATCCTAGCCAAATATATAAGCCTGTCGAGTTTTGCTAGGGGGAATCGTTTTGCTTCTAAAAACTCCTATTTCTCCTCGACACATTCATATATCTTCCTAAATATACCTTACAACTGACCCATATTACTAATCATGTCTCTACAATTAATGGTAGACAATTGTGTCTCTTTGTGATATGCTTGTGTTTCCCTATTTGACACAATGTTTTGCTCTTATTTAAGCTTTTATTATGTTGTTTGTTAAAGTTCTCCTTTTAAGATTATCTTCTTGTAATATTTTTTTAAACTATGATCTTATTCTTCCACTTTAAGAGCCTTTAGTTAATTCATTCAAAAAAAATTCTTGGTTATTACATACAATTGAATCTTATTTTTAGATAATGAGTAACGAAACTATTTTTAGATAATGATCAAGAAGAGGGTCGATGCTAGAAAAGGGACAATCCTTTTATTTGAAAATTTGTAGGAATATTTTATGATTGTAGATGAACTAAAAGCTTGACATTTTATTTATTTGATAGGAGAAAGAAAAGGATACAAGTGTATTTTACTTGAGATTTACTATAAACGTAAACTTTCCCTGAAAAGAGTGAGCAACAGGTCAAATCATTAACCTCATCTTCCAATAAAAATGTCATATTTAGGTGAAATAACATTAAATTGATCGTTTATCATTTAAAAATTAATTAATTACAAAATTATGATGAATCACCATTAACCAACATTTTTTTAAAGCATAAAGAAGCTTAGCAGGGAACCAAGAATGAGATCTAATAAATATGAAACTAGTAAAATGGACGCTTTTTGGCTAATAATATAAAATTGAAAATAGAGATGTTTCAGAACAAAACAGTGTAGCTAGGATATAAAAGGGTGTCATAGATTGAAGAGATACAGTGGAGAATTGAAAGAGAAAACATTTCAAATGAGAAAAAAAAAAATTAAACGATAGAAACAAAAGGAAAGAAGGCAATGATTAAGGAAATGAAAAACATGATTAGTACAAAGCAAAGATAAATTTAAAATTAGCCATGAAAATCCTGTTTTTAGGGTACATTGCTTAGGGGTATAATAGTCAAACAATCCGCTTAGTACATAAAGGCTCTTTAATTTGATAATCAACACATTATCTCATAATTGGTAAGTTTCTCATCTCTATTCCTACCTAATTTTCTTGGAATCCAATCACTTAGAAGACAAAAAGGGAAGCCATTTTCCATATTTCCTGTCAAATTCATGGAAATAAATCTGTTTGATAATTCAAATACCCAACTGTAGGTCTTCCTAATACAGTTAGTAATGGGCCGGATTAAGACAATTTGGATGTGGCATCAGCCCAGCTCAGCAAAGTCTGCTCCTCCTAATAGGTGGCTTAAGCCACATTTGTAGTCCAGTCAGTTTCAATTGGTGCTGTTGAGGCCGATCCAAACTTAGTTAAGCTGTTTCATAATGATGTCATTTTGATGTAACTGACAAAAATGACATCACTTTTAATGTAATCGAACAAAACGACGTCACTTTGATCTTCAACCTCGTCTGATCAACTTAGACCGTTGACTTCCATTGGGTGAGGAGGGGTCATTTCTACCGGCCCTATTTCCTAAGGGAAAGATTATATTGAATAAATGTCAAATCTAACAATGTATTCTCCAAAAGAATTTCGAAAAACGACCTACCCTACCCTTAGTTTGCCGATTCTACTACCCTTAGTATGCACAATCAAAATATAAAAGTACAATACCTTTGATTTACCTACCTTTCATAGAATTCCAAGCCGCTTTATTTTTCCTCCACCTTAAAGCAGTCATTTTCTTATATTTCCATAGTCTGAATTTCTGTCGGTCCCTCAACCAACTAGCATAATCTTTTCCTTGCCTGCACACTATAAAATCTGATAAATCATCAAAATCTGGCACTCTGGAGCTTCGTATACACTTGAGGAAAGCTTCGCCATTGCACACTTCTTTAGTGTTTTTAACACTGACAGTAGAATCATGTTCTGAAGTTCCTGGTTCATCGTCATATTTCCTTTCAGAGATGCACACAAGAGAGCGCATTCTGAAATATAAAAGGGGGCACAAAAATGTTTCAGTATAAAGTATAGCATCTCAAAAAAAAAAAAAGAAACGTGTAAGTTTATGCTTCTTTCAGAAGCTTGTATTAATTTCTGTAAATGTTCTTTCCTTCCTTGTAAATGTTCTTTCTTTCGTGTTAGTTCCTATTATTTTGGATAGTGATTTTGTGACTCCTTATTAGAAGGGAGGTAGTTATTCCAACTTTAAATCGTAATGAAAGAAAATGATGCAAGACTGGAAAGATCATGTACAATTGATTGTTTTTAATTAAGTTTTCTATTTTCCATAAATTGTGGGATTAGAGAATATATCATAAATTGTGGGATTAGATATTGTATAGGTATCAAAATAGTACGTCTAAGTTGTACCTAATGTAAACTTTAGAAATATGCAAAATATACAGTTCTTATTCAACTTTTGACATGGTGTCAGAGCCAATCCAACCTTTATTACTACAAACATATCTCTATTTTTCACTCTTTTCATTGCTGCACCATATTTCTTTCTTCCATTTCAGCCTTCACTACTATCACCTTGTTTTATCTCATTTATCTTAGCCTTCATTGCTAATTATTGTGCTCTAAAACATAACATTTCTTCTGGTCTTTATTGTTGGAAGAGTCTAAGGATTAGCCTCCTTGTAAAAAGGAAAATTTAAAGAAATGTTCTTCATATTCCTAAACTATCAACCAACCTTGTTTCTATACAAAAACTCACCCAAGATTTGTAATGTGATTTTTCACAGTAGTCATTGTGCATTTCGAGACAAAGATTTTGGGAGATGATTGGACTTGCTTGGCCTCTACTATCTTGAATCACCAAATCAGTTGAACATAACTAAGGATAGATTATCTCATTCTTTCACACCAAATTAAATTGCATCCAATAAAGATAAAATTTTGCTTCACCATTATTAGTTAGATCATCCATCATTTCAAATTATTAAGATAACGTTTCCCTCTTTATTTACAAATCTTGATGCTGAAATTTCTCAGTATGAGATAAGTGAGCTTGCTAAACACAAGCGTGTGCCTTTTCCGATTAGCAATTGAAGGAGCTATATTCCTTTCTATCTTATTCATAGTGATATTTGGAGTCATCTACTGTTTCTATTGCTTGTAGGGCAAGATTGTTTCTTTTATTGATAATTGTACTCGTGTTACCAGTTTTTCTACTCAACATAAATTTATGTTAGTACCATACTCCCAAATTTTTGCTCCATGATCGAAAACCAATTTGGGACTAATATCAAAAGGTTTAGCACAAATAATGCCAGGGATTATTTCAATCAATTACCTTTTCATAACGAAAAAATAGTTCATGAGTCATCTTGTGTGTATACTCCAAAATGGGATAGCAAAAAGAAAAAATAGTCATCTACTTGAAAAAACCTAAGCCCTATTTCAGAAGAATATGTCTAAGGCGTTTTGGGGGGAATCAGTTCTTACAACCACTCATCTTATAAACAAATTACCTTTGGAAGTCTTAGGTCTCAAAAGTCCTATGGACATCCTTTCAACGTTTTACCCAAATCTAAACACTATAAACAATCTTATTCCTAGAATTTTCAGGTGTGCGTCATTTGTTCATGTTCATAATAGAGGGAAATTAGATCCTACGGCTCTAAAATATGTTTTTTTGGGCTATTCTTCAACTAAAAAAAGGTATAAGTGTTATCACCCTCCATCAAAGTAATTTTATGTCTTAATAGATGTCGCATTCAATGAGCAAGATTCATATTTCAACAATTCTTACCTTCAAGGGGAGAATTCAATTAGGGGAAGACAAGGAAGGTTTCTACTTGATCCGATTCCTATGTCCAATTCTGCAACACCAACCTTACCTTCTTATTCTTCCTGTCTAAACCATATGCCAGAAAAACCATCTAAACCTATTCCTAAACAACCCATAATTGCCCTTTCTACAAGCAACAAGTGAACAAAAAACAAAACGTGATTCTACCTTTGGAGATATGAGATTTGGCAAAGGCAAGGTGTTCACAAGAAAGAAGATGGTTGTTCCTCAACCTATGTAGGTCCGAGAGTCCATCTCAAATTCTTCACATAAGGTAACAATTTCTAATCCTAAATTAAAAAATGAAACTAAAGCTCATATGGATAATGATCAACAAGACCTTCATATTGCCATCAAAAGAGGAACTAAAGAGTGTACAAAACAAACATTATACCCTTTTGCAAATTTCTTGTCATTTAAAAAAAAATTACTATCTCACAGAGCCTTCCTTGTGAGCCTAAATACCATTACCATTCCCACCACCTTATTTGAAGCTTTATATAATAAAAAATAGAAACAAGTTATGAATGCAGATGTAGGCACTAGAAAAAAAAAACTTGGGAATTAGTGAAGTTACCTATAGGAAATAAACTAGTGGGTTGTAAGTGGGTATATAAGGTGAAATATAGGGCAAATGGGTCAACTAAGAGATACAAGATGCAATTGGTAGCAAAAGGCTCTCAGACTTACGGGATTGATTATTTAGAGACT
The DNA here is from genome assembly GCA_027576455.1 of Erythroxylum roigii. Classification (NCBI taxonomy): domain Eukaryota; kingdom Viridiplantae; phylum Streptophyta; class Magnoliopsida; order Malpighiales; family Erythroxylaceae; genus Erythroxylum; species Erythroxylum roigii. The sequence goes on along the minus strand of JANZXV010000001.1, from coordinate 7,787,858 downwards.
TTTTCTCCTGTTGTAAAGATGAATATGGTTAGAGTATTATTGTCAATAATAACTAGTTATAGTTGGGAATTGCAACTATTTGATGTCAAGAATGCATTTCTATATGGAGATCTAGAAGAAGAAATTTACATGAAAGTTCCACCAAGTTATAGGAAGAATTTAGTTGCTCATATTGTGTAAGTTGAAGAAGGCATTATATGGCCTTAAGCAATCACCTAGAGCATGGTTCGAAAGATTTGCTAAAGTTACGTTGGCTATAAGATACAGACGAAGCCAAGGAGATCATACATTATTTATCAAACATTCTGCTTCAAATGGAGTTAGCTCTTCTAGTGTATGTTGATGACAATAGTGAAGGGGGATGATGATAAAGAGAAACAGTTGTTGAGTCGATGATTAGCTAAAGAATTTGAGATTACAACATTTAAAAGGTCAAAGTATTTCCTTGGAATTAAGCCGCACATTCTAGGTGTGGAATTTTTATCTCAGCAACAAAAGTATGTTACAAATCTTAAGGAAATAGGCAAGACAACATGCAAACCTCCAAGCACTCCTATTGATATAAAACTTAAGCTTGGAAAAGCATAGGAGGATGCTCCAGTAAATAGTGAGATGTATCGGCGCTTAGTAGGAAGATGAATTTATTTGTTTCTCACACAACCAATTATAGCATATGTAGTAATTTAGTCAATTATGCATAGCCCAAAGGAAGTTCATCTGCAAGCAGCTCAAAGAGTACTTGAATATCTTAAAGGAACACTAAGGAAGGGTATTTTATTCAAAAGAAATGGAGGTTTGGTTCTTAAGGTATACACTAATGCTAACTACGTTGGATATATTATTGATTGAAGATCAACTTCAAGATCTTGCACTTTTCTTGGTATGAGCCTTATGACTTAGAGAAGAAAAAACAAGGTGCAATGGCTCGATCAAGTGCAGAGGCTGAGTTTCGAGCGATGGCTCAAGGTGTGTGTGAATTACTTTGGTTGAAGATTATTCTTGAAGATTTGAAGATTAAGTGGAATGGCCCTATGAGACTACATTATGACAATGCAAAGCTATGATCGAACAAAGCACATTAAAATCGATAGGCACTTTATCAAGGAAAAGTTAGCAAGTGGGTTAATTTGTACTCCTTATGTGTCTACTCATATTTAATTGGTTCATATTCTCACCAAAGGTTTAAGTAGCTCAATTTTCCAGACTATTGTATCCAAGTTAAGAATGGAGAATACTTATTCACCAGCTTGAGGGGGAGTGAAAAATAATGTATATTGATTGATTGATTGATTGTATTTAATTAAGTTTTCTATCATATTAGAATATCTGATAAATCATGGGATTAGAGAATATCTCATAAATTATGGAATTAGATATTGTATTAGAATTATTAGTTTCCATTTATAGGTACTAGAATTTTGTATATAAGTTATACTTGCAATAAACTTTAGAGAGATGAAAAAAACACAGTTCTTATTCAAATTTTGACAAGGAAAAATAGAAGTACTAATTAGTGGCCAATACTCAGAAAATTAGTAATAGGCTGCTAAAACATCGCCTTAAATTTGAATTTTAGCTGGGACTACTAGAACTTCTAAACCTCTAATTTGGTATAGCTATATTTTTCTTTAGAGTTTGTCGGCTAGATATTTTAGGCCAAGATTTTAGGGCTTAATATGGTTGGAATTTTAGGTTAGGTTTGATAGGATTTGGATGTCTATGGAAGAAATAAATGAGGAAATTTTAGTCAACCACAAGCCTTACTTTGATGGGATAAATGATGAGAATTGAGTTGAAAGGAAAGACAACAAGAGCTGAAATTTAGATTATATTAAGATTCCTTACTAAATAGAAAGTAATTATAAGTTAAATATATTATTTTAGTTTAGATATGTTATCCTATTTGTTTAGAACTTAAATTATACAGTTTTTATTTTTATATAATTTTTATTAGAATATAATAAAAAGCCTTTCCCATTAGAATAAGGGTTCTCAAAACTTCTCTATAAATACGTGTATACTCAAGCCTTTCAATAATAAGAGATCCTAAATTTTTTGGCAACAACCTATCAATAATTTTATGAGTTTAGCTACTAGTTAGTACTTCTATTTTTCCTACATCAATTTGGCATCAAAGCTTTAGTTCACAATCACAACATGTAGAGGAAGGGCCTATAAAAGAATACTCAACAACCAAGAGCAAGATGAAATACTTTTGAGAATTATGGAAAGAGTGAAAATTGATGACCCTCAATCATAAGGTGCTCTAAGGAGTAGTCCAAAAAGCAATATCAGACAACAACCTACACTTGATGTTGAGGGTTGAGAATGGAGAAATTGAAGTCCAAGGGGAAGAAACCAGAACTAATCAACAGCGAGTAGGATTAGGAAATCAACACCTACCAAGAGATCCAAGATAAAGAAACCAACGTGCAGTATATGAAGAGCGCAGTGAGCTTTTAGAGGCCATGATAGAATTGAAGAACACAACGTACTTCTTGATATTACTAAGGAAGTTCATGCTGAAGCCCTTAATTTTACAAGAAAGATGGATCTACACCTGTTCTTAGACTGGACAGTGATGATCTTTGACTGGTACCAATTATCAGAAGATCGAAAAGTTCGATTCGTAAAGATTAAGCTAGTTGGAAAATTGATAATAGGATAGACTTTGAAAGAAGGCCAACAGCTAATTGTTGACTGGAAAGAGATGAAACTGAAGTTATCAAAAAATACTCACCATTTCACTATCAAGATCAACTCACAACCCTTAAATAAAAGATTATGTCCGTAAATGAGTACACGAAAGTGTTTGATGAATGGAATCAGAACAAATTATATCTAACTACAAAAATGGCCTAAGGGTAGAAATTCATTAGAAGAAGATGCATATCAATTGGCTTTAAGAGCGGAACAATACTTAGGACAATAAGTAATTAAAAAGTTTCAAAATCAAGCTGTAACTACGACAGGGTAAAATTTTATGCCAACACCTAATACATCAAAAATTTGCACCAGAAAAGCACTACAAAACTTCTCAGGGAGTTGAAGCTAAAGGCAAATTCATAGCTAAAACTTGGAAAAAAAGGAGGCAACAACAACAAGAAATGCTTTCAATGCAATGGCAAAGGCCACTTCGCTTATAAATGTACTAATAAAGGCTTGCACAAAGATGGGAGAAGAAAATGAGGAAGAACTTGACGAATATTTGTGTGAACATGAAGCTGGAGAAGAGTTGAAAGGAGACTCTAGTGATGAACTAGCTAGTCCTACATATCATAATGTATGAAGGCGCATACTTACAACCCCTAAGGTAGAAGAACAAGAAGAATGGCTTCGTACTGCTACTTGTCTTTACTCAAGTTAAATATGAAGATAAAACACGCAAGAATATCATTGATAGAGAAAGTAGAATGAATGTAGTATCGGAGAACATGTACAAAGATGCTTAGGTGGATGACAGTACTATACCGATTGCACAAAGGTGCTTGTTATCTTTCAAGTCAGGAATATATAAAGACTATTTGGTGTGATGTCATTCCTATGAAAGTATCTCATGTTTTACTTGGTCAACTGTCGCTGTATGATCGAGATGAGCAACACTTCGAAAAAGCTAACACTTGTAAGTTTACATTACATGGAAAGAATATAATTTTGAAGCCTATGAAGGTAGACAAGGTAGAAAAACAAAGTATCCTTAAGGAGAGAAAATTTGGAACTATCAACAAAGATGAAGGGACCGATATTGATCGACAACATGAAACGCGAGAGAAAATCTTTGTTGAAAAATCATGAACTAATTTTGATTCCTTAAATTTAATAGGCACTATCTCAAAGAACGTTTGTTCTAGGTTGACCTCTCTTTTTCAACAAATCAATTAGAATCTTCAAACCTACATGTAAGTGCTCAAATGCTTGATTTTATGGAGAGTTTGCCAAAGGAAGATGATCATGACATGGAGAGTTTGATAGTAAGAGATGAACAAAGCATTAAAGATGAAGAAGAACAGAATGAAGTAGATTCTTTGGCAACCTTGAAGTTGAAACAACTAAACAAGAAATTGAAATTTTAAACAAGTTGGAAAGCCTGAACAAGAGGTTGAAACACCTGAACAACAAGTTGAAAGACCTGAACCACCAATCAAAATACAAGAACAGTAAGCTGAAAGTTGAAAAACCTAAACCACAAATCAAAATACAACAACAGCAGATTGAAACAGTAGAAGAATAGGCTGAAAGGATAGGACAACAGACTAAAATAACAGAACAAGGAGCTAAAAAGATTAATTAGCAACTACTTAGAGTTCCAGAGTTTGTTGGCTCTAAAATTGATGATATTCTTGGTATTGTTGATGAAGATTATGTTGCAATAGGTGAAGAAGGAGAAGTAGATTTGAATGAAGATGTGAAATTAACACATCATAGGAGTAAAGAAGCTATGAGTGCACTTGCAAAGTCAAAATTTAATAATGACAGAAAATTAAAGGATTTGACTACAAGAAGCAACAATTTGCATGTATTTTATGCCTATATGGTAGAGAAGCCATATGGATTTGTTATGAAATCATCTACAAATATAATGGTCAAGATTTATGAAGTTGCCCATACTACTAAACTACTTTTTAAAAAGGTTGTACGTCTCTATGAATTACCTTTAACCATTGTCTCTCATTGTGATGTGAAGTTTAGGAGTTGTTTTTTGAAAACTTTATAGAAAACATTGAACACTAAGCTTCAATTTTCAAGTTCTTTCCATCCCCAAATGATGGACAAATGGATGTGGTAAATAAAAGCTTAGGGTACTTGTTAAGATGTTTGGTTAGAGACAATGTGAAAACTTGGGACCTAATTCTACCCATGATAGAATTTGCATACAATGTTTCTATAAATAGGTCTACTAGTAAGAGTTCTTTTGAGATAGTTTCAAAAGTTTAACCAAGGAACATTGATCCAGTTCCTTTACCACAAACAACACGAGTTCGTGTTGAAGCTAAAAGTTTGGCACAACATAAGAGGGACATCTTTTATGAAGTTCTATGAAAAGTAATAACCAAAAACTTATCTTATAAAGAACATATTGATCAACAATCCAAAAAGTATAACTTTGCTAAATTTGGTGTAAATTTAAACTATTCTTCTTCCTTGACATCTATTCCAATGAGAGTCTCCTCCCACTAATCGACACTACCCACATCCTCCCCCCATTTTCCGACAACTTGCAACACACATCCACTTCCTCCAACTCACTCGACAACAACTTTCTCCTTTTTCTTTTCTTTTTCCGACAACCATTTCGATAGCCACCCTTTCCTTTTTGTCCCCAACATCACCCATCTTCCCCAAACCATCACCCTGCTTCCCCAACATCACCCCCCTTCTCTGACATCACCCCTCTTCTTTAACAGCCACCCTTTACCTTTTTCTTCCGATTTTTTCCCAACAGCCTCTAACCTTTACACCATGTTCATCCCTCCAATAGCCTGTCCTCCCTTTCCTCTTTACAGACAGCCTTGATCTAAACCCTCCCCAAACCATGGACAGACCAGTGGACTCTTGCAATGAAACTATTGATTGGTTGGTGAAGTTTAGAGTGCATAATGCAACAGATCTCAAAGCAATTAAGTTATGATGGGCAGCCTTAGTTTACTACATCTGGAAAGAGCAAAATTTCAAAGTTTTTAAACAAGTAAAAGCACTGAGATGGTTTTTCAGGACATTTTTCTTCATTGCAGATTGGCCATGTTTGCAAGAGGAATAGTAGCAAATCTGACATGCAATATGAAGAGAAGATGGGGATTAGAATAATACCAATTTATGTGGTCTCATAAGTTTCCCTTAGATATCAAGATGTAGATGATTACTAAGAACCACAACTCTACATAATCTAGAAATTTTGGAGTATTCTAGATCTTTTGAACTCTAGATTGTATATATATTTATTTAATGAAATCTTTTAATTTTCGAAAAACTTTTCAATTTAGAGTATCATATGATTATCAAATGACTTCTAATACCTATAGTTATAAAAAAATGAAATTTCTAATTTATATTCTCAAATTTCCATAATCTCTTTTCCAACAAAAACTAGATAAAAAGAAAATTATCCATTTTATAGAAATAAATAGACAACTTGATGTAGGGCAGATAAAAGAAATATTAACTAATAGCTAAAAATCACAAAATTAGGAAATATGGTTGATATTAGGTTGTTGGAATATCAATTTTTAGGCTTGAATTTCGACTAGGAATGCGGAAATTTCAAATTTGGTATAGTTGTTCATTTAGGGTTTGATTGTTGGAAATTTAGGCTTAAATTTTCAAGGTTTAATATAGTTAGAATTTAAGTTTAAGATGACTGGAATTTAGTGAGGAACACAAAGAATGGATGATAGAATCTAGGAATCACTCTTTAAAATAAGGCATCACACCTTCTAGTTGAAAACTCAAGTTTGTAGAAAAAACAATTAGATTTCTTTTATTGAAGGGATGAATATACACATATTTATAGAGAAGTTCTTAATACCCTTATTCTAGTAGGAAAGGTTTCCTAAAAAATTTAGATCATATCCTAAAAAATTTTTGTATAAGTTTAAGGTCTAAACAAATAGGATAATGTATCTAAACTATAATAATATATTTAACTTATAACCACTTCCTATTTAATAAGGAATCCTACCATAATCTACATTTCAGCCCTTATCTTTGTTGTCAACTCAATCCTCAATCCTCATCCCACCAAATTAAGGCTTGTGGTTGACTAATTTTTCTCTTTTATTTCTTCTACATACTTTAAGCTCTTTTGCATCACAACTATTTACCAATAAATTGATAAATTATCTCCGCAAACCATTTCTTCCACCAATGTATTGGAAGAATAAGACATAGCTGGAAAATAATCACTCTTGAATCTTTTGACTAAGTTGGATATTTCAGTTTTAAATAGCAAACATATGGAAAGTCAAAGTTAGATAAATACAGACAAGAACAAACTTAAACATATGGAAGATATGGGATATGAAGGAGAGGAAAAAATGGTACAGACGTTTTTAAAAAAGATCTATAGGAACATCACTGCTAAAACATTTAAAGACAAGGGTTTTCTAAGGTATATACCATTCTATAGAAGATAAGAATCAATTTTTCCTTTTTCATCAACAATTTTGGACTTCTATAAAGAAAATTAAGACGAAAATGTTAGTACAAAAATTAAGATGAAAATGTTAGTAGATGAAAATGTCCGTACAAAAATAATGACACAGAATAAGATTAAGAAAAAGTGATGTAAATGCAAGCAAGAGAAAACTAATTTTTGCTAAAATGAGAACAATTAAAATATTTTTTTTTTTTATATATGTGTGTGTATATATATATACACATACACATGCATCAGATATAAGGAAATAAGGAAAAAAAAAGGACTATCATGTACCTCAAATACAACTCTTGAATTTTTTGTACTCTTTTTGAAACTATTTGGCAAGATTCTTGCACGATTAAGGCCTGCACCATTATCCAAAACTTCAATGAAGAATCTAATAGACTAAAACTAAGAACTCCAAAACAAGTATGAGAACAAAATTTACCCCTTCAACTTCGTCAAAGGATTTACTTGAATTGGAACCATTTGGAAATCCTAGTGCACTAAGATCACCTTCTTCAATTGCAAGCAAATTCAACAATGCCATCAATGTAAACAAGTAGCTTTTCACTATAAAATGATGACCAGTCACAAAAGTTAACTGCAGTAAGCCTGCGATGTGTAAAAAAATCCACTTAGATTCCTTGTGCCTTGACGGATAAGATAGCATCACTTGATACAAAAACTTTTGGATTGGTTTGCAGATACTAAAAGATTTGAAATGACCAACGATATCCATCAAAGCTAAATATTCCCTGCAAGAAGTAATATTTCCCTCGGGTTGTAGGGAATTTGAAAGCACAAGAAGCCTCATATGCCACACAACTTGTAACAATGAACAACTCATCAACTTCAAAATGGAAGCAAGCAGACAAAAATCTTGGGGACTTGCTTCCCCTTTCATGGCTGTAGATTCAATATTACTCTTAGAGGAACTTCTAAGTAATATGCAATTTAAGATCGAAAAGACCTCATCCTTGTAGGAATCATCAAAAATGCAAATGTTCTCCTTCACATACGTGATTGAAGCTTCCACCAAGTCAGAAGTTCTCAAAATGGACATACTATTCATATATGAGGGCCATAGCTCCTCTAACTTGGCAATTACATGATCAAGCTTGTCTCTTGTGGCTGGCTGAAGTAAATATTTGAAAGTCGGATGACCAGAGGATTGCAAATAAGACTCGAGAGAGAAAATGTCTCCAATAGAATGGCCATCAACATGCAAGCCAGACATGTGTCTAGTATACAAAAAAACAGACCTTTCTACTGCTTCCAAGTAGCAATTCAGTTGTCCAACATCCGTCCTTATATTCTCAGAAGGCATGCAAATACCAATAGCTTCAGAAACCAATACAATTAGATATGCTTGAAACATTTTTGGGGCAGAGATAACAATGGGGTTGAGAAGCAATGATAAGGCACCAGATAAGTTCAATTCAGAGACTTTGAAACCCTCATTGTGGCACCAAAATAATCTATTGAGAAAATTTTCAAACCCTTTCTCATCAGAAATTGATAGAATGAATTGTGCAGAAAACACCTCCAATAAGCTTCCAATACTTCCATAACCATAATGGCATTTGAATAGCATTTCACCTTTTGGAGACGCTGAATCAATTATTATAAGATAGTTTCTTATAGATTCGTGCATCAAAAGCTCATCTGCAAATACCTAAGAAATCAATATATTAGCTAGAAAAGAACTCTCAAGGAGGCTGGGTTGTGTGGGTGGGGAGAGAATGAAAAGTGGAGCTCATATGATCAAGATTTAACTCATAAGTTCAAGATACGAAATAGCTTGCCACCATGCTACCACATATACTAGAAACCTAAGATTGTTATGTTTAATCACCACGTTGGAGTGCAGAAGCAACAAAATATGAAAAGAAAAAAAGATGTGAATATCTACTGGTAGAACTAGTAGATCACAAAATAAATCATAGATCACTTCAGTATGGCATATACATCAGCCAATACTGCAAGAAAACTAATTCATGTTCAACATACCTTCACACTTCAACTGTCTAAAAACTTTAACATCCTTAACATACCTCTGAAATTGAAATAATTTTACAGCTTGGCAATCTTAAGTGCTAACTTGAATTCCAAACCAAGCACTATAACAAATTCATCACAAAGTTAGGATAAATTAGAAGCATGTAATTTTTAGTATCAAGATGTAGTTTGGTTTAACTTGAGCACTTAACTTTGTATGCAGTCAAAGTTCCTAGAATATATAAAATTCACATGCATAAGAAGCCGCGTAGGCATTCAAAACAATAGATGGAATTGTAACTATCTGATGATCAATCGATGATCCCCTCAAGTCTTAAATATGGCCATATAAGTTAGGCTGATGGCCATTAAAAAACATGGCAATCATTTCCTTTTTATGGTTCTCTTTCTTTCACCAAAGGTAGGAGCAATATCGAAATGAAACATCAGTTCAAGGATATTACTAGATAGGTATAATCACAACCTTTTAGATATATTGCCCAAAGCAGTGGTCCAATCTTGCAAAGCATCAACTACTAGGTAGTCTTTGCTAATACGGACAAGAGATGCAATTAGTAGATTTTCGTATCTTGTTTAGTTATAAAATAAAAGAAAACATGTGATTCCTGTGACTTCCAAATTAAGCAAGTAAAAATCTTTCGGCAAATCTTAATTATATATCTAATTATAAGAATTTTATACCAACAATTGTTGTCCACTTTTAAACCTAGCACCTCTTGGAGTCCTACTACAAGAAAGAGAAACTCACAAACCTCAAAATAATATTCATTCATGTTGGACAAATCCATAGGAAGCAGAGAAGAAATTAATCTTTGAAACCCGAATAATATAATGTATATCTATCCCGAAGACCATATGCATATAATTAAAAACATTTTCATGTTCAAGTGAAAAAATACTTTTACCAGTATACTTTTCATCATCATTCACAAGAGATGAGTAGATAATTACCTCAAGAACTGGACACATAAATCTATAGCATGGATTAGAAGGTTTGCACAAACGTATTGATGTAACAAAATCCTCAGTAGCAGAAGTAGTACCATCTCCACTAACATATCCACATTCCCGAGAAACCCATTTGGTGAAAGACATGGAAATCTTTTCATTCCCGCAATTTAACGCAACAGAAATCAAGCCACCAAGTAATAGAAGAAGAAATCGGCTCTTTTCCATCAGAAGATTATGGTCGAAGGCAATAAGATCCAAAACAACCAAACAACACCTCAAGAGAAGGGTTAGCTCTCCAACCACGCCCCACATATTTTGGGTCAACACAGATTTCCCATTAGCGCCAGCAAGGGAAGAGACATCACGGAAGACAGAAAAAAAGTGCTTGAATTTCCCAGCAAGGTCTGTAAATAAAATATCAGAGAGTTGCTGAATGTCTTTGAAGTACAACTTGAGTCCAAGACACCCACCCAGCTCCATTAACGATGACTTGGGGTTGAAACAACTAATGGGCAAATTCAAAGACAGATGAGACAGAACGGCATAGAGTCTTTTGATATTTACAGGATTCAGACCCTGAAATTAAGAGATAGGGGAAATCAAAAATGAAAGAAAATTACAGAAAGAAACAACATTTCTGCGTACCGCAGGACTTTCGATTGAGGAGAAGAGGTTCCGCATGGTAGTGGCAGAAGTAGGAGAAGGAGGCTGTTGGGAGGATTTGACAGGGCAATGCCTCTTCTTCTCGGATTTTCTGGTAACCATTCTCACAAACTTGGAAAAAGCAATCAACCCCCTACCAATACCCCAAGGGCGAAGTTAAATTCGCGAGACTCCAGTTTCTGTCCCATTAACCATTGCATTGGCGGGATAATGGTTTTTTTCTCTTTTTTCTTTACTAACAGATTATTACTGCGCATATGCGTGCCCATTTAGCTTAATTTGTTATAATATTATATAATTTTCATATATAAATAAATATAAAAATTTTACATTATATAATTTTAATGCATAAAAAAATATGAAAATTTTAAAAATTTGTAATTAAATTTTAAATATTATAAATTTGTAATTTATATTTTAT
>JANZXV010000001.1:7738619-7764175 GCA_027576455.1 Erythroxylum roigii | reverse complement strand
TTGCTTATTTATACTAGGAATCTGTTAGGAATAACAGATTCGGTTAGCTGACAACCAATCATAAGGTTGTCAGCCCCCTCCCCACAACCAACAGCACATACGTATATATATATATATATATTTACTATATATGTAAATTTATTTCTGGTTCTACCAGATTGCTCCTTGGATTTGAAATTCTTGCATGTAAAAGAGCTTCCCTTTTACGAACTTAAACTATTGCTTCATATTGAACCTTGTTATTTAATATTCTCTAACCCTTATACCATTTCTAATCTTTTACCTTGTGGGAGAGATTGAGGAGAATAGATTACTGCTCGTTTGTATTAGATTTTGTTGCAAACGAGAAAGTGAGAGATTGACTCATTAGCTTACCCATATGTATGTACATGTACCATCAAATGTATATTACATAATGAAGAAATAGGACAAAGTAATTCTTCTTTAATTTTTTGTGAATAGTATAAGGTATATATAGGACAATGTAGCCCTAATCACCTCCTTAAATCAAGAAGAATTTGTTTATTCTCTAAGTAATAAAATCTCATTAATTCAGCTACTAATTGATAAAATATAAACTAATTGTCTGTAGAGAATCAACTAATTATCTTAGAGATAATTAATTGATTATTTCTAGAATATCAACACTCCCCCTCAAGTTGGTGCATAGATATTGATCATGCCCAACTTGCTTACAAAGAATTCAAAATTCTGTCTTAGTAGTTCTTTGGTGAAGACATCAACAATTCAACAATTTGTTGTGTTGTAGGTACAAATGGTATTCAAATGAGTTCACTTTCAAGTTATTCTTTTATAAAATGTCTGTCAATCTCCATATGCTTCGTTTGATAATGTTGAACTGGATTGTTGGCAATACTGATAGCTACTTTGTTATCACAAAACAACTTCATCAGGTTCTCCACTGGTTTCTTAAGTTCTTCCATTACTCCTTTAAGCCAAATTATTTCAAAAATTCCTTAAGCCATTGCCTTATATTCTACTTCTGCAGTACTTCTGGCTACCGCACATTTTTTTTACTCTTCCATGTTACTAGATTTCCCCACAAATATGCGCAATACCTAGAAGTTGATCTTCTCTCAGTAGGAGACCTTGCCCAGTCTACATCAGTGTAGATTTCAACTCTCCTTTGATCATTTTTCTTAAAGAATAATCCTTTCTTTGGAGTTCCTTTTAAGTATCTTAAGATTCTGTACATTGCTTCCAATTGTTCTTCATAGGAGAATGCAAAAATTGGCTTACCACACTAACAATATTGGAAATATTTGGATTGGTGTGAGATAAATAGTTTAGCTTTCCTACCATTCGTTAATATCGACCTGTATCCACTGGAACTCCTTTCTTAACTTCAGCCTGCTTAGAGTTGAATTCCATAAGAGTATCTAATGGATTACATCTACTCACCTTTTTTTTCTAGAAGTTCCAAGATATACATCCGTTGGGTGACTATTATGCCCTTCTTAAATCTAACAATTGTCACTAGGATGTATCTAAGATTTCCTAGGTCTTTGATTTTAAACTCCTTTGAGATATTCTTTTTGTGAATTTCATTTTCCTCAAAATTATCCCCAGTGAGGATAATGTCATCTGCATACATAATTAGAATTGCAGTCCTTCCTTCCGCAGAATTCAACAATGATAGTAAGTAATTGCTTTCAACTTCAAGAACATGTTAGTCAATATTGTTGATTGGTGGGATTTAATGAAGGGGATATGATGATGGTAAGGATTTGTTTAGAGTGTTTTCCAAAAGGAAAATATAAGAAACTTCATTCATAGGATGTTGGACATTATAAGATAAGATCAGTGTCGCATGAAAATTAGTCCTATCTCTAATGTTGCGGACTTAACTATTTATCATAGATGTGATGGTACACAATCTCCTATTTTAGTTATGAGAATTCTATCTATTCCTCGTCTTAAAGAAGAGATAAAGGATGTTCTTAATGAACAAATTGTGCTAATGCTTGTATTTAAAAAATATTTTTGACCCCGAACCGTTTAGTGAAGAAATTTTTAGGTCAGTCAGTTTCATAAACTAAAACAAATTTAAGATTGTGCTCTAAATTTTGTCAAGATTAAAGCTAATACAAGAGTTTGAGGATGTACTAAAGTCTTGTCTATTTTGGTCCTCAAATATCCATCAAATTTTACGAATTTCATGACTTTGATTTGGATCGTTACTTGGTTTCTTTATGTAATACAATCTTTGTTCAAGTGTTGTACAATTGATTTTTTTAATGATCTTTTGCTAATTTTTTGACCATCATTCTACATTTTAACCTTTTACATGAATTAAATTTATTAGTAGAACATGTTTTATAATCATAACACTTAAGATTGGAATCTCTATTCAATAAAATAATTACATAATATTGTTAGTAAAAGTGTTGTTGTGAAATCAAATTTTGGCTGGTCCTTGAACTTATATATGCATGGATATTTGGAAAAGGAAAAAGTAAAGAAACAATGTTTTTACTTTTATGGTTGAGTTTTTGATCTTTGTAGCTATTCAACATTATATTTATGGTCAATGTAACTGTCTGTTAAATTGTCATTTCACCATTCAGGGCAGTGCGGATTGCACCTTTCTCCAATAGACTTGCTTATGCAGTGCCACCACGTATTCAAAGGCTTAGATGCTTAGCCAATTTTGAAGCATTGAGATTTTCAGAACCTATAAGAATCCTTGCAGAGAAAATGGTCGACCGAATGGTTAAGAATAGCTCGCATATTGGGGGGAAATATGTTTCAGTGCATCTTCGATTTGAAATGGTTTCATTCCATTTTCTTGCATTCTAGCATATACCATTATGATATTGCTTTATTGATCACATTTTATCCAATTTGAGATGCCAATTTTATAATGTGCAAGGATATGGTTGCATTTTCTTGCTGTGAGTATGATGGTGGGGAAGACGAGAAACGTGAGATGGATATTGCACGAGAAAGTAGTTGGAGAGGCAAGTTTAGGAGAAAAGGTAGAGTAATACGACCAGGAGCAAATCGGATGGATGGAAAATGTCCTTTAACTCCTTTGGAGGTATCCCACAACTCTATTTGTCCTTTTTTTATATCATGAAAATGATTTTCTTTTATCATTTTTTGCTATGATATAGGTTTTGTTGTAAGATCAAATGAATACTTGATTCTCATTTTTGATGCATAACTTGAACTTAATTAAGAGTATTTGTGATACATTGTTGAATTTTTGGTTAAATTTTCATGCATATTTTTTTCTTAGCTATTTAGAAATGATAAGGGGTTAATAAATTTTTGTGCTCCAACTATAGTCAGGTTCCTAATTAAGTACCTCTACTAATTCTTTTTATTTAATCCTTCATTGTTTGTAATTATGTTAGTCAAATACATTTCTTACTCTACTAATGGAGTGGCATATGTAGCATGCCATCTCATAAGAAAAATGACATGGACATGTGGATGTCAAATAAGACAAGATCCAAAATTATGCTAATGCATACATGGTTAAATTGGGGCCACTATGCCATATGGCATAACACTTAAGTGAGTGGAATAACACTTATGTGAGGCTCAAAAGTAAGTCCTATTTGGATATGAATTTCAAATATGGAGAAAACAACATTCAAGGATAAAGTTGAAGGCCAATTCTTCTTCTCTTTTGAAAGTTTGTTAGCTTATTGACTCATTCAATCTGAGTTAGGCTATAGATATGAAGGTGTAGAAGAACATAAAAACAACAAAGAAGAGTGTGCCATTTCTTTCATTGATTAGATTCTCTAACTTGTTCATGTGATGTTTTCCAAAGGAAGGCACATTAATAGGAGAGTGAAGCCTTTAAAGTGAAGAAAACCATGAGAAGGTTAACTTTTAGGTTTGTTATTAATATTCCTTTTTAAAGCTAGAATCAAACATTTGTATTATTAAAGTCAAGGAAATGTGGAGTTGGAAGGTGCAGATGAAAAAGATTTTAAAGTTATCTTTGTCCTTGTGTTTTTAATCTTACTATTTGTGGTCAAAGATATGCATATCTTATAATATTGTGATCTGATCATAATCAGCTTATTTAAATTAGATAACAGTATCTTGTAGATATGTAGGATCCTAGGATTATATTTCCATATCTGTAGGATTATATTTCCATATCTGTACAGATTTCTATCCTATACTGTAACCCTATGCATGTATATATATACTATAGTCTATAATGAAAGAAATATAGAGCAAATAAGCTCTGATTCACACTATTAAATTTTCTTAATCAAAATTTCCAAAGTTGAATTTCATCTATAATAGGACTTGCATTTGGGGCTCACGTTAGTGTTGTACCATGTATCATAGTCTACCTTAATTTAAACATGCAAGTACTAGCATAATTTTGGATTTTGTGTTATGTGATGTCTACATGCCCACTTCATTTTCCTTATGACCTGTGTGCCACATACATCCTTTTGAACTTAACTGAAGATATTTAATTGAGAAATAAAGGATCCGATTAAAAATTTCTTACTAGAGGTTGATGATTAAGAAATCAAGCATAATAGGACTAAAATTATCTTAATTCAAATTATAACTCAGGAGCTATGACATTAAAAAAAAAAGTGTTGGAGGTTGGAAGTTATGGAAGATTTATTGCCTTACCATTGATTACAAAAGTGTAGCATGTTGATCTAATTAACTATGAATTTATCTTTTTGTTGCTTTTGAAGTATATAAGCAAGAATGTTGCTAAACTAGTTAATAGCCAAAATTTTCCTACATTTGTTTTCCGTTAGTGGCTTAACTTTTGAATGGCATTGGGAATTCTTTCACGAAACAACATAATTAGGATTTATTGAAAAAAGGAATAATAGAG
Organism: Erythroxylum roigii; assembly: GCA_027576455.1. Lineage (NCBI taxonomy): Eukaryota > Viridiplantae > Streptophyta > Magnoliopsida > Malpighiales > Erythroxylaceae > Erythroxylum > Erythroxylum roigii. The sequence goes on along the minus strand of JANZXV010000001.1, from coordinate 7,759,323 downwards.
AAGCTAGATCAATTGTTTCATTCTATCATTAGGATTATTCATGTGAATCTAAATCAATTGAAAAGATGTCACTCTCATAACTTGGAATCACCAGCAAAATTGAGAATGGACAATGTAGGAGGGTACCATACATTGCCTCAAAAGGAGAAGTTTGAATGTTGAATGAAAGCTTATGTTGTACCACCATTTAGCTAGTTGAAGCGGTTGTAGCCACTTGTGAGGATAGTCACTAGCCATGCAATGAAGATAAGTTTCTAGTGTCCTATTCTATACCTCTATTCATCAATTGGTTTTCGGGTGATAAGTGGTTGAGATTTACAAAGCAACTCCTTAAATTCTTAAGAATCTTGTTGGAAAGCATTGGTAAATATTGGATTTCTATAACTGGGAATAGTTTGAGGTATACTGTGAAGCTTATGTGCCTTATCACTATTGTTACCACTTACTTCCCTTAATATATGGGTAGTCCCTAAATGAAATCCATGTTGATTTTAGTCCAAATCAGTGAGGACTAGTAAGAGGCTGCAATAAGCCAAGACATGTTAAAGTTTCATATTTGCTTCTTTGATATACCACATACCTCCTGATCTTTAATAACCCTTTGTGTGTTCTTCCAAACAAAAATAAGATTGCAACCTCTTATATGTTCTCAAGAATCTAGAATGTCCCCCCACTAGATTGTCATGGAATTGTGAAATGATTTTTAACCTCAAAGTTGGATCAATCCTGTCACTAATTGACTTTTCCAAGTTAATAGCTCATTTGACCAACTATATGCTGACCCTTGAGCTTGCCCTCCTAGTATTATCCTCAAAAGATTCTATGTTGAAAGATCCTTCTAACTCTCCTTAAATCTATCATTTGTTATAAATATTGGAAACTACTAGCAAATAATTATGTACTTTTCACCTTTGATAGTGTATCAATGACTCCATTTTCAACATCCTAGTTAAAGATAGTATACAAGAATCTTAATTGTGGGCTTGATACAGTCTCAAGATCCTTGTAGCCTGTTATATAATAGTAAGAATTAATTGACACACATTAACTTCCATGGAGATTTGTGTGTAGAATTGAGTTCCCCAAGGAGATGCCTTAGCAAAATCACTCAAATGTAGTATATGCCATGGCCCTGTACTTAGACTTAGCACTGGAACGTGTAATAATTGATTGCTTCTTGCTTTTCCATGACACTGTGTTTCCACCCATAGATACAAAGTTGCCTGAACTAGACCAACGGTGATAAAAACCTGCCCAATCTGCATCTATATGTTCTCAAATTTTTGGTATGGCCATGGTTTTATATAGAAGACCTTGCCCTGGCGAACCTTTCAAATATCTCAAAATCCTAATAATTGCATCCCAATGGCTAGTTCGTGAAAAATTCATAATTTGACTTACTCCATTTGTCACAAAAGGAGGCTTTATGGGTGAAATAGATACACAATGTATTCATTAAGCACAAGAGTATCTGGATACCACAGTCAAGGCATAATATGTCGAGCACTCTTAAAGAAATTCTTGAAACTAGACAATGGATGCAGAGTCAAGTGTTCCATAGGTTTGGGAATGGAGAAAGCATGTCTTTTTGGTATGATAAATTGACACTGTAAAGGTCCTTTATATAAGGTGGAGGAGGTATAGGGCTTGAAATTGGTGGTGAATCCAACTACCAAAGTAAGTATGCTTATTTGGAATAGTCAGTGGATATGGCCATTCCACAATAGTAGGAGTGTCAGTCTCATCATGGTAGAGTTGCCTCGATGTTAGGAAGGAAGAGCAGGATGAAATTTAGTGGCTAGCAGATAACTCAAGGAAGTTCAACACAAAAGCTTGTAAAACACAATTACAGGCTACACAGAACACAAGGCAGGAGTGGGTAGCATTAGTATGGGATTATGATCGTAATCCAGCTCACTCATTCATCTTATGGATGGGAATCAATGGAGGGTCGCTTACAAGGGATAAGATCAGGTTCTCCATTAGCAATTTGAACTGTGAGTTACGTAATGAGGAACTGGAAAGTTTGGAACACCTCATGATTAGATGCAGGTATACCAGACAAGTCTGGAATTGATTGCAAAACATACCCAACGTGGTCCAGCCAATGGATTCTTGGAGTGAAACCATTGATTGGTTGGGGAAAATTAGAGTGCATAATGTGGCTGATCTCAAAGCTATCAGGTTAAGTTGGGCAGCCTTGGTGTACTACATATGGAAAGAACGCAATTGCAAAGTATTCAAACAAGAAAGCAGAAGCAATGAGATGGTTTTTCAGGCCATCATCCTACATTGCAGATTGGCCACGTTAGCCAGAGGAATAGCTGCAAATCTGACAAGTAACATGAAGAGAAGATGGGGATTGGAGTAATACTGGACTAAGTGGTTCCCTTGATCTCAAGATGTAGATGATTACTAGGAACCATAATTCTCTATAATCTAGATTCTATGGATTATACTAGTTTTGTTCTCTAGATTGTATATATTTTCTTATAATGGAATCTATTAATTTTTAAAAAAAAAGGTATTTGGACGAGTAACAGTAAGATAATTCAGTTTACCAACAAATCTTCCATACCTATCTGGATCTTCCAAATACTCTCCGTTCTCATCATCAAGTTAAATATTTGACTCCAAGGCATTATCAACTAGCTTAGTTCCCAATAGGTTTGTTTCCTTTAGAAGGTCAAGGATATACTTTCTTTGAGATAGGCAAATCCCCATCTTCAACCTTTCTTCATCGATACCCAAAAAATATTTTAGTGAACCAAGGTCCTTTGTTTGAAACTTGATCTACAAGAAAGACTTTAAAGGCTAGTTTCCTAATTTATCATTACCAGTAATAACAATATTGTCAACATTAAAACACAGAATGATCCATCACACCACATCAATGGAGACCAAACTCCATAACCATTATCAAGTTTTTGGTGACTGATTTAGATCATATATAGACTTGTTAAGGAAGCACACTAGCTTAGTCTCCCCTTAAGCAATGAACCATGGTGGATACTCCATAAAAATACTCTCCTCAAGATCACCGCAAAGGAAAGCATTTTTGATGTCGAGTTGATGAAGAGGCCAATTATGTGGTTGCTAATATAATGAAAACATAAACAAATGTCCATTATCAAGTTTTTGGTGACTGTTTTAGATCATATAGAGACTTGTTAATGAAGCACACTAGCTTAGTCTCCCCTTAAGCAATGAACCATGGTGGATACTCCATAAACATACTCTCCTCAAGATCACCATAAAGGAAAGAATTTTTGATTTCAAGTTGATGAAGAGGCCAATTATGTGGTTGCTACAGATGGATGCAAGAAGCAAGGGGTAAGGGCTCTTCCTCATCACCATCGGTATCCTAAGCAAAGAAGATCCCACGTTGTTCTGCAAATTAGAAGAACATAGTTAAGATTCTTCAGCTTATGATGTGTTGACCTGAAGTTCTGGCTTTGTAGAGGAATGCTTGACTATTTTACTTTACTGCTTTATAATGTTAGTCTGTAAATGGTTGTGTTACTGGTAAGATGTACCTTTTCTATAAGGTCATCTTGGTTGGTAGATATGTATAGACTTGCAGTTGTGGTTTGTAGTGGTCATAAGGAACAATTTTGTAAGGTTCCTCATGTCCTTAGGTAAGGTTATTCCTTTTGATATAGAAAAGAGATTTGCATCATGGGCAATCTCTTGATTTGTACATAACTCACTCTTATTTATTTCAATTACTGATTTACCAAAAAAAAAAAAGAAAACAGAAACAACGTCAATTTAACCACTGGAGGAAAGATCTTAGTATGGTCGACAGTCGACACCATACACCTGTGTTTATCTTTTAGCTATCAATCAAGCGTTAAACGATTAACCATGTCGTATGATTGTCTTTAACATTGAACACTCGGTGACAACCCACCACTATCTGATCATATAAAAATGTAATTAAATTATGTAACTAAGTCCCATGTATTATTAATCTACGGAACTAACATCTCTTCTTCCATGGCATGCCCCCATCCAGGATACTAGTATAGAAGATAAAGTGGACACAAAAGCAAAATATGATGGTGATAATGAGTCATAGGAGACAAAGTTTAAGATAAGGTGAGATGTACAAGACCTTCCTTTATGAAGAGTAATTGGGCAATCAAGATCATGATATGATGGATTTGAAGACGAAGAAGATGGTGGTGATGAGTGTGAATTTTCTGGTTGTATTTTATGATGAGTGCATCAAGTATAAACCTACAAATCAAGATGAGCTAGACATTCGAAAGGAATAGGATTAGTGTTAGGAGCAAGTTCATAGGTGATAGAATTAGGATCTGGAATAATATGATTGGTAGCAGTTTGGGAAGGAATAAAGGGAATTACTAGACACTCATCAATGTTAGTAAAGATATGTTGAGCCTCAGAAAAGTATGTCCATAAGTAAAAAGAAAAAAAATCGATTCAAAGAAGGGCTGAAACTTTTGTACCCTTTTTGTAGCTGAGAGTCCACTAGGCAAATGCACTTTATAGCCTTTGGGCTAATTTATTTGGACTAGGTTGAAGCTAATGAACAAAACAAACACAACTGAATACTCGAGGATTGATAGAAAAAGGATCTTGACAAGGAAAGAGGGTAGAGAATGGAATTTTACTAGCCATCACATAATATGGCATTCAATTGATAATAAAACATGCAGTGTGTACATCTTCTCCCTAAAAAATGTGTTAGAATTTTCTTTTAGCTAGCCTGTTCTGTTGAGGAGTGTAGAGGCAGGAAGGTTGATGCTGAATACCTTATTGCTGCAAGTAGTTGGATAATGAATTAGAGAAATATTCTCTAGAATTATCACAATGAAGAATCTTGATTTGGGTATTTAAATGATTTTGAATTTCAGCATAGAAAGAACAAAAAATAGAGAATAACTCTAAATGATCATTAGATATAAGTAAGTTGCTCAAAAGAAATCATCAACAAAAATTACGAAATATTGAAATCTCAACTTGGACGCCAAATATTTTTATGGACTTATTAGAGATTATGATTTGATTAAGAGGATTTTTGAGGATTATGATTGTGATTTGGTCGAGTATTTTTAGGGATTATAATTGTAACTTACCTTATATGAATAAGATGATCTATTACATAAAGGGGGTGGGAACTGCTGATTTCAACAACTCCCACAATCCCTCTTCCCTGTTCTTAATTCATATCATGGTATCAAAGCAAGTTTTCTAGTCTTGCCTCTAATTTTTCCTTCATTTTGTCACAGCCGATAACCTATACCCAAACTTTTCTAAAAAAAATTAAGACTAACCTTAACAATCTAACCCACAAACAACTCAAGCAACCATCATTGACCAAGTTAGAGGAAGAGGCGATACCAGCGAGTGCCTCACGTGCGCCCATGTGTTGTCGACAATTTTTGTTCAACCGGCATGTGTAGCCCACGGACCACCTTTCCATGACGTTTTGTTGACTCTGTTGCCTTGGAATTAGTCGCACCCACTTTAGTAACCTATTAGTGATGTGTTTTTTTGCTTTTAATTGTTGAAAAATAGGTTTGTGTGTTAACCATAGTCGTTGATGTGTTTTCCTGCCTTTAATTGCTGGAACCTAGGTTTATTTGTTTAATCATAGTCGTTGGTTCCGTCGTAGTCGTATCTCATGATGGTTTGAATGTCTCAGTCCCTCTTTTATTGTTGCACAATTGTTGATATTTTAAGTTTGGTTTTTGCAAATAGCCCTTCTGAACACCCAACACTATGCTAATTCCCATTAGTTTCATTTGTTGGTAATTAGCTAAGGTCGCTCCTACCATAACTTGAAATGAAATAGTTGGGTTGCTAATGATCATTCTCCAAAATCTCATCATTTTCAACCTATTCTATCTCATCTTCTATTATGTACATGTGGAATTGTTTCTTCTTAGATTTGTGATTTAACTTCTCATCACGCCAAAAATGTAGGCCTGTAGCTCCCCTTTCAATTATTCTTCTTAGATTTGTCCAAGGAGAAAAAATTGTTCTCGGTGATAAGAACATCCTGTCAATTATCTTCCATCAACTTATGTAGACTCCACTTTGCTAAAACATGTTGGAACTGAAAAACAACCCTTAAAATGAATTATGTAGCTTTCTTAACTTCATCTTCTATAGGCATATTTTGCTGGGTAGACTATTGGGGCAATTGGAGCACCCACCCATTAAAGTCTTCAATGGTTCTTTTGAAATTCATATCAATTTCTCAAAATTGTTTTTTCATGTTTTCCTCCAAATACATCACATTATTTGATCTAGCTCCTTTTGCCACTATTGATTCAACTCGACCCCCTTTCAACAACAATAACGTCCAGTAGAAGTCTCACTAAGACGCAAGGTTTGGGGAGGTTCAGAAGTATACAACTTTACTCCTAGCTCGTCTTGTCAATGTTTGCTATCGTCGAGAGGTTAGCCATGGGGGTCGTAGAGTCTATAATAAAGGTAGATGTTGTTTGCAATGAAATGAAATCTAGATTTGCTTAAGTTGATAAACCCATAAGAAAAAGAGCCAAGAGAAAAGTAAAAGAAAAGTTTTTGACAATTATTCGTCGAAAATAAAATCCAAAAATATAAATAAATAATTGCTTAAAAATTAACAATAAAATAAGAATAAGAATAAAAGATTCATAACCAAAATGAAAAGATAGAAATAAAAATAAAAATAAAAATAAAGAATAAAGAATAATAAAAATATAAAATAAACAGAAAGGATAATATTAATAAAAAAATGTAAAAATAAAAAAAAGTAATAAAAACAATAAAGATAAAAAAGGTATAGAACAAAAATAAAAGATCAAATAATGGATGGAAAGGAATCAAAGATTGTTCAAAAATTGCAAAATTAATAATCATGCCTTAGGTCATAAGATATACTGTTGGATTAGAGAAATCATGGTTGCTTACCAAGCTGTTGAAAATATGAGCCATTATCTTAGAGGAAGATGGAATCTTTAATGTCTTAGGTTTTGATTTCTAGTAGTCCTTGTGGATAATAGTTTGAAAGATTGATGCAATCTTACTAAACTTGTTTGGTACAACCTTTAAGGTCCCCTTTGGATGCCTTTCATGACTTTTCAATGAATTCATTTAATTTCTCAAAAAAAGAAATAAAAGATCAAATAATTAAACAAATAAACAAACAAGAAAAAATACAAATACATAAATAAAATAAACAAGCAATTGAAAAAAAATGCTTACGGTGAGAAAATATTAGGGATAATTAACTAAGGGAGAAGTATTACAAATAAAATGTTTAGGCAACCCACTTTTCATGAATTGAATTGCACTAATACTGAATGGTATAACTATTTCCACAGCAGACATGGAATCAAGGATTCATGCATTCAAACCACACGATCAAATAAGAACAAGGATAAGAGTGAAGTTATAGAGAGAGAAGTTAATAAAGACGATTCTATTATCAAAAGCTAGTTAACTCCTCTTTACAATGACTCTTAACTGTCACAGTAGTTACAATGGATTTAACCCAGTCAACTATGTCCATGTGTATAACTTCGGGCTAACTCCTAAAGTACACAACGTTGGAGTGGACTTATAGATTACTTTTTGTGTTATTTAACAGCTTACACATACTTTGTGATCTTGATTTGCCAACATTTATTCATAAATGAGAAAAAAGCCTCACGTTGTGAGATGAGACCATATATTTTTGAATAAGGACTCCCAACATCTCAAAATTCCTATTAAAACAAAAAAAATTGCAATCAAAATATAACTTTCCACTTATTGTCTAAAATTGAAATTTCTAATCTTTATTTTTGAAAGTGCAATTTTAGCTACTTATAAATTTTCTAACAATAATCATAATTATATTATTTTTCTATATTAGACAATTTATCCCATTAAAATAAAGAAGAGCATGCACGAAAAACTGGGAATTATTTATAACTTCCACATTAAAACATAAATTCCTCCATTTCTGAAGACACTTTCTTTTTCATTGGAAACAAGTTTAGTTTTAATTTCAATATTAAAAGAAATTGTCTTGATTCCAATTTAGTAGCTTTAACATAGGTGTAGGGCTTTTTGTTTTGCAGGTGGGACTGATGCTTAGGGGTATGGGTTTTGATAATGCCACCTCTGTGTATGTTGCAGCAGGAAATATTTACAAAGCAGATAAGTATATGGCTCCTCTTAAACAAATGTTCCCCCTCTTGGAAACCAAGGATACACTAGCTACTACTGACGAACTTGCTCCGTTTAAGGTATCATCTGGCCATAAAATCCCCTTCGATTCTTAATCTTGCAGAAATTCAGACTCATGTGATATTGGAAAATTGAATAATGATACTAGTTACTAATTAATTTTTGTAACATCTAAGTATGTGATGTAGGGACACTCCTCTAGGTTGGCTGCTCTTGATTATACAGTTTGCCTGCATAGTGAAGTTTTTGTCACTACTCAAGGTGGAAATTTTCCCCACTTTTTGATGGGTCACAGGCGTTATTTATATGGAGGACATGCGAAGACAATCAAGCCTGATAAGAGGAAATTAGCTCTCTTATTGGACAACCCAAATATCAGGTTGGGCTCAATCCATATTATTTGCATAATACTTATCATATTTAGATCCATAAAAAGTTTCTTAGTCGCTTTTTCCTCTCTCCCTTGCCTAAAATATTTGACTTCTTTATTTTGATTATTTGATGTCTTTGATTTAGTTTTTGTTTACATGCCATTGAATCTTTAGATATGAAATTCTTGAACTTATGGCCCATTACAAGTATTGTAATTTCAACTTGCATAATTGATGTACTAGATGGCATTTATTCATTTTATTGGAATAAAAGATCCCTTTACCAAGTCAATATCTATTTTTCTCGTGGGAAGGAGAAGTTTTTGTTAGTCAAGCTATGTATCTATATGTTCTTTCACATGTCTAGTAAACAAAGTTTTGGGGATGATGTTAGAAATATGAGTAGATTGGCCACGAAATTCTTTTACATTTCATCTCGATTTGCTACTTATACTGATTTAAGAGGATAGGGAAATAATATGGGGATAATTATAGAATTAAGGGAGAAATGGTAGAAAGAAGAGGGAAACAAAAGATGAATGCAATAGCATATGAAGAGACTAGAGAAGAAACTAATGTGGTAGAAGTTGGGATTTGGAGATGGGGAAAGAAAAAAGGAAGTTTAAAGGAGGATAGCATAGCTGCAGAGGTAGGAAAATGATAAGGATGAGGATGTGAATGGGGAAAACTTAGGACAGTGATAGAGATCTCAACATAACATTCATTATTCCAAAACGTAAAGTAACAATGTGAGGATACATTATGAATGGACTATGGATCATAAGCTAGAGAGAAGAGTAAATATTGAGTAAAACATTACATCGAGAAATTAATCCTAAATAAAATAGTAAAAACTAATTTACACTTTTTAACATATGTAGATAATTCTAATGTCGTGTCTGTGGGTAATTATGTTGTCCATATAAACTTCCTTATGACTAAGTTCATACCTAGATGATTGATAAGCCTTCATTTAAATATGTTTGTAGAAGGAGTAAGAAGGTAGCTCTAGGAGGCTGAATCAGGATGAAGAATTGGGCTTAGACTCATTTTAGCAATTGTTTCCATTTTTTGTGGTCTTGTCTAGTGTGTCTTTGTTAGAAAGTTGACATGGCAAGGTAGTTACAATGGAGGTTAAGTTACATAGAGAATGTAGGAGTTTATGATGGGGTCATGAGCTTTGTGTGGAATTTCCCCATTTGGGTGGGACTAGGAGAGAGGTAGCCTCTCAAATACTACCATTGGCATTGTAACACCTCATATTCTACTATCAATACCATTCGACTTCTTCTATTTCATTCTATCCATCAAGTATCGTAACAAATTTTGTTATCAAAGCCCTAATCCTACCATCAGTAATGCCCCAAACCAAAATGGAGGCAAGACTAGAATAAGTAGAAAACGAGCTTAAGTAGCTACTTAGGTTAAAGAAAGATGTTGCAGATCTAGCTAACACCATAGCCTCACTGGCTCAAAGGATGGAAGAAAGCTTTCACATGCTCATGAAGAGTCAGTCTCTAGGAGCCAATCAAGTAGAATCTAGCTGTGCCAGATTTGGAGTGACCCCAACATTGGAATCAACTAATAGAAAAAGTAACAAAATGGGTTGGAGTTGCCCTTTTCTAATGGGGAGGGCCTTGATGTGTGGATCTTCATGGTGGAGCGGTATTTTGCCATAAACCAGTTGATGAAGGCGGAGATGTTGGAGGCTGCAGGAGTTTCTTTTGGGGGAGAAGCCCAAGCCTGGTCAAGGTTTAAGGAAAGTATGATTTTCTTCTTGGTAGGAGTTAAAAACCCAACAACTTTCTCCATCTGTTAGTTGTAATTCATTCATCAGCTTTCTTACCCACAAGAGTTTGCACACACCTTGATCTACAACTCTATATTCAGCTTCCGTATTGGAGCTAGCAACTACATTCTATTTCTTGCTTTTCCAAGTGACTAGATTTTCTCCTATGAGCGTACAATAGCCAATGGTTGACCTCCTATCATCTGGAGATCCAGCCCAATCATCGTTTTTTTAAAATGATTTTATCTTAAGGTGACCATTGTTAGTGAACGTAAGGCCTTTTCCTTGTGCAAACTTCATGTGGCATAGGATGCCAAATACAACTTTTAAGTGTGGTTCTTGTGGGTCATGCATGTACTGCCTCACCAGACTAACTAAATATATTACGTTTGGTCGGGTGTGAGAGAGATAGTGAGTCTCCAACTAACCTTTGATATCTTCCCATGTTTACTGATGTACCTGTTCTTGCTTGTAGTTTGTGGTCACTGTCGATAGGAGATTTAGCTGGTCTACAACTCATCATATTAGTTTCTTCTAATAAGTCTTGAAGGAGTTTCAGTTATCATTGTTTCTGATAAACTGAATTGAACAAACTATCGGGAGTGGGCTCAAGCTATGAAACTCACCATTAGAGGATGCAGGAAGATGAGCTTTATCATCGGAGATGGGAACGTTCCAGACCCAACAAACCTACAAGCTGCACGACAGTGGGAGACATTTAACTCCATGGTCTCGTCATGGCTTATCAATGCCATGATACCACCGATCGAACGCACCTTTATGTTTCTACCAACAGCTCGAGAAATCTGGGAAGGAGTGCGACAATCATACTCTGATGGAGAGGACGCATCATGGATCTACAAGATAAAAACAAAGTTGTGACAAATGAAGCAAGGTGATAGAGAAGTTATAGAATATTGGGTCGAAATGATAGCATTGTGGTTGGAACTTGACCTTTTATTGGATGAGGAGTGGAGGTGCAAGGAAGATGATGTGATGTACAACCAGAAAATTGAAAAGGAGAGAGTCTTTGAATTTTTGGCTGGCCTCAACAAAAAGTTGGATGATGTCCGTGGAAGAGGAACCAAAAAATGAACAAAATGTATCTCCAGTATCTACTAATGAAGCATCGGCACTGATGTCACGTGGTGAACCCAGTAAGAAAAATCATAAGAAGTGTGAGCATTGTAAACAAAGTGGTCACACCAAAGACACATACTGGGACATTCATGGAAAGCCTCCAAACTGGAAACCAAAAAAAGGAAAAAACCGAGGCTATCAAGTATCTAGTGAAGGAGGAGCAGAAAAATATGAAGACAGTTAGAAACAACAAGGTGGTGAACTGAATATTTCATTAGGGAAACTATTGGAAGTGCTAAAGAATCTCCAAAATGACAGCAACCAACAGAAGACATGCACGGTTGCTAATGCTACTATGAGAGGTAATATCATAGAAGTTTTTTAATCTTCATGCAGTAGGAAGGGATGGATAGTTGATTCTGGAGCATCATATCATATGAAAGATGATTATATTCTCTTTCATTCATATGTTCCTTGTGCTGGGCATGAAAAGGTTAAGTTAGCAAATGGTGATTCCTCTTCAATTGCAGGAAAAGGAGATATCAAAGTAACAGGTTCTATGAAACTAAATTTTGTTCTACGTGTTCCTAATCTAGAATGTAATCTTCTGTCAGTCAGTTGTTGACAAGAGAAGCTAATTGTAGTGCTCACTTTTTCCCTAGTCATTGTGTTGTTATACAGGACCTATCATCGGGGAAGATGACTGGCAGTGCTAAAGAGGTAGATGGAGTGTACTGCTTTGAAGATGAAGAAAGTCAGTCTACTACTTATAGCTTGGGTAATAGTGTGATTGTTCCTAAGACTGATGAACTATTGTTATGGCATAAGAGGTTAGGTCATCCAAACTGTCACGGTTGTTTCCAAACATCGCAATAAATAAAGATCTTTGTGTTCATTGTGACGCTTGTGAATTTGCTAAGCATCAAAGAAGTTCTTTTACAAGGTCCAAATACAAATCCACAAAACCTTTTTCACTTATCCATAGTGATCTTTAAGGCCCATCTCGTGTTCGTAATAGAACCAATTCAAAATGGTTCATTACAATCATTGATGACCATACTCGTTTGTGTTGAGTGTTTCTTTTGAAAGATAAAACTGAAACCTCTACCGTATTCATCAATTTTTATCAAATGATAAAAAATCAATTCCAAACTAGTATTCAAGACCTTCATACTGACAATGGTACTAAATATTTTAATCAACATCTTCATACATTCTTAAAAAAACATGGAATTGTCCACAAAAGTACTTGTGTCAATAGTCCTCAACAAAATGGGTTGCTGAAAGGAAAACTAAACACCTTCTTGAAGTAGCTAGGGCCTTGATGTTCACTAGTAATGTTCCAAAAAAATTTTGGGGGGATGTTATTCTTACTGCAACCTATCTTATTAATAGAATGCTTAGTCGTGTTCTTTCTTTCAAAACACCACTTCAGAAATTTCAAGAAACCTATACTACCACACATCTTGAAACTAACCTTCCTTTAAAGGTTTTCGGGTGCACAATCTTTATTCATAGTTTTTCACACAATAAACTTGATCTAATAGCCTAAAAATCTTTATTTCTAGGTTATTCTGCTACACAAAAGGGGTATAAATGCTATGATCTTATATCAAAAAGGTTGTTTGTTAGCTGTGATGTCTCTTTTTCTGAGACAGATTTCTTCTATCCCAAGTCTTTGATTCAGGGGGAGTATTGGAGTGAGTTTGGTGGTGATGAATCTCAGCCTGAACTTGAACCTGAACCTATCCCAATGCCTATGTCATCTCCTATAGAGACAAATCCTAATACAGAAATAGTTATACCTGATCATACACTCAAGCTGTATTCTCGGAAGAAGAAAGCAAGTAGTACATTTCCTATCCCTGAAGCTATACCAATCTTTGAACTAGCGTAGGTCCCTACCGTAGAAGTTCAGAGTAGTAAGGATCAAGAAGACAACACAGATTTAGAACTGTCAATTGCCTTACGGAAGAAATCTAGATCATGTACTATGCACCCGATTGAGAGGTTTGTCTCTTATGATACTCTATCTTCTCAACATAAAGCTTTTATTGCTAATCTGGATAGAATTGACATTCCCAAAAATATTCAAGAAGCTCTTAAAGTTCCAAAATGGAGAGAAGCAGTTTTTGAAGAAATAAGAGCACTTGAATAGAATGAAACATGGGAAGAAGTTGATTTGCCAAAAGGAAAGAAACCTGTGGGGTGTAGGTGGATATTCATAGTCAAATATAGGGCTGACAGTTCCATCGAGAGGTATAAAGCGAGATTAGTAGCAAAGGGCTATACTCAGACGTATGGGATAGACTACAAGGAGACATTTGCACCTGTTGCAAAGCTAAATACTATCAGACTATTGTTATCAATAGTTGTTAACTTTGACTGGCCACTTTAGCAACTTGATATCAAAAATGCCATCTTGAATGGCCAACTAAAGGAAGAAATGTATATGAAACTTCCTCCAGGGTTTGATGAGGAAGGAGGAAATAGAGTATGTAGACTAAGAAAATCCCTATATGGGCTGAAGCAATCACTACAAGCTTGTCATAATTGGTAATGATATTGTCATAACTGGTAATGATGCAGAGGAAATTGCAAGACTCAAGAAAGCTTTGAGGAAAGAATTTGAAGTTAAAGACTTAGGAGAATGAAGTATTTTCTAGGCATGGAAGTAGCAACATCAAAGAAAGGAATTTACATCTCACAAAGAAAGTACATCCTTGATCTCGTGAGAGAGACTGGAATGTTAGGATGCAAACCAAGCACCACTCTTATTGACAGTACAAAGTTTGTGGATGAAGAGGATAAACTTGTTAATCGTGAAGAATACCAAACACTAGTGGGAAGACTAATTTATTTATCTCATATTAGACCAGATATTGCTTTTGCTGTGAGTGTTGTAAGTTGCTATATGCATGCACAAAGGAGAAAGCATTTTGAGGCAGTTTATAAGATTCTACAGTATTTAAAGGGTACTCTTGGGAAAGGACTACTTTTCAAGAAGGGAGATCAAAAAACAATCGAAGTATATACTGATTCAGATTGGGCAAGTTCAGAAGAGGATAGACGATCAACCACTGGGTATTGTACTTTTGTGTGGGGAAATTTGGTCACGTGGCAAAATAAGAAGCAAAAGGTGGTAACCGAGAGTATTGATGAAGCTGAACTAAGAGTTGTTGCAAAAGGGATGTGTGAAAGTCGCTAGTTAAAGACAGTGTTGACAGAATTGGGAATCAATTTTGAGACACCTATAAAACATTATTGTGATAACAAGGCAGCCCTAAGCATGGCACACAATCTAGTCCACCATGAAAGAACAAAACATGTTGAAGTTGATCGACATTTTATCACGGAGAAGATAGAAGATGGGACAATATGCCTAACTTATGTCTCATCAAAGAAGCAGACAGTTGATGTGGTTACCAAAGGACTTCAACGACAAGCATTTGAAGAATGTATCAGCAAGTTGGACATGATTGATATCTATGATCCAACTTGAGGGGGAGTGTAGTCAAGATATGTATTATCTCATAATATTATAATCTAATCATAATAAGATCTTTTACATTAGATAGCAGGATCTTAGAGATAGACATTATCCTTGGATTATATTCTGTATTTGTATAGATATTAGTGAATATATAAAACTAATTAAGTTGGCCTCACACGATAGCTTAAGCTATTATGGTGAAACGGTTACTTAACATGGTATCAGAGCTTTTGTGACTAAGTGGTCGTGAGTTCAAATCCTACCAACCACCTACTATTAAGCATAAGGTAGAGTGAGCCTGTGCAAGTTTCAAGCCCAAAGGGCTTTCACTTGAGGGGGTGTATTAGTGAATATATAAAATCAATTAAGTTGGCCTCACACAATAGCTTAAGCTATTGTGGTGAAACGGTTACTTAACAATAGATTATCTAGCCTATTCTGGAATCCTATTCGTGTATATATGTACTGCAGTCTCTAAGAAAGTAATGTAGAGCAAATTAGCTCTGATTCACAATACTTGTAATATTATCGGTAGTTTACTTCAATTTCAGCATTTGAAGGGAAATCTTTTTGCTCCTTTTATTGCATCTGAATCAAATATTTGTTTAACCTGTTGGAGTTGGTTCAATCAGTGAAGATATATGTCAAACTGAGGTTCTTTAATCAGATTGTAGAAACTGAAAGTAAAATGATTAGAAAAAGTCTGAGACTCTACAGGTCTAGTTCCTGGGTTTCTGAAGATGGAAAATTTGAAACATCTCCCATTGGACATGTACTGTTTGAGATGCGTTAGCTTATCTTCCTTTATTTGGTTGTTAGACAGCTTAATTTTAGTAGTGGCTTTGGTGACATGCAGTCTCGGGATCGAGCTAGGCAACTTCGAGCTGATCTGGCTGTTGAGGAGCACCGAGGTTTAGAGCTTAGTAGAATACTGAAGGAAGTGCTTCCAGATCCGAAGACGTCGAATGTACAGAAATCTCGTCCTGGAAGAAAGGTGATCTCTTCAACAGAATAACCAATGTCGCTAATTTTACCTTGCTTGTCTCATGATGTGCGATGTACAGACGTGGTATTTTTCCCTTTTGAGTCATCCTTGGTTTCTTACCTTTTGTCTGAAAAAGTGAGTGCACTATCCCTCTTCAACCGTTCAGGGAAATGGGACGGAAAAGAGAGAGAAATTTCCATGGACCAAGCCCATGTCTCCATCTTGTAGGAACATTTTATTGTTTTTCATGTTAACCATATATCGGGTGTTTGGTTAAAAAGGGCGTTCAGGTATCACTGCTGTTTGTACAACTGACGCATTTCTTATAAAATGTTTTTTGATGTTGCGTTTGATCGATCTTTGTTATTTGACAGTCTAGCACTGAAAGGAGGAGGATGTCAAAACGATTATCAGAAGAAGCCATGGCTTATTTTGATGAATGTGTGTCACTTTCAACTTTTGATAGTTCTGACTTTTCGTCTCAAGAGGATCCACCTTTCAAATTAATGGGCACTACTCCTCCCAGTGGTGATCCTGCCTCGTTTTCTCAAGCAGGTTCAAGTCTTGGAGCCAACCATTGGCCAAGCAGTTCCCCTTGTGAAAAACAGGTTTGTCTCTTATAGAAACGGTGTTAGGTGTGGCTTTTACTGATTAAAAATCTACTCCATTACCAAATAAGATTTGGTGATTTTTTAAAATTTGTTATAATTAATCCACATTCATAAGTTGGTTTAGGATTTTAAAGTACGAACTACCATCAATCTATCTACTTAATAGAAAGGAGTTACATTTCCAGTAGTGAATGTGAAAAATGCCATTACTTGACTCTTTTCTGTAGTTTTCCATTTCACTTTTCATAGTGTTAGTTTCCCTTACGATTTTGTCCATTTTTTCTTTTGGCGTTTGCACGATCCATGTTATTGCCCTAACGGGTTACCATGGTTTATCAATAAATGATTTTCCTACCCACAGGAAGCATGCAGTGTGTATAGCTATGATGATCGAAAGTCTCGTTTTTCGTTTTCTAAGGAATCAAGTGGTACATTCGATTCTCAGCAACAAGTTAAGAAGTGCGTCAAAGTCTTGGAGAAAGACATTGAGAAAATCTCGAGGACAACTCGTTACGATTTAGATGAATATAGTTTACAGGCCTCGGAACAAAGTTATTTGTTTGATAGGCTGTTCTCCAAAAATAGACTGGAATCTGGTAGTATGCTGTTATGTGGTGCAGGTTTTGCAATTTCGTTATCGCCCTTTACCTTTCTATTCTGATATACTTTCCCTGGTACATGTGCGCACCGAGACAGCTTCGAAATCGAAATTGAAGCACTTACTTTTGTTTTCTGTGATGACTATTTTGATCTCTTGGACCATTAATATTCTAAATCTTCAATCTTACTTCATCTCTTCTTGATATTAACTAAAGCTTTTAAAAAAATCAATAAATTTATAAAATTCTAGTTTGATGTAAGTATAGTTAAGGATCAATTTCAACTCCTCAGTTTACTTAGTTCTACCATCTTTAAAAAATGGTTAAATACTAAAACCAAAGAAAAGATTAGAAATTTGCAAAAAACATCATTTCCCTTTCATATTTCGTGTGACTTTTCATGTAATTTAATTTAATTCCTATGCATCCGTTTCATATTCGGCGTTACTTTTCATGTAATTGCTACTTTAATTTCAATTATGCAAATATTATCACCTAATTCCAGCTTTAATATCAATTTTATGAAAATTTGATTGTGTATTCAATTTTTGATAGGTCCGGTCCACATGTTTAAAAAGACGGTGGATCCCAATTATTTAAAAAGGTAGCTTGGGTTTTAAAGAAAACATATTAGTATTTTAGCAAAACCGGTTTTTTGTCACAAGGGTTATATATTACAAATCGGACCAAAAATCAGGTCAGTTTCTATTTATTTTGGGTTTGGTATGGTTTTTAAAACAATGCAAAATAACTCCTCTGACCTGGCTCTGGTATTTCCATCTCTCTTTTTCATTACTTACTAATTGTTTTGAAAAGGCACCATTAAACTTCTTGTTTTTTTTTTGATAAATATTAAACTTCTTGTTTTGTTTGCCTTCAATCCCATCTACGTTCTTTTCTTATGTAAAATTTGTCTCATTTTTTTTGCATATATACTCACACTTTGTCTATTGAAATCAACATAGGATTTATGTACAATAAAGGTGAAAACTGTATTTTTAGCCCTAATAATTTTTGTTAAAATACAGGTAAGATCTTAATATTTGGAACATTCAAAATGAATACTAGCATTTACAGCCCGTTCAATTTGAACACTAAGAAAACAAAAATATCTACGGGGTTTTTATCTCTTGTTAAAGTATGTTACGTGTTAAAGTGTTGACATAACATGATTTTTTTTTAAATTTTAATTAGTTATGTAGGTCCTATTGTGTCACCTGTATGTCACGTGACATACTAAAAGCTATATATTTTAATTAAATTGAAATTGATATTAAATAATTATCTTTGATTGTAATTATATATAATTAACCCTAGTTGGAATTGCAAGTCCCGCTTATTTTAACTAAACTTAAATCAATTATAATTCAATCATAATTAATCCTATTTAACTTTAATTACCTAATAAATCATAACAAATCCTTATTAATGTAATAACTATCTTCCCATCACTAATTAAGATAATAATCCATCTTTCTCTCTTTTTTTTTTATAGCTTCTCTAATAAAATTGTTCTTTTCTTACAAAATTAAATAAAGTTTCTATGCCAAAAATATTCGGCTATAAAGGGGAGCCATACAAGTGTTAAAAGAAACCATACATAATTAGACCAATTGCTAAATGTAGACCTTTGCTTTGTGCAAAATCCACGCTAAGATCTCAAGAAGGGAACACCACTAAGGAGATAAAATTATTAACATATAAATCATAATAAAACATGAATCTTAATTCATATCTTATTCCAAATCTTGATCATTTTTCTTGTTGTCTCCTTTAAATCATTTCTAAAATTGATCTATCTTAATCATCATGGTTGCACACGTATTTAGGCTCTAATAGTATCCATAAAACAAGTTAAGAGAACCCTGTAATTATTGCAGAGAGGGTTAGGCAAGGAGTGTTAACTCTATTAGAACTTAAGCATATTTATAATAAATTTTGGACATTTTCGTAATCTAATTAAAATTAAAATTTAATTAAAATTAAAATTACAAACAATTCTAATTAAATACCTGTTATGCCCAAATCAGATTTAGTATCTCATATTGATCCTTATTTATTAAATATATCATATTTAATCATAAAGTTTCTCAAAATTTACAATTAAGTTCAACTTGATTAAAATTTGTTCTCTCTTTAACTAGTTCTTCATGTGTGACCCATTATATTCCCAACTATGTTGGCAATGGAAACAAAAATTAACCTTAAATTATATTTAGGATTAGATAAATTAATCTCCTTTAATTTATCTTTAATTTTTTAATTAAACAATTTATATCCATAAATTGGTATCTAACAATACATCATAACTATCCAAATATTTAGGAATGTTAAAGTCGTTTTAACTAACCTTTTTGTGCATAATTTTTTTGTATAATTTAATCCTTTCATCATACAATATTCTGATTATACAGTGAGTACGAAATTAATGTCTACTCTATTTTAAGTTCAATCATATTAGTTCTCTACCATTAGTTATTGATTCAATTAATGACATTTGTAAACTATGTAGAAAAATTCATTCCACCTTGACCAAGGATTTCCTGAATCAATACTAATTGAAAATAATAAAACATTTCTATTGAATTAGCAAAAAAAATAAAATAAAACATTTCCACTTTGACTGTTTAGTCCAATTCATATAGGTATTTAAGTCATATCTGCACTTATTTTACATATTCATTCATTCATTTTAGTAGCATTTTTAGGTTAATTTATTTATTTTTATTGAGTTTATTATTTATTTTATTTTCTGATTTTTTTTAATAAAAAAACATGAAATTTGGCTTCAAATTAGACCTAAGAAGTTGCCACTACAATAGATGAATAAAAAAAAGAACAAAAGGATAGCTCCTAAGAGGACAAAGCAAATCGCAGCAGAGGAGATAAAACACATGAAAGAACAAAGACAGCACAACAATAAGTCCACAAGCAGGAAACGACATAGCATAGCTGGGGAAGAACAAAACGGTAGTGGAGAGGAGGGCAGAAGACGTTTGGATGTTTAGGTTTTTAAATTAAAAGAGAACGCACGATAGAGGGGAGCGAATGAGAACTGTAGCAACAGAAGTTTTCAATTAACAAAAGGTTTTTAATTATAGGGGAATTGAAGAGAGTAGCGGCAGAGAGCAGTAGAGGGCACAACGCACGCAGTAGCAAAATTGTGACTAGCAGTAGAGGAGGGGCTTCAATTGCCAGCTCCAATTTGACGCACGAAAGCTTGACGCACTCACATAGAGACGCGAAGGACTGGGACGCACAAGAGTACACCAAGATCTTGACGCACGCACAAGAGAGAAATTTGGACGCTGCTGGTAGAAGGCTTGACGTTGGACTGGGATGCACGTGAGGGAACGCTGCTGCAAAGGAAGAGACCCATTCCATGTTGGACCCCGATCTTTAAGTGGAATGTAGAAATATTAAATGAACTTGAATGAGTGTTTTACTGTATGTTTTGTGTTTTAGATGAATTAATATTTAAAAGAAATTGATGAGAAAAAGAATCAATTCGTTTTGATGGTTTTGACATTTGAGTCTTTTTGCTTAGGTTATGAAAGTTTAAGCGAATGAATTGATTGAAAAG
>JANZXV010000001.1:7680696-7704067 GCA_027576455.1 Erythroxylum roigii | reverse complement strand
AACAATCTTAACGTTCTGTACACACATAAGTCGACTTATACTCGTGGACAAGGCGACTTATCAGAACCGTGCAAGCATAAGTCGACTTACACATGTACAAGTCGACTTATC
Organism: Erythroxylum roigii; assembly: GCA_027576455.1. NCBI lineage: Eukaryota > Viridiplantae > Streptophyta > Magnoliopsida > Malpighiales > Erythroxylaceae > Erythroxylum > Erythroxylum roigii. Next base: position 7,703,956 of record JANZXV010000001.1, on the reverse strand, counting down.
ACTTACAAAGGATACGTGCACCATTGCTATGATGAGACTATCATTAACACTGTAATAGAATATCCATATGATTGTCTCATAATAGGTCAATCCAATGTACTTACTACCCGTAGTAAGCATCCACATGTTAACTCTAAACAACTCATGTCTAGAACTTATAAGATCTACTGCTTGATCCAATCAAGTAGTATAACATGTGCTAGTCTATCCGGATTAATGATATCCCATCTCATTAATCCTATGATTAGGGAAAGTTTAGATACTAACAAAATTATACATGATAGGAATCTCATTATCATGATCTCATCATGATTTCCTCCATGTTATGTTTTTTATCAAGGAATTTATTAAATCAATTTAAGATCAACATTAAATTCATAAATGTATGAACATCAAAATAATAAAAAATATCTTTATTAATCATAAAATGATTTGTACAATAAGTGCTAAAGATGATTGCCTTTAGAGCACTTCTCTAACATTAGTTACATTGTAAACTTCATTGATAAACCAATTTGCATGGACCAAGCCACAGATGAGGTAAGGAGAGTTCAATTTTCTCAAATTTGTATACTGGTTATATCCATGTCAGACTTACCAAAGTGTATCCCAATCAATTGATTGGATGAATGCTTAAAGCCCTTCGAAGATCAAATCAAAGTTTCTTATACTTAAAAACCATAATGCAATGTTAAGAAAACATGGAAACCAGGAGGCAAGATTTCCAAGGCAGGTGGATATGAAGAAGTGTTAGGCCTTACCAAAGAAGAGGATACGCGAACAATTCGAAATCTAAAACCTCTCGTGCAAACTCAATAGACAGTTGAAAATGATAGTCTTTCAAATATGACTGGGGAACCAAAACAGGGTACTGTACCTTTATTTGATGAATATGTAGAAGTTGAGCTCGATAGTAACTCACAAACAACTCTAAGTAAGAATCCTAAATTGGATGAGGAGCTTGAACTTATGGTTAAGTGGAGAACAAGTTGAAAAAAAAAGGCCCCAATTGGGGACTCAAAATCATGAATATTGTGTCTTGGAATATCAGAAGGACTAATGCCCCTCACAAAAAGCTTTTGATGAGAAATCTAATAGTTCATAATAAAGTACCAATTGCAAGTTTCTTGGATACTCGTATTAAACTTCCAGGCTGTAACCTTCTTCATTTTTTGCCCAGGCATTGGAACTTGATTACTAACTACAATCATCATCCTAATGGCAGAATATTGATTGTTTATGATACTCTTGTAGTCACTACCAATGCTACTTTTATATCAGATTAAATAATTTACCTTGAAGTGGTTAGAAAGGACTCAGGATGGCCTTCTTCATCTCATTTGTATATGCTTATAACAGTGCTTATCAGAGATCTAAACTTTGGAACCAGGTGAAAAACTTCATCAACAACAATCTCACAACCCCTGTGCTCACTTGTATATGCTCATAACTACTGCATTCTTTGTCAAAGGGCTGAGGGAAGTCATATGCATTTATTTTTTCAATGTGCGTTTATTAACGCCAGCTACAAGATTCTTCACGGATGTTATATTGTGAATGCCCCCAGTAATTAGAGCTCAATCAAAGCATGCAACTGTCAGTTTACACACACTGATGATCCAGTTGGTGTTTATGCATAGTTCCCTCCTTTATTACAAAGGCCATATCTGGGATGAGAAAAATTTTCGTATATTTCAAAATAGAAAGCTAACTAATGAGTAATTTCATAGTAGCTTAATCTAACAAATCTGAATTTACCTCAACATACACGAGAATCATTTCCAAAATCCTGAGAATTGGGCTAGAATGTGGAATATCTAGTTTCTTCCATGCCTAGGAAGGTTGTTCTTATTTTGACACATGTATATTAATTAACGCCATAATTATGTACTGCTCATTCTTGCTTGTTAAAACTCATTATAGCTGGTCAAATTCATTATATTTTCTCAAAAAAAAGAATTAAAATGCAAAATCGTTATGCAAAAATTTTAATCGTTAGTAGTGGTGAAGAATTTCAAAATCTTTGAACTCGGTGGTAATAATAGCAAGCTCGCTCAACTGAAAAGTGGAAGGTTATTATATGTAGATTCTAGTCTCCCTTCCAAAATCGAGGACCTAGAATCGTTGACAATAGATAGAAATTTAAATGATAAAAAGGAAAAAAAAAAAAACGACAATCATCCCAGAAGTGGATAAAACGTTCATCTCCTCTAGGGTATTTTGGAATAGCATTAATTAAGTACGCCATTCACTTGTAGGACTCCGTCACAGTCCAAATACCATGAACAACACAAGCAACATTAAACCTTGAGAAACCGGCGGCTCTGGTTAATGCTTCATATTGCTTCGCAGTTCTCTCTTTCCCGCCTGGAAGGGTGAACATGATCATATCCATTCTCGAAACATATTGAGAACTCTTGCTTGTCTCCGGTACTTCCGGCAGTGTCTCATTAATCATTATCAACTTCCCATCTTCTGGTAGTGCTTGATAGATGTTCCTAAGAAACTTTACCACGCTTTGATCATCCCAGTTGTGACAGATGCTCTACAATAAGTAAGATCTTGTTTGCTGATTAAGGGAGTGAAATAATGAACTGAATTACAATTTAACTTATTAGTTGGAGTGACACCTGGTTGTTCATTCAACAAACCAAACAAAACCAAAAAGGAGGGAATAAGAGATTGGGTTTTATTACCTTCATTATTACCGCATCGCCTTTTGGAATGCTTGTGAACATATCTCCTCCCACATGTTTTATACCTGCAAAAATAAACATATGCAAATAATTAATTAATTAAATTAATAGCATCCTTGTCAGGTTTAACTTCAGGTAATTAATTACAATACTTGCCTGGGTATGGTGGAGCACTTTCAATAACATGCGGCAAATCATAGTTGATTCCTTTAATAGAAGGATACTTGGATATAATCATATTGAGAGTCGTTCCAGTTCCACCTCCAACGTCAACTAGTGTTCGAACCCCTTCAAGTCCTTTATATTTCGCTAAAACCTCTTTCACCGTCACATGAGCAATACCAGCCATGGCTTTGTTGAATGTGCTGTTAAAAGTTTGATCCTTATCCATGTAATCGAACAAGGACATCCCTTTGAAAATTGTAAAAAGATCGCCACCCCCAAGTATTGCATCTTTCAAATGTGACCTGTACGCAAGAAATACATGACCGCATCCTAATGAACACCAACCAAAAGAAGAGTTTTAAAAGCACTGAAGAAAAGTTAACAAATCTCTCGTACCAAACATCCAAAGTTACGGGTAGACAACCCAACTCTACCAAGGGAGTCAAGTTCACTTCTTTTCCGGTACCCAGAAAGAACCTAGTAGCTGGCACGAGCCCATAAACATGCTCAACACCACCATTTTCGAGATCACGCAGGGAGTGTGAGAGGATGGAGTGACTGGCAAAGAAACGAAGTATCCGCTCAAGCATTACAGAGGCCTGGGTGTTTCTTGTGGGAAGCTGAGAGGCAATCTCAGAGGCTGAGAGATGAGCATCTGGGCCCGCTTTGTTTATGATCCCAAACAAGTTAAGATCAATGGCTACCTTAATAATCATTGGCAGCAAGAAAGAGTTTGGAAATATCATGGCATTTACACATGCATCTACTTCTGTTTCTTGGTTGAATTTCGAATCCATGGATATAGAACCACCTTTGTTTGAGCTTTCTGGATTTATTGTATCTTTCGAAATCAGGAACTACGTGTGAATAAGTCCTGAAGCTTTATATAAGCTTTGGGGTTGAAAAGGATGGTGAGGTTAGTAGGTAACAGACTGCAAGTTCTGAAGCATTTATATAAAGCATTGGGAGGCACAAGGTTACTGAGGTTGGTTAGTGACAGATTGTAAGTCCCGAAACTCTATATAAGCTTTGGGGATGAAAAGGTTAGCGAGGGTGGTAGGTTGTGAGTCCTGAAAAGCTTTGGGGGTGAAAAGGCCAGTGAGTTGGTGGGTAACAGACTGTCCTGAAGCATTTATGTATAAGCTTTGGAACGGAAAAGGTTATCGAGGGTGGTAGGTAACAGGAAAGGTTAGTGAGGTTGGTAGCGACGCTATGAGTATTGTTTCATATCAATCGAAAAATAGTACTCAAAATATTGGCACGTTACAAATACATTTGTACCTACCTATACCTAAAATACTGGGAATTTCCGGATAGCAAATTGTAAATTTTAAAAATTATGGATCAAATTAAAAGAAAAACGGTAATGGCATGTTTACAGGAATAATTATTCCATTACTAATGTATTTTTAATAAATAGTTATTTCGTTGTTTGGTTAGTTATTCCTACATTTTCATGAATAATTAAAGATACCTTTAATTTTTTATATACTAATTTTATGATAGTTTAATAGTGATTTTTATTTTCAAACCTTAATTTTTTATTTTATTAATTTAATTTTTGATTCAAATATTGATTAAATCATGATAATAATTCTTAAAGATATGAATTTTCTGTGATTATTAGGAGGTACAGAACAAGATCTTGTGTGATGGTAATCGTTCATTTATTTTAGGAACATGTTGTTTCACCCGTGCTAAACATTATTCATAGATTCTATAACATAATAAAAAATTACAAATTTATAGTAGTTTATAAGTTTTAAAAAAAGTAATTACAACAATAAATTTTTATTATAGTATATACAAGTCCAATCCGCCAATAACCCTACAATGCCACATGCTTTCCATTTAAGGAAAGGAAACCTAAATCATCTAACTGTACCAAGTACTGAATTGTCCTAGTGTGGGGGGAGCCTAAATCATCTAGGAAGTGTAATAAATACGATACTGAATTGTCATAGTGTACTAACAAGTACTTGCCTGGTGTAATTAAGCCTCATGCTATTGCATTAATTGTAGTGCAAAGGAATATTTTAATTTCTTTCGTTTGATTGTGAAATCAATTTATGAAATCTGGATGTATTTTAGACTTTCAATTTCACTTGTTCATTATATATCGTCTTATGTTACACTTCACCAAAATCTTAATTATGATTTGCTATAGCTAAAATTTGATTAGGCCATTCTAATTATATATTGTCTTCTATTACCTTTAATTATGGTAGCCAAGGCAGTTGGCATGTGTGGCTCACAATGGAACACATGGCACTGGAGATGGACCCCACCCTAAAAGCGCACCACTTTCTTGCTTTAAAGCTGTCTCACACTTTATCAGACTGTTCATGATATTGAGATAAATAGCTAATTTAAGAGAAAACATAAAAACGTGGAAAATTATGCACCATTCAATTCAACTAACTTCGTGATACGATCATCAACCAGGACTTAACTACCACCATGTCTTATATTCATCGTGAATCATGGTCACCCATCCTGGTTATCAACCAATAATTTGCTTAATGCCAAAACTGAGAATGGACTGACAACTGTACTTGTTATGGTAAACTGGATTGTCGGGCTCGATGTACTTCACTATTTTTCAGTCTTTTGAAATTCGGATTGGACATTAAATCAGAGATTTTATTGATAACCGATTTGACCGATTTTTGAAATTCGGATCGGACATTAAATCAGAAACTTTATTGATCACCAGTTTGACCGGTTCGACCGATCGTCATAATTATGTAATAATTATAATATTAATAATACTAAAAATACAAAATATATCAAATAATATAAAAAATAAAAATAAAAATAAAAAAATTATTTAACCAGTGGTCAGACCGGTCGAACCAAACCGATTCAACTGATCAATTGACCGATTTTGACCGGTTCTCACTGGTTCAATTAAGAACCGATTTTTAAGAGTGAACCGGACCGGATAGTCGATCGGTCACCGGTCTAACCGGTTGAACCGGCCGGTCCGATCCAATTTTCAAAACATGGCTATTTATGACATAATTTTCTTTTCGGGATAAAATATGAGTGCATTATTTTAGTAAAAATTTTATATTTTAATAATTATGTGTACATATTATTTCCCTAAATTTTAATAAAAATTTTAAATAATGTTATTTATTAATTTTGTCAAAATATTTAAAATACTAATAATATTTTTGCTTATTTAATAAAATATGATAACTTTTTACTAATTAAACTATAAAATTTTAAAACTAAATCAAGTTGTAAATAATTTTAAATTATATCGATCATTTTAAAATTATGGAAATTTAATGAAAATACGCATTTGTTAATTTAATATATTACTTCTTTAGTTCATTTATCAGAAATAGCTTCTCCACCAGTTGAAGATAAGGCTGTATATTATGGAATATTTCTAAATCGTGAGCATTGATGTTAATAGTTTTCATTCTCTTTTTAAAATGAATAATGTGGTATAATTCTATGCCATTTTAGACTTTAAATTAGTGATTTCTCTTTCATTTTCAATGATTTCTCTTTCTCTTTTAATGATTTCTTTTTATAGGTAATTTGATATATATTTAGTGGTTAATTTGATTGTTTAGTGTGTGTTTAGGTTAAGAATTGTGTTAGTTCATAAACATTTGTGTTTTAAGTGTTCTCTGGGTAAGAATATGTTTTTGAGCTTCAATTTTATATATATGAGGTGTCGTAATGTGTTTGTTAGTATTTCAAGACTTTCAGAGAAGTTTTGGAGGAGAACCGAACCAAAGCATAGTCCCACGATCGTGAGGAATCTGCCACGATCGTGATAGAAGATTGAGCATAGGACTACGATCATGGGGAATCTGCAACGATCGTGACAGAGAGCAGATGAGCCGGCCACGATCGTGCACTGAGGGCTATGATCGTGGATTGCGCGCAGACATACGTAGAGTCACTTTCAGATTCGAGTTTTCGAGGGACATTTCGGATCTCAGAAAGACACTAGGGTTATCTTAATTGTAACATCCCGTCCCCAAATTAAGGGTTAAGACCCGAAATTTCAGTACATGTGAGCTCAAAGAGAGATTAAGGAAATGTATTTTCTTGCTCATGCATTATGTTAGCATATATGCACATAAATATTGAATGTTTGCATATAAAAAAAAGTGGTACATGCATTCATTGACAACTTCCTTGTATAATTGATATTAAATGTGAGTTTATTGAAAATGAGAAGTAGAGGGAGTAGCAAGAGTGGTCTTAGTATGAGTTGTGAGAAGGAAAGAGTTAGAGACCAAATTGGTAGTGATCTGGAAAATGTTCTCTGAGTGTGCTTCAGTCTGTTAGCTATAACGTCTTCTCTAGTTATCCAAACGAGATGATTTTTAATTTGGATTAAACTAGACACATATGGCTACATTTCTTATGAAGACATTGAATTTCAATTCTGTCTCTAAGAATCTCAAAATTTGACATGGAGTTAAGAATTGGGTGCAGTACGTTAGTGTATGAATGGAAAATTCGTCTTCGAACTTTAGGGGCAAATTTGGAATTGATATAAATATAGTTTAGAAACGTTGCCTTTGGAAAGTTGTAGATCTTTCTTTTATCTTTCCAACAGTATGTAGTATGAAATTTGTAGACATCGGAGTCAAAAGTTATGCCCTTTTTATTATTGTTCCGTCTTAGTATGACGTCAGCATCGTCTTAGTATGATGTCATCATTGTCTTAGCATGATCATCTTAGTATGACGTCATTATTGTCTTAGTATGACATCATCATCATCTTAGTATCATCTTCTTAGTCTGACATCATCATCGTCTTAGTATGACGTCAGCATCGTCTTAGTTTGACTTCAGCATTGTCTCAGTTTGACCTTTTACTTCCTTATTCTGTTCCATGTTAACCCCTTTTGGAGGCTGAATCTTGCTTTGAGGTCTTTATAAGAGCTGTAGCTCTTGAAGTCTTCTTTCTAGTAATTCAAAAACGAGATCAATCCGACATTTTTTGTGAACGTTATGTAAATCGCGCCAAAAAAGGTTCAAATTGATTCATAAACATGGTTGCTTCTTTTGACCATAACTTCCACTCTAGACCCCCAAATGACCTGATTCTTAAACCATTGGATTCGTAAGACGTTGGTCTACATCTCCACCAAAAATAGAAGCTATTTGAAATGAATTGAGAAAGATTGAGTGAAAAGCATGGGACGGGTACAGTGAGTGTGTTCTTAAATAATATGAACTGGTGTTATCCCACTGAACATACTTCAGTATTTTGATGATTTCGGGATCAATAGAACTCCAAATGAGTTGATTTTTGATTTGTGGTAAATTAGAGACATGGAGCTACAAATTGTATGAAGAAATTGAATCTAATTCAGTCTTTAACATGTTCAAAATTTAGATGAAAGTTGTCCATAGTATATTGTTTTGGACAAGAGCAGTCCAAAAATGTTTGAAGTATATCTTTTGAATCACTGAACCAAATGGAATGTTTTCGGTGGCATTAGAAACTTAAGACAATGAGGGACATTTTTCTGGAAGAAAGTGTTATGTTAGAATGTTCAAGAGTATTGTTGGCAAGAAGTGTTATTGAAATGTGAATTGGATGAATTATGTGTACTTATGTGATTGTGAAATGTGTTAGAAATGCGTATTTGCATATGAACGAAAGTGTGGATTCTCAACTTTAATGTTGAATGCTGAACTAAGGTCCGATGATATGCGAAAGTGATCGAATGGGATATGCAGTTGTGAGTGATGCATTCCATTGCATGAATACATGAAATATAATGGCAGTTGTGACCAAAAGTAGACAACAATTAGAGCTTAAAGCTCAACGAGTGAAAAAGGAGCCTCGGGCTCAAAAGTGATACAGAGCCTCAAGCTCAACGTTTAATGAGCCCTATATGGGACAGTTATCAATGAGCCATATATGGGACAGTTCAGGCACTCGGTCACAACAAAGTAACAAATGGAAAGTGAGTCTCATGCGCATTGCACATGCATAATATGAATGATTAAGTGTATTGAATGTGAAATAATGTGAAATGTGAAATAAAGTGAGATGTGTGAAATTATATGTTACGTGATTGGGTGAGCCATTGATGATGGTCACTCACTGAGTTCGCAAAACTCACCCAAAATTTGCAAATATTTTTCAGGACTCAGAAGAATACCCCGTTAGGCCAACGGGAGTATACCTACAGCATTCAAGTGAAGATTAAAGGTCGGGATCAGTTTGCATCTGCATTGTATTTCTTTATTTTGTATTGAACTGTATATTTCGCAACTTTTTGTATAAATTGGTATTGCGAAATGATTCAAGTGTTTTGTAATTATGAAAGGGTCCAATTGACTATTGAAAATTTTGTTGACAGTTTTGTGTTAATTGAAAATGTTTATGAGTGAATGTGGGCCCAATTTGAGTATCAATTTATGCATATTGTGTTATGATTTAAAAAAATACCATTATAAACTAATTGAGTGCTTTAGCACGCTACCCTCGCAGGACACGGACTCGGATATCACCCACGATGTCAGGTTCGGGTCACTGCTGGAGTGGGGTGCTACATTTATGTGGTATCAGAGCCCAGAAGTACTATCTTATATGGGCATTCTGAAGTGTGTGTCAAGTTACATGCAAACGAGTTATGTCATAGCAGACAGCGACAACTGATCCCCAGTATGAGTCACATGCATGAGCATTTCCTTAAGAGTCTGTGTGGTTAGAAGCATTGAGAAAATTGATGATCTGACATAATGTGAGAAACTAAAGGCTTATGGACATTTTGGAAATGAAAAATAGTATCTAGTTTTGTATGATAGATAAAGGTTCACCCAAAGGGGTATGTACCCTTGAAGGTCATATAAGTGTCGTGGACTGATTGAAGAAAATGAGAACATGAGTAGAAACTAAAGTGTACAGGCAGAATGAAATAAAATCATAGAATTGTTATGATCATAAAAGGATGAATTTGGAACCGAAATGGTTATGTGAGTATTGTGATAAGAGTTGGTAATTCAATATAATGGGATATCAAGAGCAAATTGAGACTGGAAATTCATAATGATTTTACATCTGAAATTCTGGATTTGTTGAGGATATATATATATATGGGAAGAGAAATAGTATATAGATGGATATAACATATAAAGATTCATTGTAATTATATTAGTGGATGTATTATTGAATATGACATTTATATTGTGTTCTAGTGATATGTCCTCGAAGGTGATATAAATGTGAACACCCTATCATGAATTGTTTGAGGGAAAAAATAAGGATATGAGTAGAAATAAGAAGATGAAAGTGTATAAGTCAAGTTGATAAGACCTTGAAAGGTTGAACTTGGACTTAGAATGGTTGTGTGATTATCGATATAAGAGTTTATGATTCAGTATGGGAATATATCTGTGGAATGGAGATTTAAGCTTCATATGGGTTATGCCCCTACAATTATAAATTGATTGAGAATATATATGTGTGAGATGAAATAAATGACAATTGGAAGATGAGATGATGATAGTGATTTATGAAAAAGTTGTTAAGTTTAGGTTGAATTGTCATTGTGAGTGCACATCGGATAGTGGGTTCACCATGACAAGTGAAACTATTAAGCATATGTGAATAATATGCGTGGAGATGATATAGGAAGTAATCGTTGACTTATTGAATAAGTGCCAATCATAGTTCTTATAGTTCAAAGTTCAAGATGGGTTAGAGTAAGACGTGAGGGTACTTATAGTGATCGATTGGGAAAGAAATGAGATTGATATTGATGTTACCATATGTGATGAATTTGAGGAAAAAGAAGAAGGACACGATTATGGCGTAATCCCTATGTTCGAGGACTTGCACAAAAAGGAGTAGAGTTATCTAGAATTGAATGAGATTAAAGTATCCTTAGTATAAGCTACTAATTGGTGAATCGACATAAATACATCTCTAGATAAGATGTAATGGTTTTGGTGATATATGCCAAGGTATTAGAGTAAATGAAATTGTATAGGGCATCACAGAGCCTCATTACAAGGGATGTTCTGATCATGTAAGCTATGGCATAAATTGATCTTATTGAGATATAATGAATAATTGAAATTGATCTTCTTGGGGTACTAAGAATGAATCATAAGTAATTATGGAAATATTTGATTGATAAGGATTTCATGAATAGTATAGACGATTGTAGCAAGAAATCTTCTTTCAAAGAAGAATTTCCCTAAATTGAGTTAACCAGATCAGACGATTCAATTTAAGAGTGATCAATGAAGAAACAAATCGGAAACGAATATGTAATAAATCAAAAGTGAATAATGGAATCATATCCCAAGTGGAGACTCAGGCATAGGAAGTGGCAAATGCTGCTGAGAGTTTATGCATTTTGTTTAATGTAAAGTATCCATCTACGCGAGTGGATTTTAAATTCGAGATGACACTATTGCAAATGTGAGGAGAATATTGGTCCACATTGTACTCGTTGTAAATATGTTCAGGAAATACAAATTGAATATGAGGAAGTGATACCAACACACAAAGTGAAATATTCAAATAAATTGAAAATATGTAGAGGAACTAGTACGATTGAATAGGCATTTGAATAAGTCGATGTGAATTAAAGGAAATTGAATGAAAAAAGAAAATCAGTGGAGACAGGAAGCCAAGTGGAAAACTCAAAATGACATGAGATAATACCGCCTTAATTGAGGAATTAGTCACTTAAGGAATTGTAAGAATTAATTATGGCACAAGGAAAATTTTGAGTGATATCTATTGGAGTTAATAATACCCCAATAGCACTATGATATTGACGATTTAAGTGATCCAAGAAAAATTGTATCAATTAGTGACTGTGATCATAGACGATATTTTGAGTGTGTTTGAAAAGTAAAAAGGAACGTTTTGAATATTTGAGGAATATGGCACTGATGATAATAATATCAATTGGATTTGGAGATTATGCTGCATGTAATGAAGTTTCACATTTGAGATTAGGATACAATCTGCTGTAACAGTATAAGTAGTTTTTGGTATGCATGAGACAATTAAAGTCTTATGAGTTGATTTTGATACAGGGTTTAGAAGTGGTAAGATAGTAATTGTTTTGAGGTCTTGCAGATATTAGATGTGTAGAGTCATTTGTGGAACGTACACATTATGTAAGTTTGAGGAAATTATTGAGTTTGAAGAATGTACAAATGAGTGTTATACTGGTAAAGGTAGTGTGTAATTTGACACATTGAACAGTCGATTATATAATGAAATAGTGCAAATTCAGATATTGAGGTTACCAAATCTAATGCAAGGAAGAGTGCAAAATGTTCAGTGGAATATGGGGCAAAATGAAGTGTTACTAGTTGCATTGAAATTTTAGGTCAATTTTACTGGAAAGAAGTAAGAAAACCTAAAAGCTAAGGATTCAGAATTGTGAATCCCATAGAAAAATTGAAAACGAATCTGAACTTTCGAGTGGAATTGAAAGAATAATGCTTGGTGGTTGAAATAAGAAGTATGTGTACTTGATCAGGATGATTGAGTAAAGAGATTGTTAGAGAAGTGCAATAACAACCTATGATATACATCCTCAGGAACACATCAAAAGGGTCAATGGAGGGCTAAGAATGTAGGACTGAGTGATTACATGTTAGATTTATCAACAGTTCTAACTGTTGGGGATGTGCTTAAAGCTTATATTTTTTAGTTCATAGGAAGACGAGATTGAGGTATAATTTAAATTGATTACAGGCATTACAATTAAAACCATAATGGCATCATTAGAACACGGGATGGGGCATTGTATGATAGAAAGGTGGTCATTCACCTTTACATTGAGATGAACAGGGCCTAAAATGGTATAAAGCTATAATAAATGTGAGATACTGTTAGTGAGCGAGAAGAATCTGAAATAAGAGTAAAGTTATTTATGAAAGATAAATGAGTTAGGTGGATCACACTTGATATAGTGAAATGGACATAAGAGTTGAATGTATTAGCACTGAAAAGAAATGAATTGTCAAAAGAGAGATAAATTGTTTTTGTGAGTACCACCTTGGCAAGGTGCGCTCAGATTTAGTGAAAGGATAAGTTAAGCTATATGGAATTGGTTTGTATGAAAATTATTATGAGTTAGTGTTACTGGTGAAAGAGGACTTAGATTCACAAAATGTGATATGGGAATAGGTTAAAAGATTTGTGAGTATTCAATGAAATAGTCAAGATAGTGTGATAGTTAAATAAGTGACTAAAAGATATATTGAGTTTGTCAACTATGGTCATTTGGAAGAGAGTAATTGAGTGATGAAGTATATGGGAGATGGAGAAGCATATGAGGAAATAAGACCTCTACCGAAATGATCAATCAAATGAGAATTTCGGGAACGAAATTTATTAAGGGGGAGAATTTTAACATCCCATCCCCATATGAAAGGTCAGGATCCGAAATTTCAGTACATGGGAGCTCAAAGAGAGATTAAGGAAATGCATTTTTCTTGCTCATACATAATTGTAGCATATACGCACATAAATATTGAATGTTTGCACACACAAAAATGGTACATGCATACACTGACAACTTCTAGGTATGATTGTTTTTAAATGTGATTTTATTGAAAATGAGAAGTAGAGGGAGTCGAAAGAGTGATCTTGGTATGAGTTGTGATAAGGAAAGATTTGGAAACAGAATTGGTAGTAATCTGGAAAATGTTCACTGAGTGTACTTCAGTTTGTTAGCCATAACTTTTTTTCTAGTTATCCAAATGAGATGATTCTCGATTTGGATTAAACTAGAAACATATGGCTACATTTCTTATGAAGACATCGAATTTCAATTCTATCTCAAAGAGTCTTAAAATTTTCATGAAGTTGAGAACTGGGTGCAGTACATTGGGAGCTGAGTGTAAAATTCCTGCTCTGACTTCGAGAGAAAATATGGATTTAATCTAGATAGATTTTGGCAAAGTTGCCTTCTTGAGAGTTGTATATCTTTCTTTTATGTTTCCAACAGTATATAGTATAAAAATTTTGGACATTTGAGTCAAAAGTTATGATCTTTATAAGTGGAGATGTTTTGGAAGCAAAGTAAGACGAAGCAAAGTAAGACAATGCAAATGAAAGAAGGAAGAAAATATTGTCTTAGTTACTGTTCATCTAAGACGAAGTTAATGTTCATCCATTTCGTCTTAGTTACTGTTTATCTAAGACGAAGTTACTGTTCATCCACTTCATCTTAGTTACTGTTCATCTAAGACGAAGTTACTGTTCATCCACTTCGTCTTAGTTACTGTTTACTTAAGACGAAGTTACTGTTTATCCACTTCATTTTAGTTACTGTTCATTTAAGACAAAGTTACTGTTCATGCTATCGTCTTAGTTACTGTTCATGCTATCGTCTTAGTTACTGTTCATCTTTTATCTTCTGTTCCATTTTTTATCCTTCAAGAGATAGAATTTGTCTTTGAGGTCTTTATAAAAGTTGTAGATCTCAAAGTCCTCTTTCCAATAGTCTAAAACGAGATCAATCTGACGTTGTTTGTGAAAGTTATGAAAATCGTACCAAAATAGGTTCAATTTGATTGAGGTCATAAACATGAGTGCTTCTTTTGATCATAACTTCCTCTCTAGACCCCTAAATGACCTAATTCTTAAACCATTGGGTTCGTAAGACATTGCTATACACCTATACCAAAAATCATATCTATTTGAAATGAATTGAAAAATATGGGTGAAAAACGTGGGACGGGTACAGTGAGTGTGATCTTAAATATTATGAACTGGTGTTATTCTACGGAACATATTTCAGTATTTTGATGATATCTTGATCTTTAGAGCTCTAAATAAGATGATTTTTGTTTTGTGGTAAACTAGAGACATGGAGCTACAAATGGTATGAAGAAATTGGAAGCTAATTCAGTCTCTAAAATGTTTAAATTTTGGATGGAAGTTGTGCATAGTATACTGTTTTGGACAAGAGCAATCCAAAAATATTTGAAGTATATCTTTTGAATTACTGAACTAAATTGAATGATTTTTGTGTCAATGGAAACATAAGACATAGGGAAACATGTTTCTAGAAGAAAGTATTGCAAAATAACTTCCGTATTGGGGTCAGAAAGAACATGTAAAGTTGACCCAAAATGATCCTTTATGGAAAAATCTGGAAGTGGATAAGTGGCTAAGAAATAGACAGGTATCCCAGCTTTAAAAGTTGAGTTTTTAATAACCTTGAAAGACAAGTTGTTGTACTTGCCTTCATTCCTTTCTCTCGAAGTTTCTTCCCTTAGTGTATCTTCAACACGGAATTTTTCATCAAAAACTCCACCAAAGCTAAACTATGCTTACCCTTATCTTCTACTGTTACAACTTTGTCATTTGTTTCTTTTGCCTCGAGAAAACCTGACCCAAACCCTCTGTAAGATGAAGTACGTGAGTTGCATGAAAGTTAAGGCTTTGTGTTGATTGAAGATTTTGGAGTTTTACAAGTAGGTATCATGTTAATCCTTATGAGAAGCCTGAATATGAGATAAAATGGATGGTTTATCTGACATAAAATAGTCATGGAAAAAGTGGTCATTTTCATAAATACAGTACAAACTAGATAAAAAATTTAGATGTGTTGTTTTTATGTATTTGGGGATTCTTATGTGATATGATGGTGTAGAGATGATTTTGAGTAGAAAGATCATTGAATACATGCAGGAGAAGAGTATAAAAATTTTGAAAGTGATAAAGACATATATGCTTTGTTTTCCCTTTGAATATTTTTGGAAAATTGGGGATGAACAAACATAGGATTAAAGTTAAGGAAATCATAGAGCGAGAGATGATGTCGAGTTTTCAGTGGGATAAAAATGGGAAGTTACTAGTGTAACAAAGGTATGAGTATGTTCGGGGATAACGATATTCACATGATTAAGTGATTGAATTATGAAATGAAAATGGGCATAAGATATGAAGTTGGTAAAGTACCTGGGATTGTCATTGAGCATGCATTGTACATAGCCTATATAACTATTTAGGCATAAATGAGTTTTGTAATGAGTGTGAATTGTGTGTTGCATAAATTGTGATGTGCAGGTTAACATCTGCATAAACTGTGAATTGTTTTGTTTATTTTATGAATTGAGTGATTATGAATATTTATGAATGTGATTTCATTGTTGAATTTCGGACAATGAAGGTCCGATGATCGTGATATATGAATGAGTTATTGAAGTGCTAATTGTATGTGAATGTGATTGTCAAATGTGTTAGGAATGTGTATTTGTATTTGTATATGAACGAAATTGTGAATTCTCCACTTCAATGTGGAATGCCGGACTAAGGTCCAATGATCTGAGAAAGTGATTGAATGGGATATGCAATTGTGAGTGATGCATTCCATTGCATGAATGCATGAAATATAATGGCAGTTGTGACCAGAGTGGCCAACGATTAGAGCTTAAAGCTCAACGACTAAAAATAAGTCTTGAGCTCAAAAGTGATTCAGAGCCTCAGGCTCAACGTTTAATAAGCCTTATATGGGACAATTATCAATGAGCCCAGTATCCAATGGATACGGGACAGTTTAGGTACTCGGTCACAACAAAGTAACAAATATAAAGTGAGTCTCATGTGCACTACATATGCATGTTATAAATGATTAAATTATATTGAATGTGAAATGTAAAATGATGTGAATATGATTTGTGTGTTATGTGATTAGGTGAGCCATTGATTATAGGCACTCACTGAGTTCGCAAACTTATCCAAAATTTGCAAATATTTTTCAGGATCAGAAGAATACCCATACCTACAGCTTTCAAGTGAAGGTTAGAGGTCGGGATCAGTTCGCGTCTGCATTGCATTTCTCTATTTTTGTATTGAATTGTTTATTATGCAAACTTTTGTATAAATTTGTATTTCAAAATGACTCGAGTGTTTTGTATTTGTGAAAGGGCCCGAATGGCTATTGATTGTGCTTATTGAAATTATTTATGAATGAATGTGGGCCCAATGTGAGTTTCGATTTCAGCATATATGTTTGTGTTTTAAGAAAAAAAGAAAAAAAATTATACTGCTTTCCGAATGATTAAGTGCTTCAGCACGCCACCCTCACGGGGCATGGATTTGGATATCACCATCGATGTCAGGTTCAGGTCATTGCGGGAGTGGGGTGTTACATTTAGTTACATATAATAGAAAATGAAATCAAAGATAAACAAGAAGAAAAGCGAATAGAAAATAAAGATATCGTAATTCTAAATCTCGGTTTTTCTTCTATTGAATGTTTTTGCAAGTTTGAGATTTGACGTTGTAATATATTGGATCTCTTGATAAATTATGTGCGTTTTCCACATTCCTATATCAATATTGTCCCTTCCGTAAGTTATCTACGCCTAGAATTAGCTCTAAAAGCCTACTCTCTTAATTTGCCTCGGCTCACTTTATTTTATAGTAAATTTTAAGATTTCTGGGACATATATAGTTTGATATATTAGTGTGTACTGGGCCACGCATATTTTAAAATCTTCATAATTTGCAATTTTGCATGCAATGTGAGACTTACACAAGCATAGACTTAGCCGTGTATCTCTAATTTGCTTCAAAACTTCGTTTTATGTGTCATTTTCATCCAAATTTTTCTCCTTTTAATTCATGAAGGCAATTAACCTATAAATGTACTTGAAGTGAATTACATTCCCAAAAAAAAATAAAATTACAAAATATCAAACAAAATACATCAAATATTAGTGTATAAATATAATCAAATATGCATCTATCATCCGTCCACTAATTCATAACAATTAACACTTTTATTATTAATAATTATTAAATTTGAAAATTTTTAAAATAAATTAATTTTATCTTAATTTCTCATTAAATATTTATTAACAAATATTAATAAAAATTATTATATTTTATTAAATAAGAATATATCATGTAAAATTATTTCTATTATATATTTAGTTAATAAAATTATGACAATGGAATGGAACAGAAACAAATTCAATTACAATTTTATAATTTGTGAAAACTAAAAACAGAACAAAAAAATTCAATCCAACGAAAAAAATTTTATTGAATTTGAATAGAAACTGTCATTTAAGAGACAAGTGCATACACACCCTTATGATAAAATATTTTTCATAATTATTTTATTGGTGCCCACATGGGAGTACAAACTGGACTAATTAGTTAATACATTAAAAAAATTATCATAACTTCCCTCTCGCTATATACAGACAGCAAAGAGATAACAAAGATCATCAAAACATACGTGTACCCATAAGACTAATAACATGCACCGTTCAACCCCACTTTTCAACAAAGTCAGCCTAAAATATTGAAGAATACTAAACCAGTTAATGAAGATCATTACTCGAGGCTGGTGGGATGGCACTTCTGAGAGGTAAATGCTGGAATGACTGAGGCTACTTACATTGGGTTTACAAATTCCTTTTTCTTTGTTTGTTTCAAAGAAATAAGTAGTAATATATATAACAAATACAAATATGAAAACCCAAAAGAACTCGAACACAAGGAGAGGACTCTACAAAGGCAATAAAATGCCCACTTCCGCCAAATATAACTTCACATTCTCATCCTCTAGGCGCTTTCGGCAGGAATCTGACCCATTATACCAAAGCTGTTACCTTGCTTAGGCCTCCACTCAGTTCTTCCTCTCACGATCTCTGCCCCACCCTCCAGCCGAAGCAAATGCTGGCATTCAATCTCACCAGCATTCCCTAAATGACCGACTCCACCGCTCGCAATGGCAGTCAGAGACTGAAGTACTGAGTCTCTATCACACTCCCTGCGGTACTCCAGAGTTATGGCAGAAAGCTCATGACTCTCCAGGATTGCTGGTGGAGCACTCTGCAACAATCCAACAAACCCAAATGAAAAAAAAATACTTGGGGAAAAAAAACCAGGGTAACGCAGACCACAATGATTAGTGCTCTACCATGTGGTGTGGCAAAAGGAAGATCTTTTTATTTTCATTTCTTCATTCTTAAAGTTGACAGCTTGTATGGTTGTGACTGAGCTATATGTCACATTATTAAACTGAAAAAATTATTTTGAAAAAACGAGACCAAAAGGACTAAAATGGTCCTATCCTATCGAGCTGCCCAATGGGGCATGTGAACAAGCAATTAATTATGACGTGATTAATAGTGCAAGTTGACATGCTGGATTTCCAGATATCTTCTACATGTCCAACACAATCGCTGTAAGTCCCCATCAATTATACATGTCATGTACATACAAATATTTTTGTTGCTTGGTCTAGGCCAAGGGGGAATCCAACTCTGCAGCAGATTTTGGGGCTATATACCTCAAATAATGGAGATTCTGCAGACTTCAGGTAAGAGATACCACGGGCTATCAGACACATATTGAAAACATATATAGTGGGGTTAGTTACCTAAGGGGGGTACCTTTTTGTACTAGAAAGTACTGCCTTACTTGCGCTCAAATTTGTTACTACAGTTTTATCATTTTTTAACTCTTTAATTAATTTCTTACCAAGAAGAAATTGGCACAAAAATGATGAATTGAGATAAAAGAGCATTCATAAACAACTATTCTGGATAGGTAGTTGAAACTTTTTTTATCCTGGTGAAATCGCGTTACCTCAAGGATCCAGCCAATATACTTCACATTGTTGACGTGCTGGTTGACATCTAAATCATGCCACCGAGGCTGCAAATCCACGAGGACAAAAACATCAACAATATATTACGTAACCAGATAGTTATCTACAAAGCTTTTAATTAGGTTCACTTACTGCTAAACCTTTACGAACATAGTCTGCCGTGTTATCGTCAAGTTTTGGCAGCTTTCGGCCATCATCAGCAACAACCGGACCAGAATCAAAAAGAAAAGGCCATATTTCTCCTCGAACTTCTTCAGGAATTTTAGATAGCCTCCTTGTCACTTTATTCATCATCACCATCACACTGCAAATTATCAAAAAATAAATAAATAAGATAGAGCATTCCAACTAGTATTCAGCACCTCAAGGATAAACTTCAAAACACTGGAACAAGGACTTTTGTGCAAAACATTATACCTGGAGGCTCTGGTAAGAGTTTCACCGGTTCTGTAGTCTCGAACAAGCCAATCACGTCGCAAACCATTCCTCCCTGAGGAACTTGACCAAGTATCAACTTGAACAACATCATCCCTGCAAGAAAAAAACAAGTTCAGTCCATAGAATTCTGGTATTGCTTCCATGATAGTGCAAAGTGGCTCTGCACTAGCAACTTGACTCAGGAACATAAACACGATTTAATCTGCTTTTAAATAACTACAGAAGAACATATTAACTTTTATTATAATCCAAGGTTGACAAAAAGAAATGCAGATGGAACAGTAGATTTCCATAGAATATATCCATAAAGTTATCAGAGGTGTAACTACATGTCCACACCCCAGCAACTTTAATGGTTCAAATATAACTTAAGTTATACAAGAAAATCCAAAATAAACATAATACTTTCTAGGGAATTAAAAGCAGTATGTGTGGTTCCAACAGTAAGAGGGAAAAGGAAATTTGGGAGTAACAATTACCCAAAGAATATCCAAACTAAATCAATTTGAGAGCACTAAAGACATGAGATGAAAAATTGAATTAAACATTGGATGCTAAGTATGCCCGCTAAACCTCAGATGGCAATTAGAAGCAACCTATAGTGCTTCAACTCACAAGAACAACTTCAGAAGAATACAGGAAAGTAGCTGTCACTGACCAGGTAGGATAGCGATGCACTAAAACCTGCATCCGAGTAACAACCCATATCAGGTTTCTTTTACACATCTCAGGTGTTGAACCAAACCCATCACCAAGTAGTCCAACGGTCTTGACATGATTGAGAGCTGTTTCCTGGCAGCACCAAAGCAGAGAAAAAGACTCTAGGGGTTAGAACAAATTCATAACCCATTTGGTATAAACAAAATCATGGATCTTGCCTCTCTCAGTACCTGCAAGTGATTCATGAGCGTTTCTATAGATGCTGTCCGATCAGCACCAATTTCATAAGATCTGATAGAGAAATTCTGACGGAACACAAGTCCATCCTGAACAATTTTGCCAAGACCAAGAGGGTCGATGAGCATGTCAGGTCTCCTTGGCTTCCAATCAAGCATCATCCACTGTTTCTCTGCAGCCAAGAATATTGTTGTGATTGCAGCAAGGAGCATACTCCAGTCAGGCAACTGGTTGATAAAAGTCCTAGGGGGCGGTGGTGATGGATTGTCATTCTCAGTCTTGACATTTTCTACAGTTGATGTCAAGCCTACGGTGGATCCGTTTATCTTAGGAGCAGCAGCCTTCGCCTTGACCCGTAAACCCCAAGAAGAGGTTTTCTGTTTGACACCTCCCAAGCTCGCAGATCCACTGCCGTGCTTATTGGGCTTGACATCTGAAGATGGAGAAGGAACAGCAAAGAACGAGGAAGTAGCTGCAGTCGCAACCATCATGCAACTTGTAGAGTTGGGAAGCACTTCAACCGTCCTACTTCTGCAAAGGATATGAATAGCACATCAGATATATATTACAGTGAAAGACAGCCAAGATGTTTACTTTGCTACTTGAAAACATAATTGAGAAAAAAAAACAAACAATCAAATGATTACTAGGCTTTCTTTGTTAAGCGCGCTACACGTTTAAAGAATTTCAAACAGCAAAGCATAACAAAGATCCATGGAATTTGCTTTCAGCTCGAAATCTTGCAGTTAAATCCCAGCTCAAATTACAATCTCCATTCTAACCAATAACGATATCAAAATTAAAGACAAAGAAAAAAGGAAGTTATTTGATCACGAAAAATTACGAAGAAGGCAGTTGATAAGAAAAAGAAGAGTTTACCAGAAGAGTGCTTGAATTTACCCAAAGAAATTACGCTATATACGCATTGGCAGTATCAGAAAGGAAAATAAAATCAATTACAAAATAAAGGAAAACGCCAACTCGTATCTTAATATTTGAATAGAAACACGACTAGATCTGGTCATTTAAGCACACATTAGCATATATTTCACAACGAAGAAGGCTTTTTTAAAAAGAACGGAGAAAGCAAAGAAGAAAAAAGCAATTGAAAAGTCATTTGCACTTTTCAGTGCGATAGAAAGAGCTGAGAAACCTTGCGAACCTGCGTTTGGTTGGCGAGAAACGGGTGGAAAAACTAAAAAAGAAAACTGAAAACTTGAAACCTCAGATCTCCTTCAGAAACCTAACTTAAACACAATCATTCCGCCGGATTAAGCTCAAATTGTCTCTACATCAAGTAGAAACCAAAAATACAACAAAGCAAAAGAACATTTTGAAAACTGTAACATCACCATCCTCTCATTACTAAGCATCCAAACAGAAAAAGACCAGTCGGCCTCTCAAAAGATCAAAGGAGAAAACAAAGAGAAACCCAAAGGAAGATCTCGGAGTGAGGGTGTACCTTACACAACCAGGGAAAAGCAGCTCAACAAACAGGAGCTAAAATGGAAAGACGTAAAAAGAAGGGAATGGAAGGGGCTAAAGAGTCACTTTTGAATCTGCAAAGCCAACCTGCCTTGAATTTCTTTTCCTCCTCCCTGCAGTTTGCCCTATTCCAATGTCTTCCTCGTCGTCGCTGCCGCTTTTTATAATAGGATTCGCTAATAAATATTTTTTAGAAAAAGGAAAAATTAAACCTAAAGACGGAGAGAGACGGGAAAAAAAAAAAAAGGAATTTAAGGCCAGCGGTTATGTGGTGTTGGTGGTGGTAGAGAAACGAAGGGCAGCGACATGCTTCTACACTGTCCACCTGGACCTCCCGCCTTTTGTTTTCTTTTATATTCAAAATAAATAAATAATCCTGTTTGTTACCTTGGATTAAGTCCAAAATTTGATAACTTAAAATTTGAAGCAACAAGTTGAGGTAAACTTTCTCCTTTTAAGGAAGGGAGCATTAAATTTTTAACCAAAACTGCAATGAAAATGTAACCTTAGGGTATGTTTGGATGTGGGCGGAGGGATGGAAGGGAATGGAATGGAATGGTCCAAATGACTCAGGCCATTATTTGGGAGTCTATTTTGAAACAGGATGGAATGGCAATTAATGGCTTTGGAAGCCATCCTTTACCATCCAAAATTTAATATTTTGTGACCCCCCAAATTAGAGGGTCAGGGATGGAATGGCATGGCTTGCCTTCCAACTTCTAATTTAATGACAAAAGTACCCTCAAAAAATTAATGAAATTACAACCTCAATCCAGCAAATATCTACACGGCTATATGTTACTATGTCCATTGTGTTTCTCCTTCAACTGGCTTCTTCCATTGATAAACGTTTTTCTCCACAGCCGCTAGGATCATCTGTCTTCTTTGTTCATCGATGGACGTGCGCTTATTATGTGTTATGTGTTTGGGAAGTTTTGTAAATCGAAGGATGTGTGTTTTATCCTATGTTAT
>JANZXV010000001.1:7638020-7650269 GCA_027576455.1 Erythroxylum roigii | reverse complement strand
ACGCCACCCTCGCGGGGCACGGACTCGGATATCACCAACGATATCGGGTTCGGGTCACTCGGGAGTGGGGTGTTACATGTAATGAGGTATAATATGCTAATTTTGGATGTAGGGATTGTAAGTTATGAATTTGTAAAGTTTGGGTTTGGTTTAGGTAATATGTTGATTTAACAATGTGAAACAAGGCAGCTACAATCATGGGGGATTTTGACCTAGTTAGAGGTGGAATTTGTTTCTAAGTCCTTCATGAGAATTGTAGCATGTTTTCTGATCTTTTTATTGATATAAAGTATGGAATTTTTGGAAAATGGTGTAGGAAGTTATGATTTTTGGAAGATTGTGTTACTGTTGAGGATGACACTTATATAGGCAGAAACTTTGATTGAAAAATTGATCTGTTTATAGGTTGAATTTGCTTCCAAGTTGTTCATGAAAGCTGTAGAATATGTTTTGATCTTTCTTTTGATATAAAGCTTGAAATTTTTGGCAAAGGGAATGGGAAGATATGTTTTTTTTGAAGAATGGGTACTATTTTGAATGTTCACGTGAAGGCAGTAACTTTGATTGCATTTTTGACACCCTTAGAGGTGAAATGGGCTTTTGTGTCCTTCATGAAATTGGTAGAGCTTTCTTTTCTCTTTCCATAGACACCAAATTTGTAAAAATTAGACTTCCAGATAAGAAGTTATGCATGTTAGAAGAAAAGGGATTTTTAGCATTTAAAAAAAAAGAATTGGGGCCGGAAGCTCGACCCTCGCGAGGCGAGCTAACTCGCCTCCTCATGAGGGTGATGTCTCGCCCTCACGAGGCAAATTTTTTATTTATATATATATGTGATTTTTTTGTTTTAATTTTTGGTTTATGTCTTCTTTTGTGAATAACTTTTCCGTCCGACATCCGATTAACCTGATTTTGGTGTCTTTAGATTTCTAATTTTTAGAGGGAATTTTGTGATGAGAAATTTTGGAATAATGCCAGGAATGTCACAAACATGCATTGTACACATTTTAATAGCTACATGTGCATTATTAAATATTTCTGATTATACATTTGGCAATGTTTATATATTTTGACTGTTTTAGAGGCGCCTTTCGAACGCCAACCTACCGACGTTGCCGAGACTTTCAGGCATTAGCTCGGAAGCTATTGGTGAGTGACCTAGATGGTTCTCTCAATTATTATATGTTTATTGTGGTGAATAATGGTGGTTTTGTGATTGCTTATGATTGTGGATTCTGGACAGAAGGTCCGATGTATTGGGAGCTATGACATAGAAGTGTTACCTGTTTGTGAATCTGAGAACTACGTGCTTGTGATGTGATGATTTGTGACACATATGTTGATGATGCTGTATACACTGCTAATTGCCACATATGCATTTCATTCATGACTGCATGATCAGATAATGACAGTTATGACTGGAGCAGCCACCGAGAGCTAAAAGCTCCACGATTATATTCGGGCCTCAAGCCCCACAGTGATACAGAGCCTCAGGCTCAACGATAAATTTGCCTATATTGGGGATAGTTCAGGTGCTCGGTCACAACACCGTAATAAATTAGAAAAGTGTCACATGCGCATTTCATATGTATTTGAATTAATGTGTTTGATTGACGGAAAGGCAAAATGCCTTATGCTTATGTGATAAATGTGTTAACTATGATAATGTGAAATTGTGACATATGTAATTATGGGAACTGGCTTTGTGATACTTCTGATTGATGTAAAATTTTGGAATGCCTGTGATATGCTTAAGTGTTGCATGAATTGAGTGAACCATCGATGATGGTTCCTCACTGAGTTCGTAAACTCACCCAAAATTGCAAATTTATTTTTCAGGACTGAGAGTAGACTCCTAACTCTAGAGGGACTTTTCCTGCCGTGTAGATCGTGTTGGCAAGAGAAGTCATGGCTTACAGGTCGGTCAGCTGGCGCTTTTGGGATGACCTAGTTAGGACTGATGTATTATCCTTGTTATACAGCCGTTTGTACTAGTTTGTGGAGTGATGTACAGACAGTAAACAATGACAGTTGTATAAATTTCTGATTTTGATGAAATGCAATGAGGGAAACTTTAGTTTCAAAAAGTTCGTGATTTTATATTGATGTTTATTTTTATGATGCCATGTGAAGTACAGTAGTGATTGTTCGTAGCGCACTCTTATCGTAGGATATGTACCGGAATGACCTACGGGCGTCCCGGTGTGTACCCTGCGGTAAGGGGGCGCTACATTCCTCTTCTGTACTATTCGATGGAGATTTAGTTGATGGATGTGCATGCACACCAGTTGCAGTAGTATCTCCAAAAATATGACACAAGTCTAAAAATTCCTTACATCTTTTTTTCTTGAATCTGTGAGCCATTTTATGCACCTATAATAATGAAAAAAAATAAGTGAGAATGAATATTAACAATATGATATATTAATAAAACAAAAGACATATTTTACCTTAAATAGATTTTCTCAACATTCATTTGTAGCATTAACTTCACCAGTAAAAGAGTTGTAACAGATTCCTGTTTCTTTGAGTAAGTTCTTAAAATTCTTTAATCTGGCCCTTAATCCATTATACTTATTCTTCCATTGAATATCAGTATACTCCTTATTGAATTTTGTTCGAAGCCCTGCTTTAATATTCTTCCAACCAGATTTAGAAAAGGTAGTAGTCATTCGATTTCCCTTCTTCAGTTCTTCAACCATCAATGAGATTAAACACATCCCTATAATATCATTCCATACTCCATCTTTTTCATTTACTTCCATACAATCATTGTAATATTTCATATTGTTTAAGCCTTCCATCACTAAATGTAATAACATATAAGTGACATCAATCACAATAATTTTTACAAAGTATTAAATGCTAAATGTAGTTTAAAATAAACATGTGACAATCATAATAATTTCTAAAAAATATTAGGTATTTAAACTTATACATAAATTAAATTTCATTATATATGAAAACTTGATAGCAAAATCACTATAGTAAATTATTTACGCATTCTTTCATTTCAGCTTCAACTTAAGATAATAAACTACTGAATTCACAAGCAAATACATTAAATGTAAGCATGGCTACATATATATCAAATTCAACTAACCTACAAATGCATTTAATGTTTAATTCTCCACGGTTATAAGCAACAATAAGCTATCTGAAGACAAGAAGACAAGAATAGGCTTCAACGTGAAGAATAATGTTTCGGTTCTCCACACTTAAAAGAAACAAGAGCTATTACGTGCTTCACTATGACAAGATTAAGCTTCACAATAAAGTCATTTAATGTGGCAGAGTAAGCTTCACTTTTCTAACAATAGGAAGACTACGTGAAGACTAGGCTTTGAAGTCTAGGCTCTGCCGCATTAAATGATGTGCTAATACATTAAATGAAGACAAGTGATCCACTATGCGTGCTCTACTCTATGCTAACATGAAGACTAATCTTTGAAGACTAGGCTCTACACCATTAAATGATGTGCTGTTATATTAAATAATGTGAAGACAAGTGCTCTACTCTATGCTAAAGACATGAGGATGAGAAGAAAAAAGCTAAAGAGATGTGAGGACAAGGAAAAATAATAATGTGAAGTTCAAGAATAAAACAATTGCAAAGACGAAGACGTGAGGAAGAAGAAAATAGCAACAGCTATCTCGGATTTAAAAGACGCAAGGATCAAGAAACGTTATTCTAGTTCTTTATAAAGAATCAGACGAGGTCTTCGTTATGTTTAGGAGAGGAATCGAAGCAAAAACTAAAGAGCTGAAAGTGCATCATCTTCTTTATCGTTACAACAAATTGCAGAAGCTTATTCTCAAAGCAGGAATTTTACATGTTGCTTTTCGTAAGTATGGCTACATCTTTTTTTTTCTTTTCACGGTTTTCATCTCTCCTCTATCATGCCTAGTTTCTCTATTTTGTTATGGGTCTAATGTTATGGAAAAGAGAGACCAGAGAAATCGCAGAAGCAACAGATAGATATGAAAGCAAACCTGAAGATATTGCAACACCGGCAAAAACACTGAAGACGAAGTCAGCGCAAAGAAGAGAAAAACTTGAATATGATATGTTTTGTGAAAAAAAAACGTTTATGAAAACCTGTTTTCGAAAATCACGAAAACGTTATTTTTACGTTTTCGTAAAATAGTTGCCGTTTTTTATTTGTAAAAACGAAATATATAAACGTGTTTAACCAAACATGATTTTAAGGATCTTTTTTAATTTACAAAAACCACAACAAAAAACTTTTAAAAAAAGACGAAAACAAACAGCCCCATAGTTAATATTTTTTGCTAAAAAAATGCTTTGCCAAAAACTATTGATGACTATTTCTAAAAATATTGCCTATAGTTTTTAGCTATGAGGACTTGGCGACATTTTGGATGACGAAACAAAAACGTAGTTAAAAACAATAGGTGACATTTATCACACATTTAGCTATGATTTTTTTTTTGTAGCCAAATAACATGAAAAATTAATTAGAGTTGACATTAATTTACATAAGCCAATATAACAAAAAATAGCATCCTTACTAATAAGTCTTAAAGGGTGATATAACAAGAAAATTAAATTAATGATTTTACTAATTATGTATTAATTGCTAATTATTTATAAGTTATGGATTATAAATAAAATATGATAAATTAATTTTATAAATGGAAACCTAATTATTATTCAAATATGATAAATTGATATCAATCAGTAAATAAGAATTATATATTAAATAAAATTGCACTTTGTAACAAAAATACAACAACACCTAGTATGAATTTCGCTGATCCATAGAGTCTATGGAGATCCAATAGTACGTAGCTTTACCTCAAATTAGTACAGAGACTTTTTTTTTTTGAATTACAAGGAAGAGAAACAAAAGCGACTAGCACTCGAATCCTATTCCCCTATGAACATAAGGTTCTATGATAAAGAGTTCCATTCATGTCTTGGTGTAGGACGTCCTTGACGCTCGATGGAGGCTCCTGAAGGATATGTAGACCCGGTTCTACAGAGGAGGCTAGATTAGCCAATCTATCTACATACTAATTGCCTTCTCGATATGTATGTTTAAGCTGTACCTCCCATGCTCGAAATATCAACCCTTGGATACCTGTGACCTAAAAATTAATATCAGTCATATTGCTAATAGATGAGGAGAGAATGTTAATATCTTCTAATGAGCCCACTTCTACTATCACACGGTGATAGCCTCGCTCCCATGCCAGATAAGTCTTGAGTGTACTCCTCATAGTTCGGTAGAAAAAGGACCACCTACTCCTATTTTCGAATGATTTATATGAAAAGAGAGAGAGAGAGCTATGAAGAGAAACAAAAGAAAAGAAAAATAATAACAATAAGAAAAGGATGATGAAGAAGGAGAAAGATAATACCAATAATATTAATAATGCCTGGAGGAGGAGGAGGAGTAATACAAATAATAATAATAATAATCAAAAGTTAATAAATAATAATAATAACAACAACAACAATAACAATAAAAATAATGATATGAAAAATGATATATCTATAAAATAATAAGATTTTTAAAATTATATTAATTAATAGAAATTTAGTTCAAATTAGTCATGAATTATTCATAAAATATACTTGACAATGACATTAAGTCCAATGGGATAATAAGATAGCAAATTATGCTTAACCCTGCTAGGGGAGCCCGAAATTATGCTTAACACTAACATTAATCCCAAGAAATTGATATAACAAGAAAAATTAATCATTACTAATATGAGTTCAACAGAACAATGAGACATAACAAATTAATTAGAGTTGATATTAATTTACATGGGCCAATATGATTAAAAAACTAACAACCATATCGCTAACTCTAATATGTTGATATAATAAAAAATTAAATTAACAAATTTTACTAATTATAATTCAACTGGTAATTATTTATAATTTATGAATTATAATTAAAATATGAGAAATTAATCATCATATTTTGTTTAATAATATTATATAAAAAATTAAAGAGCTTGGTTTATTATCATATAAAAATTAATAAACATAAACCTAATTATTATTTCCAATATGATAAATTAATATCATTCAATAAATAAGAATTATATATCAAATAAAATTGTACTTTTTAACAAAAATAATGATATGAAAATATGACATATCTTTAAAATAATAAGATTTCACAATTTTATTCATTAATGAGAAAAATCAATCAAATTAGTTACTTAATTATTTATAAAATTTACTTAGACAATGACACTAAGTCCAAGAGGTTCATAAAATTAATAATTATTAATATGAGTCCAACTCACCAATAAGATAAGAAAAATTAATTAGAATTGACATTGATTTGCATATGCCAATATGATTAAAAAAAAGCAACTTTATCACTAATTCGACCACTATCATTAACTATTTTTTT
Source organism: Erythroxylum roigii (assembly GCA_027576455.1). Lineage (NCBI taxonomy): Eukaryota > Viridiplantae > Streptophyta > Magnoliopsida > Malpighiales > Erythroxylaceae > Erythroxylum > Erythroxylum roigii. Next base: position 7,643,871 of record JANZXV010000001.1, on the reverse strand, counting down.
ATTAATTGAATTTCGATCCTTTTTTTTTAAATTTTAAGCTTTATTTTAGATTTGGATTTAGAGTATCATTCTACTCTAGACTCAAAGTCTAAAATTTTTAAATAAAATGATATCATCTTAATTATATGATATTGTTTTTAATATTTTAAAGTTTTAAAAATATAATTTAATCTTTTGATTTGAACCTAATCAAAATTCAAACAACCCAAATCTAATTGAGTTTCACATAACTCATACTCGATTAGATTCTAACAAGAACTCGGAGTTAGAATCTTGGATCTCATCAAATTTTGAGCTAATTTTTTAGCCCAACCTGACCCGATATTTTAGAAAGAGTCCAGATCTTTTATTCAATATTATGGTATCTTATTGTTTTCAATAAATCTTAGCCATTTATTTATGTAGGGCCCACATAAAACTCGCGTGAGTCTCTCAAAATAAATGGCTAAGATTTTATGAAACAAAATAAGACAAAGAAAAATTGAACAAAAACATCTTATTTCCTTCAGGAACACCTAGAATTTTGGATACTTCCTGAGATGGTAACTCTGATATTAGAATATATTTAACAAGATATTCGTAAACCCTATTTCTTTTTAGCGAGAACTGAATAATTAGATCGGGACCTTTGACGACATTAAATTTTCTTTTATGTGATTCATTTTGTTAAACGTGTGGCGTTGAATTTGCTTGCTTCCCCACAAACCCACGACCTTTTTGCCCACATGCCTTTATCTTAATGAACCTTCCCATCACGTTCGCAATCGCTGATTCTGGCTAAAGTTTTCAATTTTCCCATTCTGAATCTTTCCTGGGTATGTAAGACTTTATCACAGCCGTCCCGTCTTTTGCTTTACATAGCCCCTGTAACTTGTTTTGTTCTTTTGTTGGTAATATTGGAAGAAAATGATTGGAATTTCCGAGTTTTATAAACTGTATTAACTGGGATGTCAACTGATAATGTCATAGCAGGTACTTCTCGTTAGAGGTACTTGAATATTTCAGAGCGTGAACTGTCCTAGTTAGACAAAACTTGATATTTCTAGTACGGGTAGTACAGAATTAAGATAATTCCGTGGTGTTGAAAACAGTAGTTCAAGACCAATGCGAGGTCTGCGGGCTTAGTTCAATATGAGTGTTGTACTAATACATGAACTGGTCTCCAGTAGTGTGTAATTGGTCTTTGCGCTTGTGTTTCAAGCATGATTCTTTCATCTTTGTGTTTGTAATTTTTTCGCATTTACTCTCTAGGGAAATTTGTTGCCAGTCAGCTGATAAAGTTTTTTGTGCAACTTCAGTGTTTACCTACATATAATTAGTGTAATTTATAGTAATTGTCACTAGTTCTGATTGAGTTGGATAATTTAGGAAGATGCTGGTAGGTGATGGGAAAAATCTATGACAACATTGATGAAACGAAATATGGTTGTAACTGTAGAAGATCCTTATTCTTCAAAATTTTCATTGGTCAGTATGCGAGTAATTATTTGTTAGGATAACACCATGGCCATTTATGTTAGTCTAAAGGATATGGGATTTGGTACTTGTTTACTCCATCTTTCCCTGTCTCTTTGGTTCTCATTCATCTTTTTTGGCAGTACATTGATGCTGATAGGCTCATTGCTGTTTCCTGTGTTAACCTCTACCATGCAGTCAAGCTCTTTTACTGTAAGTGCTTTTTAGTGATACCTTCGTACAGTGATTAGCTTCAACTAGCATTGAGAAATTAAAATATTGGCAACACCACATACTGCAAGTAGAAAATTAGTTTTTAATGTCAGAAAATCATTTATGCTAACGAATGGGCTTCTTGTATAGAAATGAGGTTATTTTGGTTGATTAAACTTCATATCTATGACCAGAAGATGCTTTTCATCCGTATCTTGTTCCCTTTCTAAACCCAATGTTTGTATGTCTTTGATGTTCTTGCACACAATTGAATCCATCTTGGAGCAATATGACACCTTTCTTGGAGGCTGTAAATTGCCATGGTGTTTATACACAAATGCCTATTATTTCTTTTTATAAATAAGATGATGATTACACTTTGATCCATACTCATCTTGAGGGGTACTGTTAAGACTATTCATAATTTTTGGAAACGTTAGTTTAATGTTAATTGTTTATATTAATATTGTTTGACATTAGAATATTTTGTCATTAAATAACTCATTCCCATCGTCACTATGAATGGGTACCTAATGTGTTATGAAGCCTAAATACAAACATGATAGAAAAGATGTAAGCTTTGTATTGTATCTGTCAGCGTGAGCCCTTAAGACTAAATAACATAAATCTCTTGTTTTCCTCTTTCTTTACCTTTATTCTCTTTTTGATTAATTTATTTATTTAACATTTCAACAGAAATTTATCTTGTTGAATAATACTTCGACATTCAATGATATCAGCATTGGACAAATGCCATGAAAGTGCAATATTTATTTCTGAAGTGATGTAGGACAAATCATGAAGTACATAAGCGATGTACTTACTATATAGCTTGATGTTTCTGCAAAGATAATGATGATGACGATTGGGCCTAGAAGAGTCTAAGAAAATTTGGTAATTATCGACATCTCGTGTTTTCAGGGTTTTGTTATAAGCCATCTTAATCACTGGTGTGCATAAAACAATTGTATTTGAAGCTACATTAGATGCTTCATATATTACAGTGCTTAGCCTGCCAACCATGTCTTAGGTGATATTCCTCATCTTAGTTGGCACCTTAAAAGCTTTTCTAGCCTTTGTTCTTGGAAATCATCTCACTCAATTTTTGAGTTCTTTTAAGCAATTTTTTTTATGTTTTCCTAAACTATAGTGTAGGAACAAGAGCTTTGCTTGACTTGCTTAGGGTTGTTGAATTGTATCTGGATAGCTGTGTTGCTTTACAAATTGCGATGTCGTGACTAATTTCTTAATGCTGCAATTGATAAAGTTCCTTGCTATTTTCTTATTCATTAGAATGATTTCTGTGTACCTATTTTAACTCCAGGAGAGTTTTCTGCAACACTTGCTCAATTTTATGATGTGCTTGCCAGGTTTTTCCTTCAAAATATCACTTCATCCTTATTCTAAAGTTATTATATAAGAAATATAATGAGGAGAATGCTTATGGATTTGAATGTTACTAGAAATTAACCCCTTTGTAATTTCAATATAATCTTCCCTCAAATGTTTACTGAGGGTCCTCGATATGTTCTTAAGCAATCATGTGCTCAGCTATTTATAGTTGACGTGAGGGGGACCACAATAATTGATCACATTCAATTTTCTTTTTCAATCAATTGATTCTTGCTGTACTGTGCCTTATGCAAGGGAAATTGTTGTTTTGAGAAATGATAAAAGAAAGTACATGTTCTAAATTTGCATTGAAGGACACAGCATTAAATTTACTGGGTATTTTGCAATGAAGGTAAGTGTTCATATGCTTTTTGAGCACTTATGTTTTTTCTTATAGTATCAAGTAAAGGCCAAATGCGATTAATAATATAGAGGGACAAATATTTCAGCACTTGTAGAACTTTTTTCATTTTAAAAATCAGTCCTAGTTCTTTAATTTCACTATTGAGTGTAAATTCTTTCTATGCTTGGAGAAATCTCGATCCAGTATTTTTGGATGGTTAACTCTTGCTGAAATTTTAAATTTTGCAATAAATTAAAAGCATTACCTATGAATAAACTTGAATATTTAACTCCTTGCTCTGATATCAAACCTATTGTGGTTGTAGGCCCCCCTGATATTTCTTGTAGTTCACTTTGCTTTCTGTTGATGATTTTTTTTGTTCTAGCCCTTAAAAAACACTAGTAAACGGGACTTGCATGGAATGGGTGCTTGGGTGATAAGCATACTATCAAGGATTTAGAGATAATGGGGAAAGTTTAGGAAGTTGACCACTGTTGCGGGATTGGTGACTTAAGAAAGTGTACCTTTTTATTTAAACTAGAGGTAAATTTGTAATGAACTACTTGTGTGGTAAATCTATAAGTTTCAGGATTAAATTCTGAGAAATTAAAATTTTTGTTTCTCGATTGCGAAAAGCTGAGAGCCCTTATATGTAGATTGCGAATTTGCACCTACATCCCTAAATAGATGTAAATTTTTCTAGGTTGAAAAAAGCTGATCCTAAAATTGAGTAATTCTCCATCATGCTTTTATGCAATCATTGTGAAAAGTTTAGAGTTTTGATGTACATGCTTTTATTCCTAATTGCAGCCTGATCTCAGAATCCCAGCACCTACTATTGGTAGTTTAAATTCGATTTTTAGTGCAGTTCCGCTGGGTATAAGAAGAGGATCATCGAATCCCTTAGTTTCTCGTAAGAAGTGGGTCCTGCATTGCACTGTACATATTGGGAATATATCTTTAAATGATCAAGAGAAAGAGTCATGGCAAGCATGTAGAGAAGCTCTTTCAGCATTTGATCTGAGTGTTGAGGAGAAAGACAAGATACTTGCAAAAGCATTTGGCCACATCCATTCACCTTATTGGAGTGAAGAACGAAAACAAGAAATTCCAAAACTTGAAATTGCAAATGAGATCTTGGATTATTTGAGGAGTCTTGGTCTTTCCGATGATGATCTATATAAGCTGCTGAAAAAGTTCCCAGAAGTTCTTGGTTGTAGTCTTGAACAGGAATTGAGGAATAATGTGAAGATCCTGGAAACAGATTGGGGAATATCAGGAAAAACACTGCGTAAGCTTCTTCTGCGAAATCCAAAAGTATTGGGTTATAATGTTGACTGTAGGGGTGATTGTATGGCGAAATGCACACGGTGCTGGGTTCGGTTTTAACTGCCATCGATCTTGATAAACTGTCCCCCCTGAAACCATAGTAAGTTGTAAAGGTATATCACTTTTCTTCTATTCTTTTGAGATTATGCTTATACCATCTGGCTTTACAGTCACTTTCATTGCTAGAATTTGCTACCTTGTTTCTCTTCAGAGATTAGTTCAGCTCAAAGGCTAATATTTCAACAGCTTACAGAGGACTGGAAATTTTAAAAAAATTTTAGCCACAAACAACTAGTTAGTTAATTCTTAATTTTAGATTCTCTCATTTATTGTAATGCAACAATTATCAGCTAGACAGTGTGGCCTGTACTTTTAGTATCTGTTTATAAGTATTCCAACCTCATACACATGTATTCTTCAGGTAGAGAGTCTAACCACCAGATGTAAATTCAATTCAGGATCACAAAAGCTGGAACAATAAGGGTAGACTTATAACTTACAGATTGTTCCCAGCGGCATGCAATGACGCCTCTGGCAGTGCGGGTGGCATGTCCTTGCACATCTAATGGGCCACAATTGCCATGGCTTGCTTCTGACCCACTTCTTCTCACATTTGAATTTGCAAATCTACATATGTATGTGTGTGTCTCATATCTGGCAGCTGCTCTAATTAGTTGGTTGTCACTTGTCACCCTGTAAGAAGTAAAATGTTAAAGATTTAAGATCTTGTATCACAGCATCTTGTATTTTTCTTAAGGCCTGTTGGGTTAGATGTTAATTAATGAAATATAACGGAATGATTTATAATGTAATGAAATATTATATAGTGCAAATTTGTTTAACAGGAATAAAGTGTTCATAATGTAATGTAGTGAAATATTGTTTAGAAAATGGATTGAATGGAATAGAATGTATAACAAATTACTATTATACTTCTTATATTAAAATAGTTGCTGGAGGAGGTTTAACGTTATGATTTTAAAACAGAAATTATGTCCAATTAAAAAGTAACGCTTGTAACTTGTTTAAGTCGCAATTGTGACAAATAATTTTTATATTTTATATTTTAAAATAATAATAATTTTATTATTAATTATATAAATATTTTATTATTAATTA
>JANZXV010000001.1:7581591-7598278 GCA_027576455.1 Erythroxylum roigii | reverse complement strand
CTCCCCCGTACTGTTTTATTCCCTGACAAATAACTAACGAACCTGACAAAGTCTACCCATCCAATGCCTTGGCCTTCCTCCTATGGTAAGTGAACTTGATTTCTGGACCTCTAGGGGTCCTATGGGTTGTATCAATCTTGCGGTTGAGTATAAACATTTCAGAAATTGAAATCACAGTATTATACCAGAACACAGGGATTGCTTCTAAGTAGAATTTCACTAATTAAACATGAAAGTTTATGCCGCTATGCGAGACTCAAGAATGCATGAAATACTATTCTAACACCCACAGACATGAACTGTTGATAACATAATAAAGCACAAATCTACTATAAAGGAGAACAGTGTACTTGAAGTTGAGATCTATTGCACAAGCTCTAATACCATGTAAAAGAGAAACAATCTAGCCGTTATTAATATTAGGATCAGTAAAATCTTTGGTGTGGGTAGAGTTGTATGGAGAATTTTGTTTTCACTGAATGTGGATTTCTCAGCTTTAGTTGCTTAATGACACTTAGATATCTATAAGTACTTCTGCAACATTCATTTCCTAGTCTTGAAAAATCTTGTTACAACTTTAGGGCATGTCATGACTCCATAGCAATATGCTAGTATGATATTTGTATAGCCTGATCTCTAAGTGTTGCTTCATGCTGATTGGTGCTTATTTGATTAATCGTGCCATCCCAACCGATTCTAGTGCTTTATAACGTGTTTGTGTAGTGGCATTGCTTTGTGAGTTCATGTACTTTTTGTAAGATAATAGTTTTAATACGTTTAAACAACTAACTTTGAAATTCTTACTTCCAGTGGGTGGTAACTAATCTTCGACCAAGTAGTCATATTACATCATCATTATCAAGCTTCTCTTGGGTTTTTGACCTTGATGGAATTTCTGAAATGTACCAATCATATGAAGAAACAACTTTGTGGTAAAATTGGAGTGAATCATTTGAATCAATATTTATATTTTAGTTATAATTCTGGCTGAAGTTACAAATGTTCTTTAGTTTTTTCTACCTTCAGCCTCTATTTTAATTGGTTCAATGTAGGAAATTTGTTGAGAACTTGCCCAGAGGTGTACATGTTAACTTTTTGAAAGCGGAAAGGAGCTTGCACAGATGGGCCCTTGAAGATCTGCAACGAATACATGCTGCAGAGGACCTAGCTGCTGAAGAGGGTGGTGGAGTTGAAATGCATGTGCTGGAAGATGCTGGCCACTGGGTATGTTGCTATCACAAGTTTATATTACAAGGCCTGCTGAGATTTATGCTTGGAAAAAATGCTTATTTTTCTGTGAGATATAGGAAGATCATTGAATGTTGTTGAAGGAGAAACATGGAAGGAAACAATATTTTATTCCCTAACACATAGGTCTGTTTACAAGCTCTCTATTTATACATGTATACCTTGCTCTAAATAAGGTAATCATGTAATCAAGCATTAATACAAAAATACAATAACCACTCTTATGATTACTCCTAGTGTGAAAACTGTTCTGAACAAGAAAGTATGTTATATTGCTGCTATATATACAGGTTTTCCACTAGACATATATATATCTACATAGGACATCTAAACTAGGAAATTATAACCAGAAATTACAGCTATAGATCTCCTATATTTACAGCCTTGATTAGAACCTAAACTCGTATATTTACAACCTAGAATAAATCTAGAATATTCTAAAAGAATATTTCCTAATCCAACACTGTCCCTCAAGCTGGTGTGTAAATGTTTTCCATTGTCAGCTTGTCTATTAGAATGTCAGATTATTTTTTCAGCAGACCTTTGTTGAGTATTTCAGCCTAGGAACATAAGGAACACAGATTAGCGCACTTTCAAGTTTCTCCTTGATAAAGTGCCTATAAATGTTAATATCTTTAGTCCAATTATGTACTGGATTATGAGCAATTTAAATGGCAGCTGTGTCACAATAAACTCTCATAGGACGTGATACAAGAAACTTAAAATCCTCTGGTAATTTCTTAACCCACGTAGCTTCAAAAATCCCATGTGCAAGGGATCTAAATTCTACTTACACTACTTCGGGCCATAACATTTTGCTTCTTGCTTCTCACTAACTAGATTTCCTCCAACAAATGTGCAATACCCAAATGTTGATTGGTTGTCTGTCACATTAATAGCCTAGTCAGCATTAGTTGCAAGTAATCATGTTTCTTAAACACCAAACCCCTTTCCAAGAGTCCCCTTTAGATACTTCTCAAGGCGTTCACGGCTTGGCGCATGCGTGAACTTTTTATGCTTACAAAAAATTCTATATTAGGACAAGTATGTGACAAATATATGTCTGCCCACCCACAAAACGTTGACTTTTCTCCTTTTCAATGACGTCTTCACTTTTTAGCAGGATTTAGTTTGAGATTTACCTCAAATGTTAGAAGACCAGTTTCATTTAGTAATCAATGATATATTTCCTTGGATTTACAAAGATCCCTTCACGCAATCTTACAAATTCCATACCCAAAAAAATTTTAATCTCAAAGTCTTTAGCTAGCCTCTTCTTTATCTTGTTAATTCATCAAGATCATCACCCATTAGTATCATGTCGTCCACATATATAATGAAAATTGCCTTTTCCCTTTATTAGTTTGTTTATAGAAAAGAGGATAGTCTGCCTAACTTTGATGATACTCATATGCTTTCATAGTTTTCTCATACTATTCAAACCATGCCCTTAGACATTATTTGAGGCCATATAATGATTTTTAAGTCTACAAACTTCGTTCTGACCAAAAAGCTTCTCAAAACCAAGAGGTGGAATCATAAAGACTTTCTCTTCCGAATCCCCATTTAGGAAAGCATTTTTCACATCTAGTTGGTATGAGACCCAATTGAAATTGACTACAAGAGAGAATAAACACGTGCATATTTAATTTTGGCTACAAGGGAAAAAGTTTTTTGGTAATCAACACTGTATGTTTGAGTAAACTTGTTACCACAAGTCTATTCTTATATCAATCCGCATTACCATTTGCCTTGCATTTCAGTGAATATCCATTTAAACTCAACTGTTTTCTAACCTTTAGGCAGCTCTACAATCTCCCATGTCTATTTTTCTTAAGTGCATTCATTTCTTCCATCATATTTGTCATCAAATGCTTCCTAAAAATTCCTTGTAATAATCAGCTTAGAGATTTTTGAAGTAGATGCCTCATGTTTTTCATAGAGTTGATCATGGGACAAGTATTTACAGTTGGATGGTTATTGTAGGAACGAATTCCTTTTCTAAGTGGAAGAAGAACATAAAAATCATCAAATTCATGAGAAATCGTTTTGGGTAAAACAGGGAGTGAAATAGAAAGTTTCCAATCGGATATAAAGTACATGCTCTTTTTTCTTTCCTTAAGAGCAATAGGTAGGTCCAAATCATTAGGCCAATCTGACGTGGCAAAATATTACCTGTGTGGTGCCAAGGGCTCAAGGTGGCTTCTTGACAATGTTTTGGATGAGTGCAATATTCAATCTCCTTTTGTTCTTTCTGCCTTTTGGAATAGACAATTAGCTCTTTCTCGTTTGTATTCTCTCGGACATGAAGCGTAGGACTAGGACTAGAATAGGACTAAAACTGGGCATCCACACATGATATTTCTTCTTTTTTCTGTACAAGATATAGAGTTTTAAAATGCAGGTCGGAATAGGATGTGTGGATGTTGAGTCAGCGGAAGGACCTAGTACAGCTGGTGCATCAGAAGTACTCTGATTTTTCAGAGATGATAGGTGAATCATCATGCTCCCTAGACTATGATGTTCCCATGGAAAAGATAGCAGGCTTTACCGCAGAGGAGGGTGAAGTAATAACAGCAAGAGGAACAACAGAAAAATCATCAGCAGAAAGAAAGATCATCAGGTACTTGTGATATGTTGGCCGGCAGGTCAGCAGAAAGATGCTGAACAGAAGACCTGACCAAGGAAAGATCTCCGCAGCAAACAAAGATAGAATGGTTTTTGAAGATGAATTTTCGGCGCTGTACTATCATGGTTCTAATTTAGGAAAGAAACCCATCTATGGAAAGCTACAATTAGGAGAGAGTGCCTCCAATTTAGGAAGACCAAAATAGAAGGAAATCCCTCAATCTCGTGATTTCCACATCCTCCTAATTAGCAGGCCCTTGATTCTGCTGCCGCTGATTTATCCCTCTCAACAATATCTCATGCTTCTGCTTCTTCTTTAGCTTTGGAAATAATCATGAACTCATTCCCTGATTTCTTGGTTGTGACGAGAGAGATGAGTAAGAATCTGACATTGAAACCACAGTGTCGGATTGATACTTTTGGAAGTTAGAAGACTTGGTAATTATAGTAGTTGGCTTGCTTGTATTGCAAGAAGATACAAACTTGAAGTCTGTCAATGGTGGATCTTTGATCTTTAGCTTCGTAACTGTGAAGTTCCAAATTGACCAAACTTGAAAGAATCTCTTTCCTTGATGAGCAATTGTCCTTAGAATCTAAAGTTCCAAATAGTTCTCCCATAATAGACAACTGCATATTTAATAAATTAGTGAAAATAGGGAAAAGCCACAATCATAAATAGAGACTTGAGAAGATAAGCTAAAACTGATATCTAGTAGATAATGATCCCAATAAAATAGGAAAATCTTATCCTAGATTCAGGATAAGATAAATCAGCACGTAAGTAGTTAAGCTGTTGTAGATTAGTAGAGATAAGTAGTTAGAATACTGATTGTTTACTGGCTGTATTTTATTTAGGATACTGATGGTATACTGGCTGTATATTTCTTATTTAGCATCTCAGTCAAAGAACAAAATTGTCGAACTTTAGTTCTGGTTTTCCTATTCAGTTGTGTCAACACTTATAATCCTCAGTGGACACAAAATATATCAAGTGAACTATACATGCAACATCTCCAGTAAATCTGTTTCCAATGTCCTCTCAAGCAGTAGCAAGTTAGTGAAGCTTTTCAAGTCCTCTCAAGCAACAACGAACATGGTAATTTTTCCAAGTTCTCTTAAGTAGTAGTGAGCAATGGCATTAGGGAAAAGATAGATTAGGGATTTAGCAGAGAAATAGAGTGAGACTGATTTTCCAAGATCTTAGATCGAATCGATATTGGGGGACCAAGGGGAGGCTCAAACTTTTGTCTTTAAGAAACATCATCATTTGATTACTTAAACAAACAAAACATCATTTTATGCCAAATAAATTGGGCTACTTCAAGTCAGGCCAAGCAGTGCAATTCTAGCCTGAAGCCTAGTTAACTCTGGTTTGTGTCTGTTGGTTTCAAGCCGGGCTAGGTTGAGCCTGAGCCAAATTGTCATCCCTTATGTCTTCCTTTCTTTCGTTCTCTCTCTAAATATTATTTTTGGAAAAATATAATTGATCTTCTACAAATGAGACATTCATACTTGTATTTTATTTGTTTTGATAGCATTTGTGGCTTTTTTTATTCTGAGCATATCCTATGATTTCATCTCTAGGATCAAGTTTAGATGTAAATTAACTAGGTATATGAAAAAAAAAACAATGCATCCAATCCTTTTGATGGCAAATTTGGATGTATGCAGCAATCACGAAAGGTTTTTGTGAAATATTCTAAGGGTGTAACATATTTGAGAACTCGAGTAGGCATTCTGTTAATTAGGTAAGAGGCTGTTAATATGATATCTCCTTACAAATATTTTGGAACATTCATAAAAAGCATTATGACTCAAGCAACTTCCAGTTAATGTTCCTTTTTTTTTTCACCAGTACCATTTTGTTGAGGACTATCTCACATGATATTGATGGAAAATTCTTTATCTTTCTAAAAATTTTCTAGAAATTCATTATTACTCTTTCCCGTTATCAAATCTGAAAATACTGATTTTAGACTGAAATTGATTTTCTACCATTATGTAAAGCTCTTGAAACATAATTTTTTTCGTCAATTTTATCTTTCATCAAATAAATCCAGCAAGGATGGGTATGATCACCTATGAAAGTCATAAAACATCTTTTACTCGTCATGTTGGTGACCTTTGAGGGACCTCATACACCACTATGAATTAGGTAAAATGGTTTGGAGGCACAATAAGGTTTTCAAAAAATTAGTCCAATGGCTTTTAGAAGGATTGCAACTTTCCATCTAAATTTTTAAACAATTTAGGAAACAAATGTTTAGTGTTTGGAAACTAGGATATCGCAGTTTACGCTGCCAAAGCATTGTTTATTCGCCAGCAGAAATTGAAGTGATACCACAACTATGCCTTGAGTTATTTTAATTTCAGAGAATTCCTCATCAAAGTAGTAAAGACCATTATCAATTCTATCACTGCGATCATTTTCCCCAATTTCTGGTCTTGAAATTCATAATGAAATTCAAAGAAACAATGCAAAAAAGTCTTTTGATAATTTATTAACAGATAATAAACTTCATGCTAGTTTAGGAACATAAAGGAAAATTGAAGAGTTAAAAGTTTCTGAAAATTTTATCTGACCTTTTCATACAAAGGGTGAAAGCACTCATCAGCTATCCTAAGTTTTCATCTGCCAGGATAGAAAAATAAGTTTAGAGAAAAGAACATGAGGTCATGTGATCAGATCCCCCTGTATCAATGATCCATGAAGCAGAGGTTTTGCTGCAAGATAGAGAATTAGGATTGCCACCTGTTTTTGCAGGAGTATTAGAGGAGGAATTAGTTTTTAGCAGTTTAAAAAAGATGATATGTGTTTGCAGTTTAAAAAGATGATATGTGTTTGCTCCTTAGTACACGGAGTTCATTCAAACTCCATTGGCATAAGAGGATGTATGTGTTTGCCTGTCAGTTTTGCTGCTCCTCCAATTTGCAAGCTTCCCATGGAATTCCATCAGGTCTCTCAGGTATGACAGGATTTGTTGTAATGATCATACACAAGGTTTTTGGCCTATCGAGGTTTAAACACTTGTTTGCAATTGTTTCTGATACATTATGGATGAATTTTTCACTGTTGAAGTTTCACTCGTTTTAGAAGCATGGCATCCCAATGACTTCCTTCCCTTCTAACTTTAGCAAAGACTTCACAAACAGGAGGAAGTGGTTGGCGGTCAATTATCCTCCCTTTGACTTCATCAAGTTCAATATTAAGACTAGTCAATAATTTGTAGATATGGTACTCCTCTATCATCTTTCTAGAATGATTACAATCGTTGGCTTATTTCCATTCGTAATCGTTAAACAAATCCAAATCTTGCCATAACCTTTTCAATGAATTGAGGTACTTGGTGAGATTCTCCTCTCCTTGACGAATTTCACCTAGTCTGGATGTTAATATTTGAGACTAATTTCCAAATTTGAATACATTTGGGAGACATTATCCCAGAATTCTTCGGCATATATAGTTGGAGTTGATATTCTCTACATGGAATTCACTAGGCACGTCATTACCATGGAGTTTTCAGCATTTCAAGTAGCATACATAGGTCTTATTTTGTTGAAGCCTTCTTTTCTCCTGTCAATTACCCAAATTTCCCCGGTTGGGCAGGTTTAGTCTTGCATAGGAAATTATCCACCATTAAATTTGATGTTGGTAATTTGAACTGGATGAGAATCAGTGTTAAGAGCATGTTTACAACACCCCCAGTTTTTGACATAATGAATGAACCAAGGTTTTTCTTGGTTAAGTTAGAGAGTAAGTCGCTCTGATACCATATATGCTGAAATTAGTGATTCAATTATCAAAACTATACGCAACAATGCTACTTATAGGAGATACAACGCATAAACCTAGGAACTATATAATCCCTAAATTTGATGCTAAATATACAGTTTTCATATTTTTATCATTGACTTAAAAACTAAATATCTACAATTTGTAGAATTAACAGGCTGAGAAATTCTTTCTTCCAATATCATCACATGATATTCTTCATCAATCTTCACGTGTAACACAAACAAAAAGAAAAACTTGTTTAATGGAAGAAGTGTGGTTTAGAGGGAAAACAGAAAAAAAAAAAACACCGATGATGTACGTGGTTCAGTCAATGAGACCTAGGTCCACGGGGTAACTTCTTCCTTTAATGTTTTTCTAGTAGTTTTTCTGTACAATATTTACATCCATATATAGTGTACAATCATTATCTAATTTAGGAATAAATAAAGGTAGGGAGACCTCCTAATTAGGAGCAAGTCAGGGAGACTGAAATCCTCCCTGATTTCTTGTGATTTCAACGAGAAGCATCATTTTCTTGAGCTCACATGGACAATGTTATTTCGTATTCAGACCTGAATCTTGTTGGGTGTAATCTTAGGAGCTTGTTAGATCAAATAGGTTCCTATCATCTGAATTAGGGAGATCCCTTCCAAAATTGGATTTCTAACCATTCTCTTTTAATTGGCTCTGCGTATGTTTGAGTATATTTGTTTTGTTTTGTTTCGGTCTTAAGAAGCTAAATCTCTGAAATGTGCATTTGTGGAAAGATTTTGAAGGCGGGATCTCATTGTTGGACTGACTTCACTTTTCCAGTGATAGAAACAATTATAGTACATATTTAGAATGAGAAATAATTGGCTGTGACGTTTCTGGACACTTAGTTACCATTATAGTACTGCTGCAGCTGTTGACATCTTCTTTTTGGTTCATAGAGAAAGAGAACATTTGATTTTGTGGTGTCCTTATCGTGCTGTGTTCAATTTGTTGTGTGCATTTCAACAGCATCTCAAGTTGCCTTGTGTTTTCGACAGGTACATACAGATAACCCTGATGGACTTTTCAGAATTCTATCATCCTCCTTTGAGGCATATGGAACCTGAAGTTGTTGGATTATTGTCTCCTGCTTAGTTTAGGAATGGTAAATGGAGTATCACAAAATAGCTTGTATTGCAGTATGTTCCGGTTGATATTTTTAGTTTTAGTTCTGGTTCTATGTTTCATGAAAGAGTATCAATAACGATCCCAATTTCAATTTCTTTTTCAATTAAATATTTTAATTGTATAATTTTTTCTGGATGTAGAGATGATTAAATAGGTATAGTAAGTATAATGGTGTAGACCAATAAATTTGCTGGAATCTGAATCATCATTGTTTGGATGATAATGCTTTTGTAAATCGCGCTTGTCAAGCAACTGAGGACCTTGAAGGGCACATAGGAAGATTACGACAACCAACAAACCAAAGCAATACCTTTGAGAAGACCAACTAAGTTGGATCGTAGACTATTGAAGTATTTGGTAGACTATTGTAGAACAACATGGGAGCTTTGTAATTATCGGTAAGTTCTAGGTATGATGGCCAAGATTTCAAAGCCTTTCTCTCCACGGGCACAACCCTCATCTTTCCTTTTAGGAACCTTACCCTCTCATAACACCTTTTTCCCTTTGAAATAATAGTCTCAATGGTATTTATATTATTTCCTCGTTAAACTCTAATCTCAGCAGAATTGTTTTAAAGCAGTCACAAATTGTCTTAAACTTTTTGATACATAAGATCTTCAGAAAAAGCGAGTGTAGAGCATACTTGTCTTTATACCAAGATAGATAGTAACATCATTCAAGACTTAAGCTTTCAGGAGAGAGAATTTATAGAGAATGGAAAACACTCAAACTAAGCTTTATTCAAATTTATGTCTAAAAAATTACAACCTTAATTAAGTTTGCTTACAACGAAAGAAGATCTTTGCTTTTATAAGCGAAGCAAGGGTAGGAAAGTATCATTCAGATCCTTAAGCAACTACCAGTAATAGAGCTTGAAAAGTTGATGCCTACTGAAAAAGGTGTTGTGAGAGAGTAAGGTTTTTAAGAGAAAAATTGAGTGTTGTGCTCGTGGGGAGAAGGGTTGTGAAATTTCAGTCATCATATTTGGAACTTATCGATAGTCACAAGGTTCCCATGTTGTTCCATAATAGATTACCAGACACTTTAGTAGTCTACATTTTAGTAGTCTACAATCTGACTTCAGTTAGTTGATGGTCTTCTCAAAGGTGTTGTTTTGGTTAGTTGGTTGTCGTACTTTTCCTATGTACCCTTCAAGGTCCCCGGTTGGTGTCTTAGCTGGCAGTAACATTGTCTCTTAATAAGAGTGAGTAAGGAGAGAGCCTGTAAGTAATGGAAACACTACCAAATGTCCATGTTCATTTATCTTCTACTTTGTTTATGCCTAGTCTACCTTTTAGTGTAAAGTGTGTTCTATCTAATAGTATAAAAAATCTTATAGAGATTACCCATGTTTCTGTAGAAAATTGTATTTGTGAGCCTTCATTATCTTTGTTAAATCTGTACAGTATTTATCCTTGTGATTGTTCTTGGACAAGAACTATACATACTATTTTGTTTACTTCTACTAAAAGTAAAAGAAATCATCTAGAGTTCTAGATTAGAACAGTGTGGTTTCAGATCTACAACAGCAGAATAATACGTAAAGCTTGAAATCCCTAAGGAATTGATCTCTCTCTGGAGGGAGTACAATCATACACATCTTCATGTTACTTCATGGAAGAAAAGGAATGCCTTCTATAGCTAGGATATCTCTTCTAGACACTGTCTATATAACGTACTAAAATGCCTTGATTGGTACCTTGTTGACTACTTTCAAAAATAGAAGTGTCATATTGACGATAGCACCTGATCTCACTTTGTTTGAACGTCTACAAGTTCAGGTCTAGATCACTAGAGCATATCAAAATCCTCCAGCCATCATGACTACTTTACATCACTAGATCTATCGTTTACAAAATCATGCATTGGACCTCAACTTTTCAAATTCTACTTCGGATGTTCTTTACATGGTTGTTGATTGTTCTAATGATCATATTACTATCATTAAGATCCCGAAGCAACTACTAGCAACGGAGCTTGAAAAGCTTATGCCTATTGAATAGATCACCGATTAATAAAAGGTGTTTCATGCGCCTCATGGACACTCTTTTCATACAATAACAACTCCAATTTTGGAGACATTAAAAAATAGAATAGTGAAGCCCATCTATGCAAAGCTCAACGAAGATCCATCTGGACCTAGATTCGGGGTTATATTTCTAATCCGGCCCGTATTTCTCATACGAAAGGTAAATATGATTCTCCTATTTATTATTTCAAATCTAATGGTCAGTTTATGTCACTCATCATCGTGGACATTTTGTATGGGACGTCGACCCATCTATGTGTGAACCTGACTGTGAAGTTTGTCTCAATCCTGAATCAGATAGTGATGATGATGGACGATATCCCAGAAGGAGAAGGAAGAAGAAGAAAAAGCCTAAACCCCGCCGTATGCCTTCTCAACAGTATCATTCACACAAGAATGATCCAGATCTAAATGATTCCAACAAATCTATTGCTCTACAATCAGAAAAAATTCAGACCAAGATCTCTTTATGAGATGCTGAAATCTTCTACTTGTCAATCTAAGTCAACAGTTCTTGTTATGACTCCTACTCCTAACCTTACATGATGGTTAAGCTATATGAGGAAGACTTTTCTTCTTTACACAGGAGTACTGATGAAGTAATTAGGGTTATCTTTAGCCCTTATATTCGAGCCACAGGAATCACTTCATAAGGAACACTTGTCTCAAATCCTTCTGATGAAGTACTTAACTGGTAAACATAAAGTGCAATAGCACAGAACAAAGTTCTTTGAAGAATTGATTCTAAGCTAAATGGAATCAATCAATAGATTCATACTACTCAACATAAAGTCGACGTCGTCTCTAAGCAAATCCAATAAGTGTATCAGTCTTACAAAGCTCAGATCCAGCAACTTGATGCTAATCTTCGACATTACATTGCTACACATTATTTTGAACCTGACTTCGACTTTAAAGCTAGAGAAATCAAGAAGATACAAGGAATTGTACAACAAATGGAAGCTAATATGTAATCTGCACGATCTAAAACTTTATATGGCTCATCCTTTTCAGTATTTCTAAACATACAGCCAGTATACACGTCTTTCATATATCAGACGTATCTAAAAGAAGCTGACTTTTCAAAGATTTTCAAGTTCAACTATCTTTTGATCAGAAAGTATATCTATCCTCAGGCAAGTCTACTAAAGCCCAGGAAATCAAAGCCAAAGCCAAAGCCAAAACCAATACCAGTTCTTGAGACATCACCTTTGCTCATTAAACTTGAATCAGTTAATCAGTGGTGTAAACCATTATAGATCCATACATCTCCTACTTCTTCACCAAAGGTTCTACCTTCCATCTCTACTAGGAAGGACACAGCACATCAGACAGAATTCATCGCAACTCTTGCACCTACACTTGCTGCAGAAGATTCCTCTGCTCAATTAGATAATACAGGAGCTTGTTCTGAAGCCTCTGTCCCAACATCTGAAGTCTCTGTATCAATTTCTAAGTCATCATCTGAACAAATCTCTAAACTATCTTCTGATTCCTCAGCACAACTGGTTGATATATCAGAATTATCTCAAGTTCTGATGACTATGCCTGAACCTACTGAAGTTGAACCAGAAATAAGTGAAGCAGAATTCACAGGTACTGAACCTTTCATACCTTAACCAGTTCCACAGGCAACACCTGTTCAACCAGCTGCTCAGGCCAAGCTTATTTCAGGACCTTAGTTCACTTTTGACTATCTTCCCTTAAGAAATGGAGAGATCACTTGCATGAATTTGGTGCCTTTATCGATCTACAAATGACTCGACCAAATATTCTTTTACAAGATATTTTGTTTGAGTTTACAACTCGTTTCATTGGTACTTTGCGAGAATGATGGCAAAGTGTTAACGATTATCAAAGACTTCAGTATATCTAAGTCATTACAGCTAGAACTCTTCTTGGAATAATTCATAAGGAATTCACTAGTGACTTTCAGCTTATTGATAAGCAGATCTGTCAGGAATATTTTGCTATGAAATACTGTTCACTAGACAAGCTTGATTTACAGAAGCATTATCAATGCATGACAGAAAGGTACTATCTTTTAAATGGATGGAATGATGTTAATTTTTGATATACTTTTATCTCATCCCTTTCAGATCAACTCCAACCAAAGTTACAAAGGACCATTGTTTCTTTACAAAGAGATATGATTAATATATCTATTGGAGAAATTTACCAGCTTGCTTTAGCTTCTCTTAATAAGTTGTGTGACCAACATGCCTTATTCAAGAACATTGTTAAGGGTGGTCCACTTCTCAAACAGGCTTGTAAAAAGCGTTATCTTCAAATCAAGTGCAAAGAACAAAAAACTTGTGATTGTTACAATAAGAAGAAAGATCATCTTCAACAAGTCTATTATAGAAGAAAGTTCCGCAGACAAATGAAAGGCTAGAAACCCTTCAGAAAAACATATGAGAGGAAGAAGGACAAGAAGAGAAAAATTGTTCGATTCTTCAAGAAATCCTTGCATTATAAGAAAGCTGATCAATATTTTCTCTGTGGACAACCAGGACACTTTGCATGTACTTGTCCTCACAATATAAAGAAGGATGTCAAGTTATTGAGCAGATGCAATCAATCTTACCTGTTGATTCTTCTAATAATTTTAAAGATCTGATTGAAAACAATCTTATGAAGATGAGGATACAAAGTTTGTTGTTTTTGTAACGACTTTTGAACATGAATCCTCTGATGATTCATTATACATACGACAGTAGACCTGTATGAAACTAGACCGTACTCTAGTTCAATGACCATATGTCTAGATCCAACTCTTTAGACAAGCCAAATATGATAGACCCATTAAAGCCATTGGGTTTATGAATATTGGATCTAGTCGTACGATCATGAAGCCCAACATTTTACCTTCTAAAGCATAGACATCATATAATGAGTATTTTACAATTGCAAATGGCAATTCCTTCAAAATAGGGCTTATTACAACGAGAAAGATCGGGATCCGATTCTTTCCACAATGGACAGTTTGGACTAAAGTACTTGGAAGCAATCTACCTGGCCCAGATATTTTTATTGGTATAGACATATATCGTAAAGCCTTACCTTTACAGATCATACCCATTGGCTTTAAGTATCAATCATTTTTAGTCCTTATACTAATATCAAGAATGTGTTTGAACTTTCTCATGTTCCTACACCATATACATCACTACGAGATAAACTGTTAGACTACTGTCCATAATCACATGCACAATTTTCTCACCCATATCCTCTGTGAAAAAATGCTGACTTTTTCATAAATCTACCTTTCAAAAAGAATGAGAATATCAATCCCACAAAAGCCACACATATAGGGATGAACCCTGATGACCTCAAGCTTACACAAGATGAGTGTACTATCTTTCTAAAGCAAGGATTGATTGAGCCCACAAAGTCAAACTGGGCTTGCCAGATATTTTATGTCAATAAACGTTCAAAGCAAAAGCGTGGTAAAAAGATATTAGTAATTGATTACAAGCTTCTGAATGCATTCATGCAAGATGACAAGTTTCCCCTTCCAAAGATCAGTACTCAAGTTCTATTTCTAAAAGAAGCTATTATCTTTTCCAAGTTTGATATTAAAGCAGGATTTTAGCAATTGGGTATCAACCCAATTAAGAGATACAAGACTGCATTCTGCATTCCTAATGCACAGTACCAATGGACTGTTATCTAAGCCCCATCACTATTTCAAAGAACAATGACCAAGATCTATGAGCCTATCCTCTACAATGAAATCATTTACATTTATGACATTCATCTGTTCTCAAAGATCCTTAAAGAACATCAGGCCTTACTTCAGCAATTCTTAGATCTTATTAAACAGTATGACATTATGCTTTCAACCTCGAAAAACATCATTGAAACTAAAGAAATGGAATTTCTGAGTATGCATTTCAAAGAAGTATTCTACCAGCCTGGTCCACATATTGCACAAGAGTTATTACACTTTCCTGATGAACATCTCATTGTGAAACAGATACAACAATTCTTTGGGCTTATTAGTTACATCCGTGAATTCATATCATATCTGACAGCTTATATTTCATGTTTATCCAAGTTACTGAAAAAGAATCTACCATCCTGGACATTAGAACAAACTAAAGTTGTTCAGCATTTAAAGCACATATGTCAAGATCCTCCACCTTTAAAGATTCATGATAAAGGACAATGCATACTACAGACAAATGCTAGTGATAATTATTAGGGTGTTGTTCTTCTGGACGACATCAATGGCAACCGACATTATTATGGTCATGCTAGTGGCCAATTTCGATCCTCTAAAAGCTATTATCACATCAGTTACAAAGAAATTCTGACTGTTAAGTGAGGCATTGAAAAGTTTACTTTCCACCTCACACCTTATCATTTTTTCATTCAAATGGATAACACCTCATTCGCTAAGATTCTTGATCAACCCAAGAAAAATCTTCCCAACAATCAGTTGCTTCGTTAGCAAGAATGGTTTTCTCGTTATAAATTCTCCATCCGTCATATCAAAGGTCACCACAATACACTTGTTGATTTTCTTTCTAGACTTACCAAACCAATCTTGCTTCTTTCATCTTCTCTCCACCATTTTATTTCTCTTTTTTGGCTAATGAAATATTCCAAATTTGTAAAATATAAAAACATTTTACTCCTCTGTTTTCTGCTCCTTCAAAAAATATTGCAGATCTTTTCCTGCTTCTTCATCAGAGTCTATTTTATTGTCTCAATCTCATACTTCTTAAATTCGACATTCTACCTAATCCTGGTCCTTTGGTGCCTTTACTCCATATAAACTCATGTATCATCTTTATGATACCCTTCATGAAACTACTTTATGGCATCTCTGGGCTTTATCTACCTTATATGCTTCCTTCATGTCTCTATCACCTCTCCATTTTTATCGTCAGTTGTTCGATTCGACTAATGCCCATTCTCTTTTATGGACTTTTTTGGAATGGTTTCAATCTTTATCCAAATGGCGTATTGAAATGTCTCAACTCTTGACTCATCACCATTTATGGGACACTGCCTTGACTGATCATAAAGCTTATGCTATTTATATCATCCATCGTCCCTACTGTATGAGTACTTCAGGTCATTTGTGTATTCTAAATCACATTCAGGATTGGAAAACTACCCTCGATTGGTCCACAAAAGGTACACATTTAGTAAGAGAATTACATTATTTCTTAGACCAACTCAATTAATTCCCAAATCAATCTCCTTCAAATATTTGTACATCTCTTGGTCTGTATTTTGGAGATATTGCTCTTCTTACACCAATTATTACTCCATTTGGCTAATGGACATCGGTGACTCCTTCTAATGTCAACAACATTCAAGCTGGTGAAGTTCCTTGTCCTACATATCGAAACTTTACAGCTTCAAGTACACCATCTAGCCCAATCCAAGAGCCCACTTCTATTTCTAGTCCAGGGCTTTTTGCTTGGCAATTCACAAATATCAGTCCTCTTCTTGAGCAACTTGATAAAGATATGACATTGACCGAAGAATCCAACTGTGATGATAACCTCACTTTAGCCCTCTAAAGACCGACTTGTCTTTTTAGGTGTTTATTTTACGTCTTTTGATGTACAAACCACTGTACAAGATTTCATCTTATCATCATACCGTTTGCTTTTTAGAAAGTTGTTTACTTTTTCAAAGTAGCTTTGTTAAAGGTGTGATGATTGTACTTTAAAGTTACTTTCTGTTTTAAAGCTGTAATGAGTGTGTCTCTTGAGAGATTTACTTTTTACTCTTGTTTCGCTTATAAAAGTGATTGAGCCAAGTTTACTTTCTAAATTGGCTGCATTTTCATATCTTTTTATGCACTTGTTGACTCCTAATTGATA
>JANZXV010000001.1:7555682-7569869 GCA_027576455.1 Erythroxylum roigii | reverse complement strand
CTTGGAAAAGATTCATCAATAGGGTTAGTATCTGAAAGAAAACAATCCCTATATCTAATCACAATCAATGCTCTCTTCGCTCCATGTGCTCTCCTTAAGTCCTTTTTACACGCATACAAACCCACCTTCTTTTCTTTCGGTTCTCTCTTGTTTTCCCTCCTTACACTTTTCTCTCCTGCACATGTCTGATTCTTTTGCTCACTTATGTTTTCTCTCTCCGATGAGCCATTATCTCCTTTCTATTCGGTTTCTTGCCCCTCTTTATTTTTTTCCTCACTACCCGAACCCAATCTTCCTTTCAAGGCTTGAATTTGGTCCAAGTAAATTTCTTGTGGAGTCATTGGTTTAAGAATGAAATTCCGCCCCTTGAACTTGAACGAGTACTTGTTAGTGTATCTGTCATGGTTAGCTCGATGATCAAATTGCCACTCTTCCAAGTAGAACGTGACCAGCTTGCATAGGTACTACATCACAAAGAACCTTGTCCTTATACCGTCCAATGGAGAAAGATAGTAGCACTTGTTTAGTCACGTTAACTTCCCCACTGTCATTGAACCACTGCAAGTGATACGGTTCCGGATGCTTTAGAATCGTTAACCCCAATTTTCTAACCATATCCAAACTACCAACATTGGTGCAACTCCCTCCATCAATGATTAAGCTATAAACTTTACTACCAACCAAAGATCGCGTGTGGAATAAGTTCTCACGTTGGTCTAACATTTCAGTCTTAGGCCGAACACTAAGCACCCTCCTAACCACGAGAGTTTTGCCTTTAACAGCCCGTTCCACACAAGTTTCATCTTCCACTCCCTCTAAAACGTCATCCTCAAGACATTCCTCTTCATCCTCGGATTCAATTAGCTCATCATACCTCAAAACCATGGCCCTCTTATTCGAACATTGGGAGGCAATGTGCCCAGTTCTAAGGCATCGAAAGCATTTAATTGAAGAATGTTTGCTAGAAGAAACTTGTGTGTTAGGAGTATTAGATGTTCCTCTAGTTTCCGGAAGAGTTTGGTTTAACCTCTTAGATTCCAGCCCCTTTCCTTTCGAATTCTCCTCTTTTCGTGGCCAACGTAGAACTCGTCCCACTCTTCACTGTCCTATGAGACTTAAGTTGCCCCTCAACCTTCATGTCCATGTTCACCATCTCTTCGAGGTTGGTGTAGTTGTGCAAATCAACTACGTTGGCTATTTCTTTGTTCAAACTACTCAAAAATCGAGCCATTGTGGCCTTGGGGTCCTCCTCATAATTAGCCCTTATCATTGTGATCTCCATCTAGTTATTGTACTCCTTTACAGTCCAATTCCCTTGTGTTAGGCGTTGGAGCCTTTGATGCATCTCTTGGTAGTAATAAGATGGAACATACTACTTCTTCATGATCGCTTTCATTTCAGCCCAAGTACTCACAAGTTCCTCCCTATTTCTTCTCCTCGAAATCACCAATTGATCCTACCAAATTAGTGCATAATCGTAAAATTCAACGGTTGCGAGTTTTACTTTCTTTTCCTCTAAAAAGTTATGGCATTCAAAAACCATATCTACCTTTTGTTCCCATTCAAGTTAGAGCTCCGGATCATTTTTTCCTTTGAATGGTGGAATTTGTATCTTAATAGACCTAATGTCACTGTATCGTCTATCCCCAAAAGTAGCTCGTTGATCTCGTCCCCATGGTCTCACATAATCCCCCTCGTCATTTGATCCATAGTCTTCTAACATATTCAGAGCATGCTGGTTTCTACGACTGGTGCATCCCATTCGTGGCTCCTCGTGTGCGCCACGCTTCGAGTCAGCAATCTCTCAGGCTTGCCTCTTCATTTCACCTATAATTCCAGTAAGAGTAGTGTTTAGGCTCTCAGTCAGCTGCTGGATCGCCTCCAAGGTGGCTGCTTGCACCCCGCCTGATTGTTAGCCTCTCACGCTATCGTTAGACATACCTCTAATGAAAATTGTTCCTGCAAGGAAAAAGTCAGTAGTAAAATAACTTCACAAAACACTCCATCACGAGTTTCACTCGAATTGAGAATACTCCCCTCGTGTGTCTTGGCCACTCTAATGATCTTACCCTCTTACCTTTTTCCTCTTGAATTCTCATTGTTCAAGTTATGCTTCGGAAAACATAACTCTTTCCAATAAAGAAATCCAACAATGGCGCCAAGTTTTGGAACTCTTCTCAAAGTAAGGTCATGCAAGATAGGTCAAAATTTTCATCCAATTCAATTGCTAATCCTTCACATAAGACTTTCCAAAATAGTGTAATTCTTGAACTCAAAGGTAACACTTTCGGTTTTGCAATTTTTTAATTTTTTTTCATTTTTTAGACCGTTTTTCGAACTTTTTTCCTAACTTTTTTTTCGATTTTTTCCTTTTTTTCAAACCCTTTTTTTGAACTTTTTTTCAAACTTTTTTCGGATTTTTTTCAATATAGATCGAAAGTTTCAACAAAATAAACAAAAAGAATAATTGAAAACCCTAAGCTGAAAGTTAATTCACCCCTGAATTGATGAACTGACGATAATTGGATGGTGATGGGCGGCGATTTTCTGAATTCCGATGGAGTTGAATAAGAATTCTCCTCCACACCAATGCTCTAATGCCGAAGATGATGCGCTAATGGAAAGAGATTAATCTTGATGTGATTCGGCAGCCTTTAAACAAACTAGATACGCAAGGTTTTCGATACTTTTCTAGACCTCAAGAATCACAATTGTCTAAGCAACCTAGACCAAGTAGTAAACCAAGAAGATTGAACCAAAACAATACGCCACAATTGAGATTAATTGACAAGTAGAGTTAGGGTTCGCGGAACAACAAGAACATGAAGAAATTCCTCACAAAGCTCTCAAATTATCAAAGTCTAACCCTAAAACTAATTTCATGACAACTATTTATAGTTGCCAAAATAACTTGAAAGTGGGCCAACATCCTGGACCTAAATAGGTAAAATAATACTGTATGAATCGTCTTAAAAAATAGTAGGAAAACAATCTAAAGCAAAAGAGGTCAGGCGGTGCGCTTGGCTTGGCGCGCCTGGCATTTGGCCTGTTGGGCACTGGAGTACGCGCCTAACGTGCGCACCTGTCAAGGGCTGTTTAGCCTAGAACTTGGCTCAAACTGACAAACTGAAGCTGTGAGCGAGAATCTAGATTCTTTCAGAGTCCATCATCAACCACGCGAGCCACGAATAAATTTAATACGGCCTTGAATCTTTTAAGCCCAGTCCGACTTGTGGGGCTAGGAGGCAACATCAAGTCTCGATTAGCGCCGTGTTGATCTTGGTTACGCAACATCAAGTCTCGATTAGGCAACATCAAGTCTCATGTACAGCCTTGCTCACATCACATTGGATCTTCCTATCCCATCAATTGTTTCTTTTGGCTCTTCCTCCTCTACCATCCTTTAATCTCCCATAATTGTTCTAATTTAGGTTCTTACTTAGTCCTTTGCTTGTTATTTTTGGTTTTCTATTATCATGCTCTTACTTTGGTTCATATCCTATGTTATTCTCACTCTCATGGCACCTGTAACCCTATCTTCCTCCCTAAGCACTGAATCCACCCTTTATCACTCTTCTTCCTCAGTTCCTTCCTCAAAACCCTTGATACCCCTTATTTCCTCCCCTTCTCCTGACCTCGCCTTTTTAGGAATGAGCCACACTCCCTACCTAACCTTGCTTAAACACAAACCCCATTGTCTCTTCTAACCTCAAAACTTTTCCAAATTAAGAACCTAATTCTAATAACTCCTATATAGGATGAAACAAAACTCCTCAGGTTCCCACCCCCTCCCCCCAAAGGATGTTGTAATTGCTAAGAAGGGAACCTCAAAGCTTTCTTACTGGGTTGTTTCTTAGGAAGAGAATGGCTTTTCTTGTTGTCTAAAATCACTCAAGATATGTGGAGTAGATATGACGTTCGAGAGCTCCTTATATCTAACAATGAGGTTTTCTTGTTCAAATTTAACTCCTTTAGAGTCCTCGTTACAATTTTTGTCTTTGACTCCTGCCATTTGAAAGGATACTTTGTGTTTTTCAAAAGATGGTAGTAAGGACTTCATAGAGAATTTATAGGAGATTATGTTTACTCGAATTTGGAGGAAGTTCCGCAAATATCTCATTAGAGTACTAAAGCTAAAAAAATTTTTCTAAAAAAATTTATTACTAGTGAAAAATGCAAGTAAAAATTATTATCTACGGAAGCAAAATTATAGTTAAACAAATGTAGTTGATGATCTTAAAAAATTCGTGATCATAATTTTTTTTGAGATACTATTTCAATTGGCTACGAGTTTCAAATTTCATAACCAAAAAGTTACTTTTAGCTATGAATTTTAAATTGTATCCAAAAAAACGTAAACAAAAGTAACATTTGTTGTCGTGACTTTGGTTTCTATTAATGCTTGATCTGTCACATATTGCTTACTTTATTTGACTTTTGAAATTATTAACATCAACAAAAATAAAATAATTAGCGTCAATATAATTATTATCACCAAAATTATGGATGGGAACCTCTCTTAATATAATAATGTTAGATAAGAAAGTTTTAATTTTGAAATCCTTCTAATTAAGATACTTATTTTGAATATAGCTTGATTAAAATAATTATGGATGAATTACTCTTGTATTGTAAGACGACAATAACTTGTAACAACTAAATTGAAATAATTGAAGACCGAAAATTTTTTCAGTAATTTGAAGGGTGGTGCATTTGGTTTATTAATCTCCAAAGACATAAGTCTATAGAGTATAATTTCAATGAATGGCAGAATTTCAATGACGTAATTAACGGGAGATTAATTCCTAATGTTGGTCTTAGTGTACTCATATAGACGTCATGCCATATTGATTTTATTCTTTCCAGTATTATCCTATATTCCTTTCCACTTGTATCTTCTGTACAATATACAGTTCTAGGATGACATCTGCAGGGTCAAATACCACAATTACTTCTGGAGGAAATTCATTAAATTATCTTCCAGGAAGAAATCGTCTTTGGTCTTTTCCTGTACCAATCTCATCTCTTTAAGTGGGTGCAAAAGGATAAGAATCCAATAAATGTTGAATTCCCAAGTTGTAAGATTTGTTAGATAGTTCTTTCCTCAATACTTCCTCCTGCTTGATTAACTTACCATCATTAGGTGGTATGGGAATTAAATGCACGATTTGAGGCTATCAATTCTTATCTTCATTTCTCTTTCATGCAATATACAGAATAACACACCCAAAACCTTTACCCTTTGACTTGTGTCGAAGCAAACCAAATAAATTGCATGAGACACACCAGCACGAAAATGGATATAGCCAACTCAAAAAGCACCCAACTTGACATTCATCTATAGCTTGGCCACTTCACTACATCATAAATAAAACCACTGAAGGTGTAACGATGATGGAGAACAGGTCATGTCATAGTTAGACTGAAGAGCCCAAAGAATACGTCACTTTTCAAAAATTGAGAAGGCCATGGAAATTGAATCAAGGAATGAAACAGAGCAATCCCCTTCAATCCCATTTAGGAAGATTGTTTCGGTGGCTTCTATAGCAGCAGGAGTTCAGTTCGGTT
The DNA here is from genome assembly GCA_027576455.1 of Erythroxylum roigii. Classification (NCBI taxonomy): domain Eukaryota; kingdom Viridiplantae; phylum Streptophyta; class Magnoliopsida; order Malpighiales; family Erythroxylaceae; genus Erythroxylum; species Erythroxylum roigii. Next base: position 7,564,301 of record JANZXV010000001.1, on the reverse strand, counting down.
GGGCTCTGCAACTCTCTCTTCTAACTCCTTATGTTCAGCTCATCGGCATCCCTCACAAATTGGCATCCTTAATTTGGCTCTGCGGTCCCGTCTCTGGTTTGCTTGTCCAACCGACGGTAGGGTATTACAGTGATCGGTGCACTTCCCGCTTTGGACGGCGACGCCCTTTCATTGCAGCAGGCGCTGTTTCTGTTGCCATAGCTGTTTTCTTTATCGGCTATGCGTCAGACATCGGCCACCATTCTGGTGATTCTTTGACCAAGAAGGTGAAACCTCGAGCCATCGTTATCTTCGTGGTTGGCTTCTGGATACTTGATGTGGCTAACAACATGCTCCAAGGACCTTGTCGTGCTTTCATGGCGGATCTTTCAGGAAACGATCACCGAAAGATGCGTTTAGCAAATGCATGCTTCTCATTCTTCATGGCCGTAGGAAATGTACTTGGCTATTCAGCTGGAGCCTACAATAAAATGCATACCTTGTTTCCATTCACAAGTACCACAGCTTGTGATGTATACTGTTCAAATCTCAAGTCTTGTTTCTTCATATCTATCATCTTGTTATTAGTCCTAACTGCGTTAGCTCTCATCTACGTGAGGGAAGAACCATGGAAGTCAAATGATTCCGGAAAAGCTCAATGTGGCGATCCGAGAAATAACAGAGATGAGTCGTCAGAATCAGCCCCAAGTGCTTTCTGTGGGGAGATATTCAGTGCTTTCAAAAGCATTAAAAGACCCATGTTGATTCTGCTGTTGGTGACTTGTTTCAACTGGATAGCGTGGTTTCCTTTCTTGCTTTACGACACAGATTGGATGGGAAGAGAGGTCTACGGCGGCAATTCAGGAGGAAATCCCGAGCAAGTGAAGATGTACGATCGTGGTGTGCATGCTGGTGCATTTGGGCTTATGCTAAACTCGGTGGTTTTAGGGTTCATGTCGCTTGGAGTGGAAGTGTTGGGTCATTCTGTTGGTGGTCTTAATAAGCTTTGGGGTATAGTGAATCTGATATTATCAGTTTGTCTGACAATGACCGTTTTGATTTCGAAGTTGGCGGCATCCTCCAGACGGAACGCTGCCGAAGCTGGCGACGGGACAGGTTCCTTGCCACTACCACCGAAAGGCATCATAACTGGCGCCCTGGCTCTCTTCGCAGTCCTCGGCATACCTCAAGCGGTACCAATCTTGAAATAATTTATAAATGAAGTCATAAACTTTTTTTTGATTGAGTTCTTTTATTTTGAAAATTATTATATTTTAATTTTAAATCAAACTAAGATTTAAATTATATATATTTTAAATAAATAATGGTTATTTGCTACTTCTCTACTTATTGGAAAAATATGCGCCCGCTGATCATAGCACATACAATCTACTTTGCTTCAATTCAACCATATTGATATAAGCAGGTGGGTCATTAGTTAACTTGCCTAGAGGCTTCAGAATATAAAAAACAAGAATACCAAATTTTGTATTTTTCGCAAAAGATATAACAAATTAAGCTCCATGTTAATTTACAAGGAAAGACTAAACAGCTAGCTAATTGTTTATTGATGGAGGTCAGGCTTTTAGTCTCCTCATGTTCACCACTACTGCTCCTGCTCATGCACATAAAGTTGCAATATTATTTTCCTTCTTTTTAATCTTAACTTTACAGAAACTTGGATCAACAATAACTATTATTTGAAGATTGACTTTGCTTCTTTTTTTTTGTTTTTTGAAGATAACATACAGTGTACCATTTGCATTGGCTTCAATTTTCTCCAACACTTCTGGTGCAGGTCAAGGTAATGAGACTGATCATCTAGATCTGTAACATATTTCATAGTCTGTTACGTACATAATTGTTTTAATTTTTTTTGTTAGGGCTTTCTCTTGGTGTACTCAACCTTTCAATAGTTGTACCACAGGTAACTTTTTTTTTTCTCAGAATACCATTTAATATATTAAACCCAAAAACATGCATGTGCTGCTTTCTTTAGATTTTTGGTCATTGTTTTGCTTATGAATTCTGTCTCTATCATCATTTTCTTATTATAACTTCCGATGATATGAACATCTAGAATAAAACACAAGTAGTTTGGCTAGCAGTTGTAATCTTCTTCAATAATTTGGAGTGATATAATCAAATAAAGGTAGAGATCATTTTCAAAGTCTGTTAAGAATTTGATCAATGGGGTCGGTATGATGTTTACTAAATTATTTTGATACAAAAGCTCTCAAGTTTCAAGCAGTACAATATTACACGATATATATATAGTAACCTAGCTATACATTGTTTTAGGTACGTTTTTCTGCTTGGAATTCAAATCGTCTTTCGTTATTAGTTTTATCTTGCAACGGAAATATCGACTTCAAACGTGTATTTAAGCAGATGGTGGTCTCGCTTGCAAGTGGACCCTGGGATGCTGTATTTGGAGGAGGCAATCTACCGGCTTTTGTGGTTGGAGCCGTTGCGGCTGCTATCAGTGCAATTTTGGCTATCACCATGCTTCCGTCTCCATCTCAACTTCCCGTATCTACTAGTGCCTCCAGGCCAACTCTTCGAGCTTCACATTGAACATTTCATGAGGGCACATAAATGTTTTTTTGAGCGGTCTTGCTAAGGGGGTCCATTTACATTAACGCTTTAACTTCTCTAAATATGCTTCTTGACATCTCACCGGCCGGATAATAATAAATTCTGTTTCCTGTCCTTTTCGTTTCTCAGTTTCTGTTTCCAGGGTGAACTACCAAACAGAAAATTATTAACATGTAGCCGATCATCTGATAATAAACTTTTTCAATGCTACTGTCAAACGATAATTAAATCATTGCTCCCTGATAGCTTTGAGGATAACGGAAAATCTTGTCTTTTGTTTTTTGTTCGGAGAAGTTAAAAATGAAGTTTACTGAAAGAATGGGGATTAAATTGTTCAAAACATCGGTCAAAATTGACCCAAACAACTTAGCAGGGATACACGTGTTTGATGACATGGTAAACATTAGATTTAGGCCTTAATTCCACAAACTGTTCTTCGCCATCCCTTTCCCAAAGTCTTGTTTTTGCCTCCGATTTGGAGAAATCAGGATGAGATCCCATCGTAACTACAACGAAATAATTGCAAAAATTTGTCATATTTTGATTTTTAAAAAATCAAGATCACTTTAATTCTATAAAATGATTAACAATTAAATCATAATAAAGTATGAATTTTAATTCGTACCATATTCCAAAGTTTGATTATTGTCATATCTCTTAAACTGTTTTTAAGATTAGATCATCTCAATCATCGTAGTCACACAAGTGTTTAACCTTTGACAATTTTTATAAAATAAGTTGAGAGAATTCTGTAACTATTGTAGAGATGATTAAGCAAGGAGTGCTAGCTTTACTAGAGTTTAAGCCTATTTATAATAGCTTTTGGAAATTATAGTAATTTAACTCTAATTTCAATTAAACTTTAATTATTATTACAAATAATTTGAATTAAATACCAATTATTTCCAAATAAGATTTAATATCTCATATTGATCCATATTTATTAAATATCTTATATTTAATCATAAAGTTTCTCTAATTAGACAACTTATATTTATATATCAAGATTAGCATCTAAAAATACATCGTAACTATCTAAATATTTAAGAATGTTAAAGTGATTTTGACTAACCTTTTTATGCATTACTTTTTCATATAATTCAATCATTTCATCATTCAATGTTCTGATTACATATAGAGTATGAAATTAATGTCTACTCTATTTTGAGTTTAATCATATTAGAACTCCACTATTAGCTATTGATTCAATTAATGACATTTGTAAACTATTTACAAAGTGTCATTCTATCTTGGCTATGGATTTCCCAAATTAATACTAATCAAGAATAATAAAATATTCTCCCTAATTATTTTAAGGTGATGAATCATATTTTAATCGCTCGATTACCTCGCTACATTCAATGACTACCTATGATTAGAATAGGTCATAAGTAGTATCAAAACATAACAATCCCCATATAAGATAACCTTGGAGTCCTTAAGTCAAAAGATTATTTACATTGTTGGGCCCCGTTTCCGAAGCCCAACGATCGCTCCAAATATCATAACATAAGACGTGCACATAGCACCCTATTAGGTTACTTTAAATAACCCTCAATATCCATCATCGATTCATCTTTATTTTTTTTATAACATCCCAAAAATTTTCCTCACAATAGGCTTAATTGCGTGCCCATACAAAATAATTACCATGCTCAAACTTATTTCTCCTAATTGCGAACAGAATTTGGAAATCTTCAAATCCGAATTTTAATTTGACTTCTTCATAGAAATCATAGCTCTATGTCTCTAGGTTGCTTTGAAGTAAGAATCACCTCAATTGGAGCTCTATGGCTTAAGATATGCTTAAAAAGCCTAAGTGTGCACATACTCCAATTATTCCCTCACAGCCAACCTCTCACTTATTCTCATGCAAACTTTCCCAAATCAACTCCAAATGATACAAATTTTCATGTAGAGAAAGATACATGTCTTATGAATCCATTGCTTCAAGAATCAGTCCATTTCGATGTTGGATGAGGGAGTTATGATCAAAAGAATGGACCATGTTCATACCCCAAATCAATTTGAATCTATCTTGGCGCGAATGCCATAACGTTCACCACAAATGTCGGATTGATTTTGTTTTTAGACCATTAGAAAGAAGAGATCGAGATCTACAACTCGTATTAGATATCTTAAAGCGAGATTCGGCCTCTAAACTGGTCCAAATCGCAAATTACTGAAGCTGACCCGAGAGTGTCCGTTAAACACCATCTCATATACGATACATGCCTCTTTTCTCCATCTTCTTTATTTTCTTCATCTTCCTCTCCCTCTCACAACACTCTCTTCTCCAAGTATCAAAGTGAACCTTGCTTTCTTCCATCACTAGCCACTTAAATACCTTGCTATCTCCATCTTGTTACTAAAAGACCTAACCCTTCTACCTTAAATGATGGTGATAATCTCGTGATGTGGGAGGTTAGGGTTTCTTGGAGACTCTTGAAGAAGCTTTGGGTAAATCAAGCAAGTTAAACTTTGTTCTTCATGGGTTGTCTAAATAAAAGCGCATATGATGATAGTTGGTGATAAAATGATCATGAAGAAATGAATTTCTTTATATCTTGTTTTTCTATGATTTATGAAAAATAATGTATGATTTGGTGTTGAGATGATTTAGAGTTAGAATGAATCCAAAAATGATGTTGAAAGAAGTACAGAAAAATTAAGTTGTGAATGGATATTTTCAAGTTTTGTTTTTGATGTATAAAAACGTGGATCATAGGTTGTTTTAGAAATGAATTGGATTGAGTATTGAAGTTAAAGAAAAGGAAAGTGTAGTGTCTTCAAAAGAGAAGAACTAGGATGGAAGTTTAGAGATAAAGTGATAATGATGTTTAAAGTGTGCTAGAATATGTTAGTTGTAACAGGTCCATTGGATATGCATCGGTATTTTACCATGAATTGATTTATAGATATCCAAATAGGATGATTTTTAATTTGGATTAAATTATAGACATATGGCTACATTTTTCATGAAGACATTGAATTCAAATTTTGTCTTTAAGAGTTTCAAAGGTTGACTTAAAGTTGACTACATGTGTTTGTGTTCTGTTTTGAGAGTATGAAAACCATGAGTGATGAGTTTCTATGTAGATGTTATAAGTTGTCAATTAAGGGTATAATGAAAGTGAAAGTTATGTTAACCAATATGTTAATTTATGTTCTTGAAATGAGCTAAATTAAGGTGATACTTAGAAGTGAAATGAAAGTGGAAATGAAGATAAATATGTACAGAAAGTTGATGATGAATATATATATGTATATGTTCTATTTTTAGTTTTCATGATCAATCATGGAATATAATTTGTCTATGGATGATATTGAGTTGAAATGTAGTTAAGAATTATGGGGAAATGATGAGTAATTAAACTATAAATGATAGACCAAGTATAAGGTAATGAATGAAGTAAGTAAAGAGTTAGAAATCTGCAAAATAAGGATGCAATTGGATAGGTTTTGGGGAAAGAGGTATAACTTTTTTTGTTAATCTCTGATTGAGGTCATTTAAGTTTGCTTTCGAAGAGGACTTCGAGTTCTACAACTTCTATGCAAACCCTAAATTTTGCTATCTAAAGGGTTAGAATTTAATGTTTCTGTAAGTGACCCGTGAAGGTCTACCCAATGAACATTCACTGGTCGTTTGACCTTGATTTAGGCTAGAATAGGGCCTGAATTGAACCTAGAATGATGCTTGGATTAAGTGACTAATATGTGATATGTATGAAGTGATAATTGGGGTTATAACTTTGCGAATGAATTGATGATATCAAAGTACCATAGGCATGAGTATAATGTGAATGAAGATGTTCATATGATTGTAGTTATGATTCAAAGGAGTTGAGTAATATGTATGAAGTAAATGTGAATGAGAATTGGATATTATGAGAGCATGTAATGTTCGAAAAGAAATGACGAGAAATTGAGTTATGATATTAGAATAACCAAGTGTTCTTGAGGTGTAAGCCTAAGAACAACGGATAAGGATTGAATGGTGAACATAGATTGATTATGTTGAAATGAAGTGTAAACCTAAGTTCAATTAGATGTTTATGAATTATGTAATAAGAATGAGCATAAGATGTGAATTTAGGTAATATGCCCGGGATTGTCATTAAGCATACATTATACACAATACATATACATATATATGTGATTGAGTATTCATAAGATTGTGCAATTAATAATGTGTGTGTTCAATACGTGTATTACATAACGTTGATGTGCAGGATAAAACATCTACATCCAGATGTTTCTAGATCATGGAAATTAATACTAATCTGAAGCGTACTGTGAGTCAACCTAGATAGTCTTACATTAAATGATTGTTTTGTTTAAATTCTGTATTGAATGATTTGATGAATGTGATTGTGCTAACTCTAGACATTGAATGTTCGAGGCGTCTGATGCATGAATAACATTGGAAGTGCTCATTGAATGTGAATTTAACTGACTATGTGTATTCTCAACTTAAATGTTGAATGTCGGATTAAGGTCCGATGACAGATGTGAATGAGATAGTGATAGTGAATATGAACGTGTAACATTGAACACATTTGATTGTCTGAATACATGTAATGCAATTCATACATGAATGCATGAAAAGATAAGGGCTGTTATGACCGGAGTATCCGTCGAGAAGAAAAGGTTAAAGCTCATAAAGTGAAAAGAGCTTAAAGCTTAGAAAGTGATTAAGAGCCAAAGGCTCACTATATATAATAAAGCCGATATCCCCAACGATATGGGACAATTATCAATGAGCCTAGTATCCACAATGGATACAAGACAGTTATAGGCCCTCGGTCACAACAATAACAACTAAAAGTGAGTCTGTTGGACCCCAAACTTTTCTTGGAAGTTTGAACTATTAAATGAGAAATTGTTAGTGACTAGTCATGAGTAAAGAAAAAGGAGATTTCTTGAATTTGAAATGATATACAAGATTAAGGTAGTGAATGTAGTAAGTTGATGATGAGTAGGTATATATGTGTATGTTCTGTTATTGATATTCATGATTAATCATGGACTATAATTTGTTTATGGATGATATTGAGCTTAGATGGAAGTTGAGAAGAAAAATAGAGAATGTAAAATGCAGAATATGAAGAGTAAATAATTGATATTTGGTTTGTGATGATTATGAATTTTTTAGTAAACTTGAATATTTAAGGGTACTATGAAATTTATGATAAATAAGTTGGTAGAAATGGAGTGGAAATGACTAGAATAAAAAGTTGAAATGTTGTTTTTTAAAAAAATTTGAAGTCTGAAAATTTTGGGAATGAATAGTAAGAGAGAGTTGAAATTTTGATATGAACTTGCATAAATTGTTTGGGTTGATCTAGGCAGAGTTTGACAAAATTGTCTTCACAAAAATTGTAGCTTATCTTTCTAGCTTTCTAACACTATAAAGTATGAAATCTTTTGATATCTGGGCTGGAAGTTATGATCATTTGAAGTTTGTGTTGCTGCATAGGGTGAATTTTCGGGACAGCTACATTGATTGGGAATTTTAACCCTTATAGAGACAAAAATTGTTTTTGAGGTCTTCATAGAAGTTGTATTTCTAGAAGTATTCTTTAAAACAGTCTTTGAACGACCTTAATCTGATAATTGTAGTGAAAGTTATGCCCTTTTACTAAAGCAAGTCGGACAAGAAAGAGCGCAGGTTCACCCGAATGTCACGCTCATGCACGTGCACGATCGCGACTTTGCAGGACCACCAGAATGTCGCGATCGTGCATGCACATGATTGCAACTTGGCTGGATCACCCGGATGTCGCAGTTGTGCATGTGCACGATCGCGGCTTCCCTATTTGTCCAAAGAAGGCTATTTTATTAAACATGTTTCACTCTTTTGACCATAACTTTGTCGTCCGACCTCCAAATGACCTGATTTTTGAAGCATTGGATTCCTAACACATTCCTCTACTTCTCCACAAAAATTTATAGGTTTTAGGACTAATTTTAAAAAGATTGATTGAATCAAAGTGAGAGGATCGGTTAAAAGAGTATGAGTTGGATATTTTACTGAACATG
>JANZXV010000001.1:7519476-7535217 GCA_027576455.1 Erythroxylum roigii | reverse complement strand
CGGGGATGTTTATAAAAAGGTTAAAGGCATGGAATGATGGAATTGGACAAGAGCAATATGTAAAATTAAAAGAGAATAAGGGTGAAAGGGTGATTTCGTACATCAAATTTGCGCAGCTTTCTCCACGGCAAACTCAACCCTAGCTACGAAGACAGATGTCGTTGTGGCTAAAGTGGATGCACGTCGCGATGAAATAAACCCGAGTGGAACAAAGAGGAATGCTGAGGAGTTAGCCATGGTAAATAGATGTATTCATGCCGCGGCAAGTTCTTAGAAAATTGTAAGGAACCTTCGTTGCGGCGAAGTGGAATCCACGCCACGGCAAAATTTTCTTAAGAGCAACATGAAGAAAAACAAACAAAGACAGAAATGGAAAAATCTTAATAAAGACTCAAGAGGGATACTCAGTTCACTTAGAATTCATATACAAAATCCGTAGGCACCGTAAAACAAGGTGCAATTCATCCATTCTCATCAATTTCCTCAAACATAGAAGATGTATCATACATCAGGCCAAAACACATCAAACATAAAAAGGAGATGAATTATTGAATTGAAATTGCATAAATTGAAAACTAAACCTAGATCCTACTGAAATAGTTGCTCCCCACACTTATGCAACATATTAATGCATCCATAATGTCATATTCAATAATAGAGCAAAAGTAAGTAGTAAGTGAAAGAGAAGAAACGACCTGATGACTACGGAGGATCCTGTGTCTCTTGGTGGACGTTTGGCAGATAGCTATACAGTGGTAGGTTAACTTGACCACTTGCCACATTGGCACCATCGTCCACATTTCTCGATTCACCTGAAACATTAGGTAAAAACCCTTCTCCTAAAGTGCCATCAGTTACAATCAAGTAGGTTCATTATAGAGTCAGAGTAAACATGTTGAAATTCAAATTCATATCATGCATCATCAATAACAACATCAAGCATGTTAACTACTAAAAGCAAATAATCCTTATGGGGGTATTTCATAGCTTCATATATGTTAAAACTCACTTGTTGATCTCCTACCTCCATGGTGATTGTACCTTCTTTCATGCTAATTATAGTACTAGCAGTCCTTAAGAAAGATCTACCTAGAATCAAGGAAGTGTCTTGCACAACTTCAGAAGACATGTCAATTACATAGAAATCAGATGGAAAAACCAAACCCTTTACCTAGACCAAAATGTCTTCTATGATCCCCACCAGAAGCCTAAAAGATCGATCAGTTAGTTGTAACACGACAGATGTAGGCTTTAGACTCTTAACTTTTAATGATTCATAAACATACTTAGGCATCACATTGATTACTATCCCTAGATCTAGCAAGGCCCTTCCTAGAGTAGCTTTTCCTATTATGCACGAAATGGTGAAAGATCCAGGGTCTTGGCATTTGACAGGTATTTGGGGTTTAAAAAATGTGGATACGTTTGGGCTTACTTGTACTCTCTCATTAGGCCTAAACATTCTTTTGTTTATGCACAAGTCCTTGAGATATTTAGCATAGGCCGAAACTCGTTTCACTAAATCAAGCAAAGGGATGTTGACTTTGACTTTCCCAAATAGGTCAATGACATCTTTTTCATGTTTACAATTAGTCACCCTTTTGCTAAGTAAATATGAATTTTGAAAAGGAAGGTCTTTAATACTTACCTCTTTGTCATTCACTTCCTAGGCTCCTTGCTTGCTTGATTCCTGGTGGCTTCCAGAATTCTCTTTCTTGCTCTTCAATTGCTTTAACTCCTTTTCAGTCAAAAGTGCTCTGTCCTTGGAACTTTTTGACTTCTTCAATCTTTCATTTGTTGAAGGTAATTCTCCACTCTCGATCTCCTCTTCATCTTCTCCCTCATCTTCATTGCTGAACCTCACTTGTTTCCCGCTTCAGAGGATTATGGCATTCAAACTTTTGGGGTTCATAACAGTATTGGAGCTAATGGTTCCACTGCTTCTTGCTTTGTTCTCACTCATATTATTGGAAAATTGAGTGACATAAGAGTTAATATTTTTAGCTTTCGTCTCCCATTGTTCCATTCCTTTTTCAAAAGCGTTGAACCGAGCAACATTCTTTGAAGAGTCTTGCTAAATCAGAGAAGCTATGGAATTGAACTAGTTGTTGTTAGAATTTCTCTCCTCCTTCATCAATGCCATCATATTGTGCAGTAGTTGGTTAGTGTCCTCCTTTGGTGGGACAGTCAGGGCTTGCTGTTGGTTTTGAAACTGGTTTGTGGAAGCACTAGTTCCTCCTCCTTGTTAAAATCTGTTTGGACCCCTTCCCTCTTCATTCGTCCAACTGAACCTAAGATTTGCCTTCCATCCCTCGTTATAAGTGTTGAAATAGGGGTTCTATTTTGGATTGGTCCCACCCTGATATAATGCAGATACCTCTTCATACTGACAGGGGAAAACACTGGATATGTGCATTACTGGCTCACAAGTATCACAATTAGGTGCAGTAAGATCCATAGAAGATGTTGGGCGATGCACACTCATGTTTTTCAGTTCTGCAGTGATTATGAGGTCACTCTACTCTCCAAAGAGTCAACCTTAGACTCCAAACTCTCCATTCTTTTGGATTGGGCTGTTGAACCTCCCAAGTCATGAACACCTCTAGTATCTATCACACTATACTGTTGATGATTCAAAGCCATCTTCTTGATCAAATCCCATGACTCAGAAGCTATAAGATCAATCAAGGAACCTCCTGATGCCACATCTAGCATACCTTTATCTTGACTTTTTAGCCTATCATAAAAATACTGCACTAGCTGTTCATCAGGTATCTACTGGTGGAGGCATCTGGACAACAGATCTTGAAATGGTTCCAATAGTCATAGAGAGACTCATCATAATCTTGATGTGCCGAATAAATCTCCTTCCTCATCGATGAAGTTCTGGAGGCTGGAAAGTACTTCTCCAAGAAATCCTTCCTCAGATTGGCCTAACTATGGTAGGCATTCGCCATATGCCTAGGGAGGCTCATGTACCACTCCCTGGTTTTTCCTTCCAATGATAGGTGAAAAACCTTCCATAGTACTTGATCAAGTAAAGCTCCCATCGGTTTCATACTCTGACAGAACATAGACAAAGATTGCAAATGCATTTAGGGATCTTCTCCTGTCAAGCCATGAAATTTAGGAAGAGAGTTAATTAGCAATCCTTTAACTTTAAAATTCATGTCAAAATTAGGACAAGCAATAGTAAATGGATCATAATTAACATCAGAAGTTGTCGCTTCCCTAATGGTCCTTCTTCTTTGATTCCCATTATTTTCACCAACTCTCTCATGCTCCCCATTACCTTTATTATCACCATTCTTAGGTTGGTTAACAAGAAAGTTAGGGTTTTGTAAAAAGGCTGGGTTCTCGGCCACAATCACTCCTTTTAAAGAATCGTTCTCACTACTTGGCCCACTAGACTCTTCTTCAAAAACCACCTTACTTCTCTCTTTTTCTTTCCTCTCCTTTTTAATCTTTCTTAAACGTCTCTCAATTTTAGGATAGAAAGGTAGAAGTTTTGCTTTCCGGAGCATGCACGGGAACAATTCAAATGAAAAAAAAGTGTAACAAAATTTACTCGCAAGCACACAAAATCAAATAAAAGGTGAGATGTGATGAATACAAGTGTATAGGTGTGTCAAAGTATGTGTAAAAGTAAATTATGTATGAATTGAAAAGTAATCAAAGAAATTTTCAAACTATGTGAGTGTAAAAATGCTAAGCATGTAAAGTGCAAATGGTTCAGTGTTCTTTGTTTGGTATTTTCAAAATTTTGATGCTATGCAAAGAAAATGAAATCCTATACTATTGACAAGTATGAAACTAAACTATCTATAATGAAATTTAAACAAGGGTTCCTAACCTCACTTAGTAGCAAAAATGACAAAAGCTAACTTAGAGAACCAATTACTTGGTTCCCTGGTAACGTTGCCATTTTGGTTCGTAACCTTTTGTTCTTACCCTTGGAGGTCAAATCAAAAATTTAATTCCAAGGATTGAAAAATAGAATGCAACATCGAGTCGTCTCACTTAATCGAACCTAACGAATGGACTTAAGCTAGCCTATATGTCATGATATGCAAACTAATTTTGTAAGAAGGCAAGGGGTTTGTCGTTTGGGAGTCTTTACTAAATTAAAAAGGAACTATAAGGAAAAATGTGTCAAAAGTGTTTTTGGATTTTGGGAATAGAAATTTGAAAGCTAAAAAACAATGATCAAATGTGATAGAATCCTCTTGAAAATGAGCTCTGGCTATCATAGTTAGAAATAAATTTTGGTGGGAGTGAAAATCACTAAGCTTCAAACGATAAACCTTAAAGAACTCTTTAAGTCCAAGGTCTTAAGAAATGAGTTGGACTTAATCAATGAATTCTATTTCTTAAGACCTTGTTAAACGCCCTTAGTGTGAGTAGTGGGAAATCAATGCAACAAGTTACTTGAGATCTCAAATCAACTCAATATCAAACACAACTATGCAAGATAAAAGAGATTCAACAAGATCGCAAATAAACATATATGAAACTTCATATATTTAAGCTTAAAGTTCTACATCAATAAATCCCAACAACACAATGAGTATCCAGTACTTGATTAAACTCTAATCAAGAATGTTCAACTATAATTTACGAATCCTAAACCTAGGAATTCATAAATCTTAGCTAAACATAGATTAAGTCACTCCCCTTTGAAGCCCATTGAACTCAAACCATTGCTATATCTTCAAGAGGAGAGAAGTGCCTAGCCACGCATAACTCCAGGAGACTTCATAACCGAGAACTAGCTAGAAGCATCCATGGTAGCAGTCGACGGTGAAAGGCGCAGAAAAATGGTATGGATGAGAGGAGATGTTTGGATGGTAGAGAGAGTGAGTGTCTATCTCCCGATGTCGGCCCCTCTCCTCAACATAACCTAAAATAGGTAGTTTTTACAAAAACGGGTTGATGGATCGGGTTGCACAGTGGGTAGACTTCAGAAAATGGTTTGGGTAATTGAAGGTTCGCCGCGACGAACTTTTCTTAAAAGGTTTGCTTGGAAGTCTCTGGATTCTTCGCCGCTGTGACGTGAACCTCACGCTGCGGCAAACTTTTCCTGAAAGGTTTCACGCTGAATTCTTCATAATTCGCCGTAGCAAAACATCAATTATGCAACGGAGAACTTTCCTGTTGACCTTTTGACTCGTCATTTTTCAGCCTTCACTCCTTACCTCTACTTCTTGAGTCTCCTACAATAAACAAATGGTAGTTTGCAATATCAATTGTTCTTAGAAAATTAATTTAGTGCAATTGCTAATTATTTGTGACAATTTTACTTGCAAACTACATAAAATAAAGGCAAGCACTCAAGAGTCCAATTAAACATAAAATCTAAAAATAAGAGTCAAGAAGTGTAGTGAAAACCAAGAAAATGCCACCAATTAAAATAAGAAACTTGGGTATAATCAGCAACCTATAACTATCAATGGACATATTCTTCCATCACTCAACCACACTATGAACATGTTAATTTCTTGATGTCAATGAAGATGATTATGATTGGATGTCACTATTTTAATTTTGGAATTATTTATTATTAGCTTTAAAATTACCATCATTCTTTTTTCTTGGGATTAATTGTATAATTTATACGAAATCATGTAAGAGAAAATCTTATTGAAAGGTAAAATAGAGAGACTATAACATATAGACTTCTATAGAAAAACTTATCTCTTTAACTTTTTGGCGTTAATCTTTTATCAAAATCATTGCTTTTTAAGCAAAGTCCAACACCATTTGCCTATTGATTAATCTTCTAAACTTGGCAATTAAGGAGTACATTAAATAGTGTACAAAGTTAAGTATTACATGAACAAGGAGCAAACCTACCTAGCTAGATGTCATAGGGGTTTAAATAATTACTCTTTAGTTTTCTCTCAATTAATTCGTTGATTATCTCCTTAGATGAGCATTTATAAATATATATTACTAGATAAGGTAAAACTTGGTTTCTAGACAATGAGAGCATATGTTTATCGAATTTAATTTGACAAATATTTGTGGGCACAGAAGATGCATTCATATATACGAAAGTGAAACTTGTGGCCAGCAAATAAATTACACACTTATAAGCAACGCTCTAAATTTGTAGATTGTTAAAGGAAATTACTTCTATTACATAAAACAATCTAAATTAAAGTAATAAGATATAATTCTCTAAACTTATCATTAAACTACATACCTGTTAGGTTGAATGTAAAGCTTTACCTTACTAGACTATGTTTGAGATTTATTTTTTTAGAAATAAATTTCATGCATAACTTACAATAATTAAACTAGTGTTCCATGAGATACAATTTGATGAGGAAATACAAATCAATTTCTCAATCTATCAATATATTCTTCTCCTTTACTATGCTTTATTCCTTTAACTAATCCCTTTTTTAGTTCATAAAATCGTTTACCTATCTATCTAGGTCAAATTTCCAAAATTTTCCCATTTTCATTTTCTCTCACTCAATCACCTCAAATTGAGGATTTAAATGTGAATCTTGAGTGCTTTTGAAAATCTTATGTTTATGCTACTTGCTCGTTTAATTTTTATCTTTATTATATTTGATAAAAGTCCCGATGACAAGATTTTTGGAGGAGTATTAAGAGTAATAAAAACATTCTAAAATAATATTAGAAATAACATTAAAAATTTATCAATTCAAAATTTAAGTAACATAACACAATATATTAAATATACAACCTACTTTAGATATGCATATAATCATAATGACTTGTTAAGAGATATATGAAAGTGTCTTTCACGTTCTTGCTCTATAAAATTGAATTTACTTATGGTTTTGGAGATATCCCTACAAGTTAATTTAAAATGCTATCTTGGGATGATTTGAGTAGATCCTCCAAACTTTAGTCTACTAATAATGATTATAAAGGTACGAATAGGCAATGACTAAGGAGTGGTTTTGTTAAATGAATGGGGACTACAAACATACAATTATTCTCATACACAATACTCTATTTGTTTTTCATTAATAGAGTTTCTCACTATATGCTACAATATTATGTTGTAATATATCTTATTATAGAGTTTGATAGTTTACCAACTGATTGAATTCCTTGATAGGATACAAACTGTTTATGTTAATTTTGATTTACCATTACGTTATTTACAACTTAAATTACATTTAGTAATTTAGTAACTTGCTTATAATTGTATAGTCATATGGATAAAAGTTGGATGACTCAATAGAAATGGTCGACTCAATTCTTAGAAGAAGTGAATAATTCCATGAAAATTTTAAAAGGTCAAATGGGTTTAGAATGTGATACAAGTGATGATGTAGATGATAGTGATAATAATGACGACTTAGACGATGGAATTAGAAAAATGTTAGAAGAAGTAGGGAATTATATGGAGATTATAGATGATAATTCTGTGCCTAGTACATTTGATAGAATTATAGAAGATAATTATGAGAATTTTGTGATAATTTCTTACAAAAATCTTTTGTTATTATTATGTTTCACTTGAAGGTATATAATAGGTGGACTAACAAATCTTTCGACATATTGATTAAGTTACTCATTGACACATTATTAATTGGATACAAATTTCCCAAATCTTCCTCTGAAGCCAAAATTGTTAAAGGACCTTGAATTAGGATATGTATCAATACATGCTTGAAAGTATGATTGTGCTATCTTTAGGAAGTAGTTTAAATCTTCAAGAATGTCATATTTGTCATACATCAAAGTGAAAAGTGGATGATGGAAAAGGAAAAAAGATAACCCATAAAATCTTGAGATACTTCCCTATTAAACCACTATTACAAAGGATTTTTATGCCAATAATAACAATCATAGATATAAGGTGGCTGAAAAAGAAACACATTAATGATAATGTTATACGTCATCCAGCAGACTCAAAGGCATAGAAAGACTTTGATGGGAAGTTTTCATACATTGCACAGGATTTTCTTAATGTTTGACCTAGGTTAGCCTCTAATGGATTTTCCATTTTGTAATATGAGTACCTTTTATAACATGTGATTGGTAATTTTTGTGCCATATAATTTACCCTCAAGGAAATGCATGAAGGAGTTTTTTTTCTTATTGTCTTTACTTATTCCAAGACCAAACGCTCTTCATAAGGATACTAACTGATGATTCAAAACATCTTTAGGATATTGGAATAGACACTTATGATGTTATTGAAGATGGAAAATTTAGAATGCAGGCAACTGTTTTTGTTGGACCTCGTTTCCGGAGCCCAACAACCGGACTCATAAACCTTCTGCTTATTACCATGTAGGGTTATTTGCCATTATTCCAGCAGTTGGTGTGCCCACACTAGTCAATCACCCGAATTATAACTAGCCTTCTTCAAAGAAATTGTAGCTCTAAGTCTCTAGTTTGTTTTGTATTAAAAATCATCCCAATCGGAGTTCTACGGATTAAGATATACTTAAAAAGCTAAAGCATGTTCATACTCCAATCATGCTCTCCCAACCGACCTCTCACTTAGTCTAATGCAAAATTTCTCAAAACAACTCCAAAAGATACAAATTTTTATGGAGAGACAGAAAAAGATGTTAGGAATCCGTTGCTTCAAGAATCACTTCATTTGCAGGTCGGGTGAGTAAGTTATACCTGAAAGAATTGAAAATGTTTATACCATCAATCAATTTGTACCTATCTTGGCTTAATTGCCATAACTCCCACTACAAATGTTGGATTGACTTCTTTTTTGGATGGTTTGAAAGAATACTTCTAGATCTACAACTTTAATGAAGAACTTGAAGTGAGATTCGGTCTCTAAAAGGATCAAAAATTGAAAAGGAGATATTAAGATGATACAGAAGGTTATACTAAGACAGTTAAGCTAAGACGAAGCAAATTGAGACGAAGCAAAACTAAGACGATGAACAGTAACTAAGATGAAGCAAAAGTCAAACTAAGACAACAAAACTAAGACGATGAACAGTAACTAAGACGATGTGGATGAACAGTAATATTGTCTTATATGAATAATAACTAATACGATGGGTATGAACAGTAACTAAGACGATGTAGATGAACAGTAATATCGTCTTATATGAACAGTAACTAAGACGATGCAAAAGTCAAACTAAGATGAAGCAAAAGACAAACTAAGACGTTGAACAATAATATCGTCTTAGATGAACAGTAACTAAGTCGATGCAAAAGTCAAACTAAGACGAAGCAAAGTCAAACTAAGACGATGAACAGTAATATCGTTTTATAAGAATAGTAACTAAGACAATGCAAAAGTCAAACTATGACGAAGCAAAAGTTAAAATAAGACGAAGCAAAACTAAGACGATGAACAGTAATATCGTCTTATATGAACAGTAACTAAGACGATGCAAAAGTCAAACTAAGACGATTCTAAATTACTTTCTACACTCTCCAGAGCATCTTCCCTTATAAGGACTATAACTTTCGACTTAGATGTCCAAAAATTTCGTGCTATATACAGTTGGAAAGATAAAAGAAAGACCTACAACTTTCTAGAAGATAACTTTGCCTAAATCAACCCAAAAATTTCCATGAATTCAGTACAGGAATTTTTCCCTTATGAAAACTTGGGAAACATGGAAGAAAACAAAATCTTAAACTATTAGCATCAAAAGATCGTAGTTTTACAAAGCTTTAGTGGGCATTTCAAGCCTCCAATATATCAATGTTTCAAAAATCCCAAAATACAAACGATACATGAACAATAAATTGCTCAAAATGCAACTAAAGCCTTGGTTTTCAAGATTAGCTTAAAATACAACAACATTTCAAAAGTGGAGTGATGCCTTGGCCCTTAACTACTCAAATCTCTTGCTCATCACCTGTTTATGGGAAAGAAAGTGGGGTTGAGCTTAAAGCTCGTGGTTAACACTTTTATAATCGGTAACAAGAAAAAATCATTGCAATAATCATTTTTATTGTAAAACTCATATGAATGCATGACATGTGTACATCACTATTTTTAACTTATCACGAACACATAGGTACATCAAATTTGGTTCAGGTGGATCCAAAACAGATCATACTGTGCATTTCCATATAATGGTCTTGCATAGCTATGAACTTATGGGAGTCCATGAAGGAACTCCATGCCACTAGCGGACAGGCGAGAGAAGTCTTTTTGTCAAAGTGCACTTGACTTAGCTTAGGGGACCACCACAAACTCACATAACATGTATTTCATAACTTGTAAAACATGAAACCCATAGAGGCATATTTCGGAAACTTGTTTTCTTAGGCTTGATGCCTTTTTTTTAAATCATGTTCATAATACACAAATATGCAACACATTTTCAAAATACTCAAAGAACAGTACATGCACATTTAAAAATAGTTGAAACTCATTTATTTCCACTTCTTGAAAGAGTCATTAATGGCTTATTACTAAATCTTAAAAATGTAACCCACCTGAATTTCTTGACTATGGCTTGCTCAAAAATGCCTTTCCTCTTGTCCTTCTTGATTTCTTCAATATTGACAAAAATCCCAAAGAACCAAATACATGAAATTGATCCTAGAAATTTCAGCCTATGACAATTTGTCCAAATAGAGTACTAAAGGGTATGCGGCCTGATTTGTGTGGGACTACTAAGTGAAACATGTTTTATGGGATATCGTTGTTACTTGGAACATGGGCATAGATGGAGGATAAACAAATTGTTTAATGGAAAAGTAGAACATAATGAAGCTTCTTTGTAATTTTTAGGTAATGACGTGCTTGATCAATTATCACATTTGTAAGAGTTTATACGTGGCAAATACTCAAGTAATAGAAAGAAAAAGAAAATTTCTCTTGATCTTAATTGAAATAAAGAAGCATTTAATTCGATTTTCTATAGTGGAAGGATCTGTTATTGAGGCATAATCTTAATGTCATGCATATTGAAAAATATTTTACGTAATTTGATGGGGATTGATGGCAAATCAAAAAACACAATTAAGGTTGGATTAGACCTGCATGTCTATGTCAAAAAAGGAGAAACAAACTTTTTTTTAATTTTTTAAATTAGTTAAGTTTCCTTATGGGTATGACTCTAATATAGCTCATTGTGTCAATGTTAATGAGGGAAAAGTTTTCAAGTTGAAAATTCATGATTGTTATGTACTTCTGCAATGATTGCTTTCTATTGGAATACGTGGGTGTTTTCCAAAGCATGTATTCATAACTTTGACACTATTAGATGATTTTTTAAAGCACTTATGTTGTAAGACATAGAAAGTAGAAACAATTGAAAAATGAAAAAAGACATAGCTTTGATTCTTTGTAAGCTTGGACTTGTTTTCCTGCCATCATTCTTTGATGTTATCGTACATTTGGCAATTCGCTTGCCATATGAGGCAAAAATTTATAGACCAGTTCAATATCGATGGATGTTCCTGGTTGAAAGGTAATTTGTATTCACTTCTACATTTTTTCTTCCGGTATTATTTAGAAACAAATGCTAATCTTTTGTACCTTTTTAGGTTTTTAGGCTCTCTTAAGTGTTATATGCATGAAAAAGCTTGACATGAAGGCTTTATTGCAAAGGCTTATATATCAAACAAATGTTTGATATTTTGTTTTATGTAATTACACGACATGGAGACATAATTTAATAGAGAAGAACATAACTTTAATTTTGATCAAGATAATGGCTTGTTAGTTTTCTCCCAAAAAGTAAAGCCACTTGGAATAAGAAAATATGTGGAGTTAAATAAAGACAAACTTGAAATTGGCCATTGGTACACTTTGAACAATTGTAAGGAAGAGGATATATATATATATATATATATTACATTATTTCATATTAAAATTTAACATTTAACCTCTATTTTTTACATTAATTACTTTTTAAATAGAGAGAACAAAGGTAAAATTAGAAGCAAAGGGTGTGGTTAATGTTGAACAAAAGGCAGAAGATAAACTTCCCATCATGTTTTAGGACATGAGCAAGTTATATGTAATAGCATGAAAAAGTGAATATTGTAGGTGAGATTATAACATTAACTTTTAGTTATATTTTTTCTATAGTCGATAAAGTTGCATAACTGTAAATTGCCAAAAGTGAAGACAACATTATATGCTTTGGTATGTAGGCCTCATAATTTGGAAAAAAAATATACAGGTTTCATTACTAATGGAGTTAGATTTTAGATAAAAGAGCATAATAGTGACCTTAGAAGCTAAAATCATGGAGTTGTTGAGGGACAATATAAGGAGGATTTAATTCAATTCTATGGTGTTATCTCTAAAATAATTAAGTTACATTACATTGAGGATAAAAAGATTGTTTTATTTAAGTGCAAATGGTCCAATCTTGGTGACAAAGGGATTAACATAAAAGTGAATGGTAATATTACTATAATCAATGTTAGTAACACATGGTACAAAAATGAACTATTTGTGCTATTTCATGCCATTTTTCCAATTTTTTTTCAAATTCTTCTAGTTTATGTGTATTATAACATAATTGCTTTAAAAAATCACACAATTGTGCTGAAGTTATGAACACATCCTTTGCCAAACACCCATATATTTCCACAGGAAGTAAGCATTGTAGAAGTACATGACAATCATGGCATTTTAACCCTAAAACTTTTTCGTCATTAGCATTGACATAATGGGCTATCTTAGATGCATACCCATAAGGAAACTTAACTAATTTAAGAAATTGAAAAAAAGTTTGTTTATTCTTTTTTGACATATTGTCATATGTAGGTGAAATAATGTATGACCCATCATCTCTCATTTTCAAATGTTAATCTTTTCTTATATTCACGTCTGCCAAGTTTATTCTAGACTTAATTATGCTCTCCAATTTTCCATTAGTTGCCATCAAAGTGCCTAAAATATTCTCACAATTTTTTTAAATATGAATGACATCAAAATTATGCCTCAATAGCAAATCCTTCCAATATGGCAAATTGAACTTTCTTTATTTGCTTTATATTGCTTGGATGTTTGCTAGGTGTAAACTCTTCCAAATGTGATAGTTGATCAAATACATTATCAACTAAAAAATGTAAAGGAGCATCACTATGTTCTACTTTACCATTAAACAATTTGCTTCTTTTCCATTTATGTCAATGTTATAAGTAACGAAGATGTCTTATATAACATATTTTACTTCGTAGCCTCATTGAATGAATTTCATGGCTACAAATAGGACATTTCATATAAGCTTTAGTACTTTATCTAGACAAACTGCCATAAGTTAAAAAATAATTTATAGTCCATAAAATAGCCATGTGCATTTTAAAATTTTCACCTTCAACAACATCATAAGTTTTTAATCTAACCTTCCAGAGAAGTTTTAAATCATCAATTAGTGATTGCGTGCATACAATGATATCCTTCCCAAAAGTAGTAGATCTTGGAATAAGTAAAGAAAATAACAAAAAAAGGCTCCTGCATATACTTCCATGGGGTAGATTGTATGGCACAAGAATTACCAGCCACATGTTTTAAGAAGTACTCATATTATTCAATGGATTAAATCCATTAGAGGCTAACATGAGTTTAACAGTACGACAATCATTTGCAAACCATGGAAACTTCTTATCAAAGTCTTTCCATGCCTTTAAGTTTGTTTGATGACGCATAATGTTATTATCAATGCATTACTTTTTATGCCACCTTATATCTATGGTTGTTTTTATTGGCATAAAAATCCTTTCCAGTATTGGTTTAATAGGGAAGTATTTCAAGGTTTTATGAAGTATCTTTTTTCTTTTCCATCATCCACTTACCACCTTGATGTACAACAAATACGAAACTCTTAAAGATCTTTAATATCCTTCCAAAAGATAGCATAATCATACTTATAAGTATGTTTTGATGTATATCTTAATCAAAGGTCTCTTAACAGTTATTTTGCTTCATAGTGAGATTTGGGCAATTTGTGGCTAATTGGTAATATATCATTAAGCAACTTAATCAAAATGTCAAAAGATTTATTGCTCCATCTATTACATACCTTCAAGTGCAACAACTTGACAATAAAAGATAGTTGTACAAAATTAGAGCATCTTATATATAATCCTTCTTGAGCAACTTACGAGTTTTACTTGATCACCCATTTGACACATGCCCTTTAATCATAATCATCTTAAGGTAGTTTTTTGCACATTACCTACGTGAGAAACATCTGATAAAAGTAGGATATCAATCCATTGAACTCATAAACTCGTTTTCTTTTGTCGAGTCTACCAACGTATCAACCACTGGTAGTCGTAACTAAATTTAGGTTTTAAAACTTATGATATAATTAAAACAAAAGCTTCCACACTTCTTTATCAATAAAACAATAGTAGAAATCCATTCTACATATCTATAAATTATTATGACCATGTGACTTCCTAAATTCTCTCTTGCATTTTTCAAGAGCATGTTCGATGCCAAAAGTCGTTTTGTTATTTATAAGTGTTAAAATTATCCTCGATATTTATGTAGTGTTATACTAAACTTGTTTGCAAACCTTGAATCTCACCTTTCAGTATATTCAACACTATTGAGAGTGAACTCTTCTGTTTACAGCTTGTTAACGAATCACCAATAAAAAATAGTTGTAAGTTTTCTACAATTAGGAATACTTCCTCCTTCCCTGATTTGTCTTATATTCAACACCTCCATAACAAGATTCTCTTTTGCTTCGTAGTCCTCGAGGTACTCTATCTACCCCGTTTGGGATTTTAGACATATCTCTTTTACTGTCAGACAATATTAAGAAACCATATAATGTTTATGTTGGAATCTAACTGTGATCAAATCACGGGTGCAGCGGAAAGCAAAAATTTTTACAGATTCCGAGCAGATCCTGATAATTGAATAAACTTGAATAAAACATAAATCGAATTAGATATCGTACTTTGTTCGCTTTCTGCTGAAAAATATTTGAAACTTTTTCCGATTGATCAATCACGAGTGTCCAAGTGTCCAACCTCTGATGATATCCACAGAGCAATTCTCAAACTATTTTGAGAGGAAGAAGACAAAAGTGCTAGCTTCTAAAAAGCTCTTTCTTTTAAATAGAAAAATCATATATAACAGTCTTTATTAAAATTAAATCTCTTTGAAAAGAAGTTTTAATTTATCTAATTCTAATCGTAAATTAGAATTATAATTTATAATGATTGCCAATTTATTAGAAACCTAATGGGTCACACATCAAAGAGCAATTTGTGAACGAAAAATCAATTTAATTAAGTTGGACTTAATTATAAAGTTTGAGAAACTTTATGAATCAAATATGAGATATTTGATTTTATTAAAATTAAATTAATTGTAATTATAATTTGATTATTATGTTACCATTATGTTATTTACAACTTAAATTACATTTAGTAATTTAGTAACTTGCTTATAATTGTATAGCCATATGGATTAAAGTTGGATGACTAGTTATTCCATGAAAATTTTAAAAGGTCAAATGGGTTTAGAATGAGATACAAGTGATGATGTTGATGATAGTGATAATAATGATGACTTAGACGATGGAATTAGAAAAATGTTAGAAGAAGTAGGGAATTATGCGGAGATTATAGATGATAATTCTTTGCCTAGTACATTTGATAGAATTATAGAAGATAATTATGATAATTTTTGTGATAATTTCTTACAAAAATCTTTTGTTATTATTATGTTTCACTTGAAGGTGTATAATAGGTGGAGTAACAAATCTTTCGACATATTGATTAAGTTACTCATTGACACATTATTAATTGGATACAAATTTCCCAAATCTTCCT
>JANZXV010000001.1:7483810-7497650 GCA_027576455.1 Erythroxylum roigii | reverse complement strand
TTATATTCTTAATAAAACTTTATTTTTATTTAGTTTTGATATGCAAAATTTTTGTGAAATTTATATTTTATTTGGGCTCCCCTATTTTAAATTTCTGGCTCTGTCACTGGTCTGGGAAGGTGATGACAAAAGCTCATGCTAAGATTAAATAGAATGACCTTTGTAGACTCAAAAAAGAGGGTGGTTTAGATATTAAGCATTTGTCCACTTGGAATAATGTGATGATAGGGAAAAGAATTTGATTTCTGCTTAATTATAGGGAAGCTTTATGGGTTAGGTGGGTACATACTATAATTCTGAAAAGGAAAATTTTCTGGAGCACCCATCCTAACAATTGTAGTTTGCGGAGTTGGAGAAAGATTTTATATGTTAGGGATCAAATTGGGAACCAATTCAGGTTTAGAATAGGAAATAGAAATTCTACTTTCTTATGGCAGGATTCTTGGCATCTGAGAGGTATCTTGATGGATTACTCTACTCCTAGAATAATCAATAGGTCGGAGCTACCTATAACTGCAAGAGTGTCCGAAGTAATCAGGAATAATGAGTGGTGCTGGCAAGAGGCAACAGTTAGGACCATTAGTAATCTAGAACTTCTGCAATATCATCCAGATTGTTCACGAGTTGATAGTTTGAAATGGCTAATAAGCTCATCAAAAAAGTAGACAAATGCTTCAACCTACATTTTCATGAGACCTCCAAATCAAACTGTTCATTGGCATAAACTAGTATGGAATAAAAGGAATAGCCCTAAGTGCTCCATTTTATAGTTAGCCTTTCTGAATAAATTACAAACAAGGGACAAACTCCTTTACCTTCATACTCCAAATCGATGCTCCTTGTATGCCTTGGACAATGAAACTATCGAGCATCTATTATTTGAATGTTCTTTCTCTAAAACAGTGTGGTTAAACTGACTTGATCACTTCTAAATACACCTTCCTCACCTGACAAACCTTCATTCCATTTTAAATTGGTTCACCAACCACCAAATTTCAAAAACTGTGACATCAATACTTTCATCATCATCCTTTTTGTTATTGTATACAACCTGTGGACTGAAAGAAATCTTCAAACCTTCAAAGATGAAGCCTTGGAAGTGTGGAGCTTCAACACGAGAGTGATCTTTCAAGTTATGAAACATCTCAACTCAAACATTGAAAGAAGGTAGTTGTTAGGGTGTTTTCTTTTTCTAATGTAATGTCTACAGGTTTTGACTTCAGGCTCAGGAAAATAAAGGGAAATCCAATCCCTCCTCAATATCTACAGCAAGAGAGACATCAGATGCAGGGAATGCCTCAATCTCTAAAAAGTCTTGAAGAATTACTCTTCGAAGCATGGTGTCACAAGCAATAGGGGGACACTCCTTCGACAATAGATCCTCGTTAGCTATAAAAAAGATGATCATAATATAATTTATGTTAACCCTGCCACTTAATAGCAGGAGATCCCCTTCTCCTCAGGTTGGTGTCTTAAAAGCTAGAAGTCCAGATCGGGTTTACAAAGGAAGGATGGGTGGGAGTTAAGCAAATACTCGACAGATGCAAAGGGTAAGGCTCTCCTACCTCTTCACCTTTGGTATCCTATACAAATAAAATCCCACATTGCGTTGGAAATGAGAAGAACTCAAATTATGATGTGTTGTCTTCAAGTTATGGGTTAGTAGGTAGTTTTGATTAGTTTATTTGCTGCTTGCGACTGATGTATGGAAATAGTTATGTTACTGGTAAGATATCCTCAATATGATCATCTTGGTTGGTTGACATGGTTTAGGATCACTATTGTGTGGTTTGTATGGTCAGGGGGAACAATTGTAGGGCCCCTCATGCTTCATGTAAGGTTTCCTTTTGGTTTGGTTAAGAGATTGGCATCATGGGCAATCTCTTGATTGTACATACCTTTTACTTATTTATGAAATTTACTGACTTACCAAAAAAAAAAAATAGTTGCTGCTATGGATAAGTAACTTTACATAATCAACTGTATCAATCAAAATGGCATTCTCTACGCGCCTAATTCAAAGAAGGAATTGACTAAGAAAGAAGGAAATGACTAAGTCCAGGCAAAACTGCATTACTTCCTTCATGCTTGAACGAAGCAACTGTATCAATCAAAATGGCATTCTATACGCGCCTAATTCAAAGAAGGAATTGACTAAAAAAGAAGGAAATGACTAAGTCCAGGCAAAACTGCGTTACTTCCTTCATGCTTGAACGAAGCAAACGATTATCATCCAGGAACAGCTCCCTCACATCTCTGCATACTGAGATGACTAGCTGAGAAGAGCAATTCAACATTTTTCAATTAATATTTGTCAATCTAACACCCAAAATTGTTAGAGTTCCCATTTGATATTGACATAAAATGTGAAAACATCATTAATATATTAAAAAGAAAAAAGAAAATGGATTGTATTGAAGCCATAATCCCAAATTACATACAGGTAAGAAATCTAGCTTGCACAGTTGGGCAAAAAATAAACAGATGTTATTGTAGCAACATAAAATCAGTGACAAAATCAATATAACTGGTGTTACATTCACTCTAAGATTAAAGCTCATGCTCACTCTAGTTTTGTTATACTTGTTTGACTGAAAGCTTAGTTTAGTAGTGATTGAACAGCAGGATGGCAAGCATTAACCATTAAAATGGTCAAGTCTTTGTTTACCCACCTGATAGGTGTTAGTTTGTCTGCAATCCAAATTTATAACGTATCAAATTCCAGTTAAAACACTGTCTTTTCCTTATGATCCTAGCACACCATTCCTCCCAATTAAAATCTCTATAAAGTTAATAATCTTTATATAATAACTTCTCAAGGTCTCAACATGAATTAATAGGCTAAATTCATTTTCGATTAATTAATACCTCTAATCAATAAATTTTACATGTCCCAACAATATTACTTGATAGAGGTTTATTGTATGTGTGAAATTATAAAGATCACGAAAGAAACATAGCATTCATCTCTACACACTGGTAAAGGCATCAAACGTGAAAGGGAAGTCAACAGTTGTTCAAAGGTCTCAGTCCTCCAAAAATCACCATGTCGTGCTTCAGTCCATCAGAAAGAAAAGAAATAGCAACTTTTGTACTTTGTATTTAATTGAGTTGTAAAGGTAACTCCGTTGATGTTCTTTCCTTTCGTGTACGTCTTCTTATGCTAATGTTGGTGCATCATCCCACCGAAGCTATTCATTAGATTATTTGGTGCATCATCCTACTGAATTTATTCATTAGATTATCTCTCCATTATTGTCCGTTTGGTTGTGGCAAGGATGTTTATTCAATTGAGGTCAGCTGGAAAGTGTGAATTTCAAGAGTTTCAAACAACCAAGTCTGGAGAAGATTAACAAAATGCGTGATTTTGGATACCCATTTGCACCTTCTAAGGTTTTGATTATTCTCTTAAGATATCGAAAGCTATCATCTTTTCATGTTTCTTTCACTTCTAGTTTTCGCTCTCTCTACCAGTGCATCTCCTTTAATATTTTCTTATTTACATCCAGATGGGTGCGTAAATTAAAGAGAAAAACATACTTGATATGACCGCACAACCCACGCACATACAAACAGAGAATGACAGATGTTTGTGTCTATATATAAAAGAATGTACTTGATAGCAGTCAAGAAGAATACCTCACTCAGGAAAAAGGAGAATTTTGCTAATGCCTAAATTAATGGTTTTACTCTTGGACTCCTTGCTGAGCTCTTTCTTCAGGAAGATCATAATGACGGAGAGAATTAAGACTGTTGGATGCCAACAAGATAAACAGGTAGAATTTAGCAGATGAAAGGATTTATAACCTAAGAAATACAAGATAATAGCACAAAAGTCAATCTCTCACCTGCAATTTTGTGGGACTCTCCAAGACACGAGAGATGATCTTTTCAAACTTCGTGGCAGAGATAGAAATATCTTCCAATCTTGAAGCATAAGGCGGAGATCGTGAAGCTTGCTATCCAAACCATAGCAGCAATTTGCATGCATTGTGCAAACTAAGTTCAGATCTTTGCTAGGTTCACAAAGGCCACCAAAATAAGTGGTGTCCAAGAATCTTATTCTCAATCCAATATCCTCAAGAAAAGCATCAAACTTGATGAAATTAAGAACATCCTGGTCATGGTGTCCAGGATAAATCACTTGCGAAGAGTACCAGAACTTGTAAAACTCTATGGATCGGTTGTTGGACTTTACGTATTTAAACCCTCCATTGGGTCTGTTATCAATGTCAACTGCGCTTCCAAGAAAGTGATCACATGCAATTTGGAAATCTGCGTCTGCATAAAATCGTGGAAATGGATCCCTGAACCACATGACATCAGCATCCTGGATGGAAAAACCAACCAAATAGGCACTGAGTATACAGTAAAAGACAATCAGAAGGCTGAAAGAAATAGAACAAGAAATCTAACAGCAGATTAGATTTGGAGATCACAATCAACTTAAAAAGAGTACTGCAATAATGATGTCCTAAACCATTGCTGCTACATTATGTGATCGTCAAACTAACACATATGACCTTTCAAGTATCAAAACAAGCCAGATTGTACAACTAATTATCAAAAATATGGATACAGATTCTTTTTAAGTCTTGTGTTGTTAAATTATGTTCACTCTTATCTTGTTCATCTCAAAAAATCACCCTCTTATTGTCACATTTCTAGACATATAATGTTATCCCTAAATTATTTCCTATGAATATACACGAAAAGTTCATCTAGAGCCCTATTTCAAATAGTCGTATTATAGATAACTTTAATGAATTAAAATATATTAAGGAATATAAAATCTGTAATCAAAAATTGAACAACTCAGCTGCAAATTTTTTTCTTTTTTTATTGTTATATATATTCTGGATGAATGTTGTAGAGGAGAAAGCAGGAAATATGGTACAAGTGAAAAAATTTTAAACTTGAAAACAACAACATACCATTGACAAAAATGTGAAAGAAGCTAAATGCTTTTTTAACCGCTCAATTGTGAATTACCTAAATTCATAGCGCCGATTCTTACATAATTGTTAGTAAGAGTCAGCTAGTATTAATTCAAGTATCCACTGAATTATTCTAGTTGATAGTAGCCCCATGTTAAAGCACTTACTTTGGCACATAAAGCCAACAAGTAAAAAGGGACTACTGAATCTCAAGGAGCAAGTTAAGAATTAAAAAAAAGAAGAGGACTTAATGCATAGCTAATAGTCACAGAGGGAAAATAAGAAAAATTACCGTAAAAAGGAAGTTGTAACCCATCTCAAGAACAGAGCGCAAGAACTCAAGCCTTCTCCACATCAACTTCAAGTAATTGGGAGTCATAAAATAAGCCTCAGTATGAAAATCAACACCCTCAGTTACAAGAGCGAAACAATGAGTATGGAGCTGTAAGCAACGCAAATAAGCCTTGTTGTCTAAAGCAACAATAACCAAGTGCTTCAGAAGCCTCCTAGTACCTTCCCCAATTCTAAAACTCTCTAAAAACAGATCAATCACTGTGTTTGGAGCAGCCCACGCTTCATTTAATGTAGTCAATATCACAGTCCCATCATCCATTGATGCTTCTTTCAGCACCTTTTCAAGCTTCGCTTCGCTGTTGTGGAAGACATTGGACGGGGAAGAGGAAGATGATAAGGAAAATGGAGTGAAGCGAAGAGAATCGGCGCCACCGTAAAACAGGAGCAAACACGAGACAGAAATGGCAGCGGAGAAGAGTACGGCACGGGGCAACATGACGGCGGAGGTAGTTGTTGACCTAAGGAAACGAGGATGGCGGAATCCGATGGAGGTGGATCGTCGTCGGTGGCTGGAAAGTCCGAAGAGCAGGTCCCAATTCATGAAGCAAGGGCAGCATGTTGATTGAGGCCACACCCAAATTTTGTTACTGTATATAAATAATTAAAATTTCTATACAGTATTTCATTTTTTGAGGTAAAGGTAAATTCCTATACTGGACAGAGACGAAGACTGTTATCATCAAATATAAATAACATTTATAATTGAAGATAACAATTGGGTTTGGTACAACATCACAATCCTTACGGTCTTGTCCTTGTATGTATAACTTCATCACGGCAAGTTACTACAATCACCAATCTCATAACTTTCTTTCTTTTCTTTTTTTCAAACTAAGTTTAATCGTAATACTAATAATTGTTATGAGGAAATTTTCAGTAAAGACATTGGTCAAGAAGAATATAATGACGTAAACAAATAATTGAACGATCAGTGTCTTTTATTTCAGTGAGAATCTAGTACTCACTCCGATTCATAATAAGTGTCGTTTTAGATATATTTTAATTATTTAAAATAAGTGTCATTATTGACTTTATATGCATGTTTATAATTTTACTTTCAAAATTAACATTTAATTTCTCTCTTATCTTAATTACACAGATCACAAAACGAGAGTCACGAGGTAACTTCATGGGAGTATTAATAAGGGTATATCTATAATTTCATTAACTTTTTTAATAAGCGTGCATTTTTTTAAAACGACACTTATTATGAATCGGAAGGAGTAGCAGTTAATGATTCGCTACCATAAACAAAGACTGGGAGCTATATTCTCACGACTTGTTTTGAAACTACATTATCTTTTAAGCCTTAAAAATGCCGAGTGAAAAAAAATATGTAACAACAAAGAAGAATTATAGGTGAAGTGAGTGCATAAAGTATACATGCGTGGTAACAGCTTAACAGAACATTACATGGCACTTAAAACAGATCCCGGAGAAGTGGATCCAAGATTTGATTGTGAGCAGAATAGGTAACGGGAAAAACACATTTTTCTAATTTGATGACTGGTATCAGAGAGGACCTTTGCATAGAGTACAAGAGCTCCAACATCTCAAATGAAATGAATGATCAACCTAAACAATAAAGTCTACAGTTTCATCAACAGCTAACTACGAATTTGTCAACAATACAGCATTCGTTACAAAAGAAAGCATCACACTAATTTTTTCATGACTAAACCTCTGTTTAAAATTTACAACTTTAATTTTTATTATTAATATATTTATTCTCTCTTGTTTAAAATAAAAATCGTTTTAGAAGAATGCACATTTATTAAGAAAGTTAGTGAAATATTTGATATATCCTTGTTAATTGCATGATGAACTATCTTGAAAATATAATCTATGTAATTAGGACGTAAGAAAAATTAAATAATAATTTTGAAAATAAAATTATAAATATAAATAAAAAATCTTAAACAACACTTATTTTAAATAATTAAAATCTTTCTAAAACAACTTTTACTTTAAACGGAAAGGAGTATTTAACACAAATACGTGAGAGAACATTTTGTTTCGGCGGAGACGAAGGTAAAGCTAAAGACCTACTTTGAAGACACCTCAACCATCCAAAGCAGGCCTTTCTGAAACCGTTCATTTCTTTCAGTTCTATTTTTGAAAATGTTTTTCTTCGTTATCAAAGGAATCGTTTCGTTTCGGAAAAAGAAAAGAAGATGTCAACTTTGAAAATACCATCACAAATATCCCCACGCGATGACGCCGTGCAAATACATCGCGCTTTCAAAGGTCATATTTCGCTAGTTTTTCAGCTTTATCATTATGAGCTGCAAATTTCATGTCTTCATTACACAGGACTCGGACTCGACTCCCCTTTGTCTTGTTCATTCTTATCATTTACATTTCTTTACTAATATTTTGTTACTTTTTCGTTGATGTTCTATTGGAATCAATCATGGTATTTTTTAACAACCACGCATACTTATGCTTTCTCCTAAATAGGACTGGGCTGTGATACTGATGTAATTGTCAACATCCTTGGACATCGTGATGCATCACAACGCGATGATATCCAACAAGAATATGAAACCATGTTTTCGGATGAGCTAAGAAAACGTCTATCTTCTGAACTTCATGGCCATCTAAAGGTACGCCTGATACAGAAATAGATGTGGAAATTTAAATTTTGTTTTTGTACGTCTTTCCAAAATTTTTACATTTAATGGTTCAGAAAGCAGTTTTATTATGGATGAAAACCCCAGTAGAACGGGATGTCTCCGCGATAAAGCGTGCTCTAAAAGGAGCGATTATTGACTTGAAAGCTGCAACAGAAATCATATGTTCCCGTACGTCGTCTCAAATAAGACAGATTAAGCAAGCTTATACTTCAACTTATGGAAATCGGCTTGAGAATGATGTTGCTGAATATACATCTGGCAATCATAAAAAGGTTCTTGCACAACCAAGTTTTAAGATTTTCCTTCCATTCTTATATTATTCTTCCACCTAAAACACGCTTCACTCAACTACTTAGTTAGACTTCTTGCCACGTAAATTGCGTTCAGAAAGTGATTATACTTGGAAAGTCTTTGTTATCCATGAAGAGTGATTATTTTTTTTGAGGTCTGATTCAGCTATTATTAGCATACTTGAGTACCACACGATACGAAGGCCCTGAAATTGATACTGTGTTGGTTGAGGATGATGCTAAAACCATCCGTAAAGCTGGACAGAAACATTCTGGAGTTGATGAGAGGACTTTCATCCATATTTTCAGCGAAAGAAGCAGGGCACATTTGGTTGCTCTCGATTCAACTTACCGCCAGATGTTTGGACTGAACTTAAGAAGAGTATGTCCCATGGGTTACAATCATCAGTACTTACCTATACATACACTAAATTTCTTACCTTCTTTGTGAATTCTCCTAATTATGCTAAATCTGGTGTAGGCAATAAAAAAGGAGGCATCGGGAAACTTCAAGTATGGCCTATTAACTATTTTACATTGTGCTTATAATCCTGCACAGTTTTATGCAGTGGTAAACTTTTTTAAGCTTTGTATATCATATACAGTCAAAAGGTTATTTGATAGTCAATCGGTGATTAATCAGCTGCACAAATTCCTCAGGTGTTAAGGAAGGCAATGAAAGGATTGGGTACTAAGGACACGACATTGATCAGAGTAATTGTGACAAGAGCTGAATTTGACATGCAACTAGTAATGGCAGAGTTCCATAAGAAGTACAGGAAAACATTAGCTGATGCTGTTCATTCTGAGACATCTGGCCAATATCGGGTCTTTCTTCTTTCTCTCTTAGGCTCTACCTAGTTACCTATATATCTCCGGAAGATTATTATTATTATTATTATTATTATCTGTGTTGTTTTTATTAGAGTTATAAATTTTAAAATATAAATTCTTACGAAAATATTCAAAGAAATATTAAAATATAATAATCATGTCTTTATTTTTTTTAAAGTCATGGTCTTATAAGTCATTTTATACATAAACAACTAATACTAACAACTAATTTTACCAAATATTTTTAATAAATAGCTGATGTTATCCTTTAGTCAAATCAGTTGATATAATCCGCTATTAGCTAACCGCTAATAAAATCGGTTAACACTAATGCAATTAGCTGATTGCCAAATAGGACCTTGGTCTCCTCTCCTTAAAACTAAAAACCGTTGACACAACATGTATTAGTAAATTGACCGGAGATGTTCTTGGACCAAATAATTGTCTTCCTTGGTAGAGTTAAGAGTGACAGTGAGGAAGGTATTAATGATATTGAAACAGTCCCAAGAATGATTTATAAGCGAGACTAACAATTATGATAAATAACGAGTTAAACCTTTAGAAACTCAAAATTCAAATTTTCAAAAGAAAATCCAACAAAAATAGAAAGACTTTGTCTACCTTTCAAAATGCCCATCCTAAATTCCAATCCAAAGGAACCAAGCAAAATTGTCCACCAAAGTCACATTCCAAAATTATTTTTTTAAGTCATAAGTTCCAAACTAAGGCTGCTTATCTTAATTTTAAGTCATGTTATCTCCATTTCAATGTCTAAATACCCATTTTGAGCATTATGTTCTTATTTTTAAGGTATGTGTTAACATTATAAACTCCCAGATATTCAATCATATGTTCCCTTCTTTAGCATATTTCTTAAACTTGCACAAAAGATTTTTTCAATGCAAATTTCCCAAATTTATGAAACCATTAAAGACCTAGGTAACTATTTAGGGGGACATAGTAAGGTGCCTGTTCTATATCAAGCGCACAATGTAATTATAGATAACACTGGTGAATATGGGTTGATCTCACGAGGGTTGTCATTTAACTACCTACTACCTATAAACTTAACTAACTAAATTAAATCTTTATCAATGGATAAGTAAGAAATTAAAATAAATAAATAATCTAAATACTAATGCAATAACAAATCAAGTATGTACCAAATTATGAATTTTTTAGGTTCCGATCATGTATCTCATATATAATATATATCAAATATACGCAGCGGAAATAAAATGGAACATGAAAAACTAGATTTACTCATACATATAGATATAGAAAAACAAAAACATTTATACCTTTATGACGATCTCCTTTGTTCTTTAATCTTCTCCACGTTGGGTTATCGTAAATTATAACGATCAACGCAGACCATCTCTAATGAAAGCCCATACGAAGATAGAAGGATGAAACTTTACTAGGAGATAGCTAAAATTCTTTCTTTGTGCTAGCAAAGACAAGAACTCTTGAGAGATTTAGAGAGAAAAAGTGTGTGTGTAAAAAAAAAGAACCTCTCTTTTTCTTTTCTTTTCTTCTTGTCTTACATAAGATGCACGAAAATCATCTTAATTTTCTGCACCATTTGGCCTTCCATAACCCCCATCACTAATGGAAAGTTATGGGAAGTTAATAGTCATGAATCGCATGCCTTAATGGAAGTTATGAGAAGTTAATGCCATGAACAGTACATTAATGGAATTTATGAGAAGTTGATGACCATGAATAACATGCATTAATGGAAGCCAAAAATACTTGTTTCTAATCCATTCCATGCAACGTTTTCTACCACGATCACATCGCGATATAATCCCAAAACACTCTCTCATATCTTGAATCACCATTCAAAACTATTTTACTCATCCTTCGGATCTCCTATGTGTGTGACCCATTAGGTTCCTAGTTATGTTGGTCACATGAATTAACACTTAATTTAAGTAAGTCAAGAGCAGTATTTAGCTACACGTCATAACCCCCAATTGGTCGTAAAGTCAATGGTTTGACTACGAACCCTTCTATACGCAATGTTGTCATGCGATTCGTCCTTTCACCATCTATACCCCACTTGGTTTAGAGTATGGTCAAAGTGTCAACTTCCACTAGACTAACTACATCACATCTGGTCCAAGTGTTATTAGATCTTATCCTGAGGATCTCATTACTCTATGTATCATTGAAGCCTCTCTTCATGACACATATCTGCTCTCGATAGAGACCCCTGAGTAATGACCCTGATAAGAGACCATGGGTATCATCTGCTTCTATCAAGAGTGGTGAATCCTTTATTGGCTACTCAATTACCTCCGAATACTTCAAGCTATACCCAATCACCACTCTATGAGTAACTGTTGGACCCTGGAAAATTTTTCTTTAGGTAAGCATGATTTCAAAATAATTTTGGAATTTAAATAGATTTAAATTTTGGGACTATAATGGTGTTAATGTTAGTAGGATTTGTTGAATGGATAAATGGAAGTAAAGTGTTGATGTAATAAGGATGTTCAAGGATATTTTTGGGAGACCACTTGAGCATAAAAGAGCATAAGCTTATAAGGAAGGATAAGATGGACTTTTTAGGCTCATTAAGGGTAGAAATAGAAAAAGGATGTGTTGTTTTG
Source organism: Erythroxylum roigii (assembly GCA_027576455.1). NCBI lineage: Eukaryota > Viridiplantae > Streptophyta > Magnoliopsida > Malpighiales > Erythroxylaceae > Erythroxylum > Erythroxylum roigii. The sequence continues at coordinate 7,485,981 of JANZXV010000001.1, read as the reverse complement.
CTTGTTAAGAGGAGGAAAACGTGAATTAAAGAGGGAGAAGAGTGAGAAAACAAAATTTAGAAAGAGAAGAGAAAGGTTTCGGTGAAAGAAGGAAAGAAGAGAAATCAACTTGTTAAGGTAGGTTAACCATCTTTTCTTTTTTCTCTGTTAAAGGAATTGGTGGTGTTGTGAAGAAGGAGTTATAAACAAAAAAGGGTTTGTGTTGGAAGAAGATGGATTAGGAGAACCCAATGGATTTTAGGGTTTCTACGGTAGGTCTTTGGTTTTCTAACCTAGATGGGTTGTGGGTAGGTTAAACTTGCGTTCAATTTGTATTTGTTGAAATTGTATGATTTTCTTTTAGGTTATGAATTTGATTGGAATGTTGTTTTGATTGGAACCTTGGTTATTGTAGAGGACCAAAGGAATCCTACCCAAGAACAATGGAAAGGCAAGCTTTACTTGGTTTTGGCAAGCTAATTAGGTGGGTGATGTATTTACAGTTATTGTGTGATTGGGAAAATTCTTGCCTATGTGTGAATATGTGTTTTATGTTATACATTGAAAGATGCATAACATTTTGATTGAATATGGGACTAATTGTTTGAAAATGATTGGTTGACATTTATAATGATTATTATCTTGTTATGCCCTAATATCTGTCATGACATTTTGTATAAATGAAAAGAAAGAAGAGAAAGCATGAAAGTATATCACTTTGATAAAACGATTCTGAGCATGATTATGTACTTCTGTTTTGGCAACAGTGGAACCATTTTGTTCGTCACGTGCAAGTTGACAAGAGCCTTCTCCCGGCTGCCCACTTGTGCATATGAGCTCTGAAAAATGGATTCATTTTGTTCATGTGGTAAACTTCAGCTTCCTCATTATGTTTCATAGAACCCTCAAGCCATTTGTGTGCATTACATAATTGAACTGTTCAGTATGAAACATATTGAGTGTTATATGTTTTGAGTTGTTTTGTGTATTGAAGTAAATATGTTGAATGTGAAAATTTCTTGAATAAAGTATGGGTGCTAGAATTGCTGGGCATATATATATATATATATATGCCTGAATTTGAGCTAGTTACTGATGGCTATAAATATATTAGCCACTGAGCTGTGTAGCTCACCCCATTCCTTCCCTCCTCAGGTTCAAATTGAGAAGATCAGTGATCCTTGGAAGACTTCAGAAACTTCAAGATATTAGAACATTTATAATTAAGTTAGTTCAATCCCTTTTGGCTAGCTTTTCAGGCATATCAAACACGAGCATCTTTTATGTTTTGTATTAAGTTTGATGTGTAAGTCGGCATGTAAGTAAAGTTTGTTCAAACCTTGACTTTGTTTAGGAATGAGAATGAGAACTTGAGAAGTTTGTTTTTGTATGATTATGTTGTTTTTGAGGTTGAGTTGGATGATTGTGCAGATCGTCTTAGTCTGACGATGCTTCATCTTAGTTTGACTCCTGCTTCGTCTTAGTTTGATGATGCTTCATCTTAGTTTACTTCGTCTTAGTTTGACTTCTCTTTCGTCTTAGTTTGACTCCAGCTTCATCTTAGTTTGACGATGCTTCGTCTTAGTTTACTTCGTCTTAGTTTGACTTCTGTTTCGTCTTAGTTTGACTCCTGCTTCGTCTTACTTTGATGATGCTTCATCTTAGTTTGACTCCTGTTTCGTCTTAGTTTGACTCCCGCTTCTTCTTAGTTTGACAATGCTTCGTCTTAGTTTACTTTGTCTTAGTTTGACTTCTGTTTCATCTTAGTTTGACTTCTGCTTCGCCTTAGTTTGATGATGCTTCGTCTTAGTTTACTTCATCTTAGTTTGACTTCTGTTTCGGCTTAGTTTGACTTCTACTTCGTCTCAGTTCTGTTTCGTCTTAGTTCCACTTCATCTTAGTTTCACTTCATCTTAGTTTTGCTCCGTCTTAGTTCCGCTTTGTGTTAGTTTCGCTCCATCTTAGTTTCGCTTCGTCTTAATTTTGCTCCGTCTTAGTTTTGCTTCGTCTTAGTTCTGATTCGTATTAGTTGACCGTCTTAGTTTTGTAGGAAAATCCCGGTGCAAGTATCACATACTCGCGGTGCGGAAAACAAAAATTTTTGTTGCCGGGACATTCCCGAAAGCCAGGATCCATGTGTCTATATGAAAATCAAACCATAACGACCAAAGTAGACCGTCTCTAACGGTATC
>JANZXV010000001.1:7349553-7360008 GCA_027576455.1 Erythroxylum roigii | reverse complement strand
GACTTCTGGTTACTAGCCTATAACATTCTCGTTGGGCCACGACTGGGACAAGCTTCGATGATCTTAACCAACGGCTTGTGGACAATGCATTCTCTTCCACCACAGTATAAAAACTGGGTTTGTTAACACCATATTATTGAAGAATGCAAGATGTGTGGCAATGACCAATAGCAATCAATTTTTTCTATTCTCCACAATCAACTGATTTGGAGTTGTAAACTTCACATAAAAATCACATATTAGACCTGTAGATAGCTTCCTATTTTAGGCCACAATAATAGCATCGAAGGTTTAAGGAATTGACCATGCTTTGATTCTTTCTAGTGACACACTAGAGACGCATTGACAGAGTTCTCAAGACTCAAGAATTCATTAAGACTGAGCCAAGTAACAGGAGTTTTATCAAGAAACATCGAAATGGGCATATTCTTTCACAAGACAACACACACAATTATATCGAGAGCTATAAATCTGTTTTGCAGTCCAAAAATGAGCAAGTTTTATGCAGCTAAAATATTAGACGAACACCGTTAGGAATACAATACCTCCAACAGAAAGAGGGAGTTAGTATATCTCATCATCAGGAAAAAGTTCAAAAATTTCTAGATCTGAGATTTGCAATGACCTCAACGAAACCTAATTCCAAAACAAAAAAAACGCCAAAAAAGAAAAAACGAAAAGGACTTTGATTTACCTCCTTTCATCGCGAATCCTGCAAGTCAAACTGCAGATCAACTACAAAAACTCTGAAAACAAATCAAACAAAGCGGAAATTGATGAAAATCTAATCAAAACCGAAAGGCACTTATCGGTGCGATTAGGCAGAGCTATGCTTTAGGTTTCAGAGAGAGAGATTGGAAGAGATGAGAGGAATGAAGAAGAGTGGAGGGAGTTATTTGTTAGGGACCGAAAAGTGGAGAAGAAGAAGAAACCAGAAGAAGAAACGTGACAGAAGAAAGTAGTAAAATGGTGGGAAATGAATACTTTTAAATATTAATTGAACAAACCGCCATATTTTCTTCAACAAAACGTTGCGATTTTTATTTTATGACGTTTTATTAAAAAAATGTCATGAAAAGTGTGACAAATCTATGACGTTTATAAAAACGTTGCAAAAATTGACTCTTTTCGTGATGTTTTTTAAACATTACGAAAAGACTGAACAATTCGTAACATTTTTTTAAAATACGTCGCGAATTGTATATATTTATTGTAGTGACTATTATTGACATATTAAAAGGTTTTGGTGGTGGAGCTTTTGCCTTTGCTCCCCTACGAACGTTGCTTTTCTACTAGCAGAAATGGTTTCTGAACCTTGTCATGATCTATTATAGCATCCATTCTAGTTCGAATAGATGGTGAGTGACAAGTGGCGGGTGAATCATCAAATATGGAGTAAGCATCATGTAACTCCCCTGAGCGGGTGTTATCTAGCTACCGCACCTGCATGTGAAAAATCTATTGTCATATCATCACCCGTAGGGGTGAGCTCACCTAGAAAAGTTGCATCTGAGGTAAGTATAGCATTGGCATTAGTGGCAATAACAGTAGTTGGAGCTATCTGTATGCTTAACAATTTCATCGCAGCTGCGTGGGGTTCAGGAGTATCAAGACTCCCTGTGTTAGTAGTACTTTGTATTGTGTAATTTGTTGTCTACTCACCCATAAGTTCAAGATAACTGCCTGTTTTAAAAAGTTTCCGGTGGCTTTCCACGTTTTCCCTTGGTGTTTTGGAAGGGGTTTCCACTAATAAGAAATTGCGATGTTGTCCTCCCATAATTTGCCTTCCTCACCAAGTCTCATAACTAGTATTTCAAATGGAGGGTTCAATGTTACACTTACACAGATTCATGCATAACCCACTCGCTTCTTCTGAGCTGTATGTTCATCCAAACAGAGGGGTGTGCCGATAAAGCTTGCGAGAGCACTCAGCCCCTGTGTCGTTCAACATTCTAAAGGAGCATTATGGAAATGGATCCATAATGGGATGTTCTGAACTTTCATATCTTCAAACTTGATATTTGTCTTCCAAGGCTGTAAAAATATGGGTTGATTCCCGACATGCCACGTGCTTTCCTCCAAGATTTTGTGAGCTAGAGATATGGAGTGGAAAGTGAACAAAATAAGGTTCTCCGCTGTTAGCAAGACATCGGCCAGACCTTTGTTATGCAAAGTTCGTTGGGCCAACCTGTGGATGCTTGGAAATGGTAGTCGTTTATTGAAGTCCACCAATGTAGCTTCCCAACTCTTAGCGCCTTCCTCCAGTATTGCAAGTTCTAGACAGACTAAGAGCTTCCCATCAATTTCTTTAGGAGAAGTAAAGGTTAAGTTCTCAGCTGTTGGATAGTGACAACTTGCTTCCAGCTCTTCTGGGGGTCAAAACGGATGAGTGTTTGATGGCGGGAGGTTCCTGAGGTTCAGTGGGATCTTTTGATGAAGGAGGATGGTGAGAGAGTAGCGCTGGGAAATCATCGTTGAATTCCCAGCTGCGAGTATAGGCTGCATGGATAGCTAGAAAAGGAAGGCAGCGGTGACAGAGGCAAAAGTTGAACAGATGTTGGTTCACGGTAGGAAAGAAAGAGAGGGCGGGAAAAGGTATAGCAGCTAGTGAGACCGAAATACCCTTGAAGTCCCGATGAGAAAGAAAGGAAAAACAGTAGGCTGAAGCGAAGAAAATGGAGTAAATGCAGAAGATAAGAGTAGGTGGTGGTTCCCCTAGAAGTTACCCGGCACTGCATGGCGCTCCAGACGGTGGCTCCGCGAGAAGCTGCATGGCGCTATGTTGCTGGTGAAATTATCCAAAAATCGATTATTTGTAACATCTATTATGATACAAATCGATGATTGATTATTGAAAGTATTTGCGAGTAATTTCTTCTTTGAGCGCACCTTTGGCGAGTTTAGTAAAGAGCTCACCTCCATAAATGCTCCATGACAAAGATGATCTTGGTCTTGATGGTCGTAGACTTGGTTGAGCCCGACGAAGTTTAGGTCGCGAACAAGTCTCATAATGAAGACTTCTCGCTTGATTTACACCATTATTGTGTCTTCTTTCTTCACTCTTTCCTTCTTGATCACATTAATAACTATGCTATTTTTTCTTCACTCAAAGTTAGAAGAGAAGAGAAGAGGAGAGAGAATTTCGATGATGACGATAAAGGAGAGACAACATGTAAAAATAAATTAAGGATTTTAATGTATTAAATTAAAGTTAATTAGATTAGGGAATATTAGATTATGTTAATCTAATTAATTTTATTTAAGACTAATTTAAATTAATCGAATTTAATAACAAATTTAAATTTGATAAGCTTGTTTAAGTTGAATAGCTGCGTAACTCTATGAATTAAAAAAACAATTTATTTACTTGATTACGTGGACTTCAAAATTTTATTAGAAAATATAAAAAATTAGTGGAAATATGACTTAATCTACTTCTGTTTATGAAAAGTTGATTCTGAACATTTTAAACATGTTAAATTTTATTTTAAATATTTCAAAATTCTTAAAATCTAACTTACAATTTTAATATATAACTCATATTATGATAAAAACATTAAGATGAAATTTGAGTAAAACAAATGTTTTAACATGCGGAATTTTCTGACCTTCAAATATTTTAAAAACATGTCGCGATTGAAGTTTTTAACATTAAACAATCCAATTTCTATATTTTATATTTTGCATTAATAAATATTTAATATTATATATATTTAATTAATTATTTCAAACCTAGTGAATATTAATTATATTAAATATTGTTATTTTCTATCTTATTTATACTTAAAACTTATTTAGAAATATTTTTATAATATTAAATGGACAAATCTTTTTTTATATGGGTGCTGGGACAACTACATTCAATATTCCAGTCGATTGAAAGCTTCCTGCCCACGGTGATCTTTCTACATGATGCCGGAACTGGATCTACTGTTATCTGTAAGACTTTCCTATACTTGTACTTTGGAATTTAAGGTCACGTCTTACTCTTGAAAGTCTCGATTCTGACTACCCCCGTCACCCAATAAAATTCGGTTCTTACTTGTTATCGGGCAAATCCGGCACTTGTTGACCTCAAGCCTCCATCTGGTAATTGCATCTTGGATGTTTTCTTGTGTCTTGCCCAGAGTTTGTCTTTATTCGGCTTTTTGAAATAAGACCGACTCCTTTGACTTACATAAGCTCGTGCAAAAAAGATTTATAGAAGAGGAGGAAATATCATCCGAATCCGTTAAGGCAGATGAAAAAGTGTTAAAAGGACAACTGGCGCAATCTTCCGAAAAGATTGAAGCTTTCGTGAGTGCTTACGCCGGATCTCTCATCCAGCTCATAGAGGAATCCTTCCCGATACGAATCCCTTCACCATCGTCACCTCCGTTGACAAGAAAATGCTCTTTTGAGGCTTGAGGGACACTCCAGATTCTGGTCAAGCCGACCCCTACGAGTGCGCAGAAAAGGTGGGAGGAATCATATTTCGTTATCTTTTGGAATGATACTAAAAACCATTTAGTAACGTCCAGGTGACTTTTTCCCCCTTGGAACATAGGTCCAGGATGACTTCAAAGCTTTCACACATCAAAACCACCAGTGGGCTCTGACACCCGTCCTTGGATTTATGACCATAAATCATGAAGATAAAAATGGTTTATCTCATGCTAGAATTGTAAGAAAGGTCTATATGGGTCAGGTTATAGAATTAGTAGTTGATCCAAGTCTTAATGGGTCAGTCGGGTTGGCTCTGACTAAGATTGGGAAGACTCGGGGCTATTAACCCGTGTGAGCTATGGTTCTTAGCAACAAAATTGAAGGGACTACCCAAAAGCAACTCGGCGTCAAGATTTTGAAGCTTAAAGACGTCCGTAATTTCTTGCACTGTAGGGGCATCCCATAAATACTGGAGCTGAAGATGTTCCCAACTATGACTACGTTGTGATGAAAAACTTAAACTAACTGAGATTTCACGCTTCCCTCCAAATTAATCGGTGTGAAGATGATGTTTTCGCTTTCGACACCGATTGACATACCACGTTGCATGCTTTTGTAGGCCCATACCAATCATCACCTTTAGGCTTGTGAGCATAACATAGGACATGCCAGACAAGAGCAGGATCCAAAAGAACCTCCATATAAGTGGACTGTATGGAAGATGGGCAGCGTATACTGGAGTCAACACTCGGATAACCTGCAATTCAAAGCACCGTCAGATCCAGTCCCACCTAGCTTCCAAAAATGGTCTTGAAATTGACTCATATACAACGTGGGTCATGAGGTGGCTAGCTTTCATAAACTTAAATTAATTTTTCTTTGCTATCAAGAGCCTAAATCAGCAAGCACTCAGCACAGCAGAAATAGTACTTACCACACAAGCAGGTGCCAGAGGAACAAATGTGAGATTTTTCTTCTTATCTGCATTTTGAATATTCAAAGTCTGCTAATAAAAACGCACAAATATGTCAAAAGGGCGTCAATTCAATTAATAATAAAGCTCCAGTGACTTGTAACAGTTCCTAATAATACACCTGATTGCAAAGTTCTTCAAGAAATTCAGAGTAGGCAATGGGCTTTACATCATTGAATTTGGCCAGGAATGAATGCTTTATTATATCAACCAACACTTCACAGATGAAAACCATAAGAGCATTCTGCATAATTCAATCAAAATATGTAAGCAAGAAACAGATTTCTTTCCTTTAAAGAGTGTGCAGAACTGTCCAGATAACTTACAAAGAAAAAACTTTCAAACCAAGGACCCTCAGCCTCCAATATATTTTGTGCTAAAACAAATAATAGAAATGCTGAAATGTGGAATCTCTCAACTGAATCTGGTTTGAGCAATAGAAGAACAATATTGACATTAGACATCAACCAAGTAATAAAGAATAAAGGGTTCACATGAAGTTGTTACCCACAAAGCAACCAACAATTCAATTTCCATTTTTTTTACTTTTGAGATACTTCCCGTCTGATTCAAAGCTCACAAGTCACAACTGTAAGCCCAAGAAAAGTAAATTGCAGTCTTAATCCACGTGGGAATACTGAAATCAAAACTTGATTAGGCCATATCCACATTTCCTTTTACATGCTCCAAATACACACCATACTTGCAATGAGAACTTTTCTTTTGATCATACTACAGGGATTAGGGAACTAATGATAGAACCTCAACAAGACTAAATACCGGTCAATATGTGTCAACAGTTATCGTCTAATTCAATGTAATAAAATGCAAACCATTTGAAACCTTTTACTGCCGTCTATTACTTTTTCATGACATCACAGAGGAAATATCTGGAACCCTGGTTATGTTAGGCTGCTAAAAATTCACAAGGTTTAGGGAATTAATAACCGAAAGAAACTGACTATAACCATGATTTGACGCTGCTAAAAGATAGTGAGCGGAGGAGGAATGGTCATGTGTTTTGGATCTGCACAAGCACTTGGAAAAAGAGATGATTTCTACAAGCCGATACAGGGAGAAAATGAAAATTTTTGGTCTCCCACAGGGCAAAAAATGGCTCCAGTATAGCCATAATGCCGTCAAACCACATACATATGAAAAGAAATGCCAATTATACTCATTTAAACTTGCAAAAGGATAACAAAGAAGTGCAAGAGTTTATATATGAGATAAAATGTCTATGAGGTTTCAAATTCTGATTCCATTACATACAGGGTGGAAAAAGAAGAAAAAGATCCAAGCACGATAACAATAATAGAAGAATAAAATGGGGCACCTAATTAGATAATCTAGTTTATGAAAAAAAAAAAAAGTTTAAAACTTGATGGGTTGGACGTCTTCACAGCAGTGTTTTGAAGACTTGACATGTCCAGAACAATCCCGTCAGTAGCTGCAGTATACTGACTATAAGATCATACAGTCAAATGCAGGCAATTATATTGCCGTTCACGTGCATGAAATGCAGCCACCAACCATCATGACCAAAGCCACCATTCAACAAGCATATGATGATAAAGGAAAGTTCAGATATAAAGAAAGAAAAAGCATAGATATTTGAAAAATATATTGAAAACTCACCAGTGTATAGCCGTATGTTTAACAGGTTAAAAAAGCGCCATAATTTATAAATAAATTGAAAACTCACCAGCGTATACCAAACTGTGGATATTATCTTTGCTGAACCTTTTGAAGACGTTACTTTTAATCTCTGCAAAGTTATTGGACACCAGTAAAGCCAGCAAGGCATTGTTATGAGCTACTATACAGGTTGACAAAGTAATTGCCTGGGCTAACAAAATGAAAGAATGGAAAAGTAAAAACTGTCAAGGAGCCCAATTAAAAATATGACTACAAAACTGAAATATAGATAAACTAGACCAGTAATTGATGAAGGATATTGGAAAAAGCTGTAGCTAAAGCCTGGTCAGAAATAAATCTCTGCAACCAGAATCTCATTTTTTCTGGAGAACTACTTGCAAGCCCTTCAGCAGAATTAAATAGAGTCTCCAATACATCACCACCAAAACTTTGGCATAACCGATCAAATATCTGCAGAAGAAAGCAAAATATTATTTCCCAATATTCCCCAAAAAATAGCTAAATCTGATTCAAACAAGAATTATTGTGGGTCATCAATTAAAGATCGACCCCACACAATATACACACCCCCAATTTCATGTTTAAAAGCCACATCCATACTACCCAGGTCGAAACACTTTAATGACCACCTGAAGTCATACGAACTCAAAGTAACTAACAACTATTCGAATCAGTTAATCTGGTTTTAATAACTTCCAAATTTCTGGATCATGATCAGTTTCACTTTCAGTTAAGTAATTGTAGTTAAATGATTCAAAACATTCAACAGAGTCCCCTAACATGCTTGTTTTATATTTCATGACGACCTGATAATCAACAAGCTGCAATAACATGAAGGTCTTTGATTTGCTGGAAATGTTAGAAGTGAACTATAATCAGCACTAGTACAGCAGCAAATGCAATGCTGAAGAAAGCAATCCATTCAGTCTCAGATAGAAAGTTTTGGACTTCATTAGTTGACAAATATATGGGCAGAAATCAAATCGAAATGAGGACAAACTACCAAAACAGGTTGTCATTAAATTGATCAAAGAGGTCCAAGGATATAAACTCATTTATTTTCCAAGTTTATCAACTATTTTTCTCACCTCCAGAACATTGTAAACCACATACAGTTTGATTGTTCCTTGGCCGCGAATCATGTGATATATTAAGCTAATATCTGAAATAACAATAATCAATGAGAAGAATTGTTAGTCTTTACCAACTACATAAGATTTCATTTAGTTAAGTCTTTAAATAAAGTTAAAGAAGTTGGATGCAGATTCATTGATTTCAAAATAGAACACGTGATGAAGGAAGAGGGGGTAGGGCAGCAAATTTCAACAAAGTAACACTAGAATTGGGTAACTGTGGCTAGAACAACTAGGATTTATAGCAAAATCCTACTTTAATAAAAATCCGAATATAAAGGCTGTTGTATTTCTCCAGCAAAACCCCTCATTTGTAGTAATCTTAAGAGAAACCATAACCAAAATAGGAAAGACATGTCCTATAAGGATTCCCATCGACTTTTAGGAAAACCATGACATATCTGTGTGAAAAGAAAATCAAATCTAACTAGGAAAACCTAACGAAACTAACTAAATAAGAATATATATATATATCATGCTCCTGCATTAGTCATCTCGAGTTCAAAACTCGACTCTGCTGAGCAAACTTTGACATACTCCTTGTATATGTTGGCATTAGCTTGTTTTAGTTCCTCTTTTGCAATCCAAGGGTCTTCAATTGCTAGTTTCCCAAGCCAAGAATCTGTATTATGGTAGGACTTTCACAAAACAATTATGACAAATGTTTTGACTTGCAGCTTCTTGGACCTGTTTTAGAAAATCTATTGATGCATCAAATTGTCCTTCCTCTACCAAGACTAATCCAGCACCATTTGCAGCATAAATATAACCTGTACGCTGAATCAGAACTCTAGTATATAGTTCCTTGGCCTTTTCCATGTATGTAGGTTCCAACTTATGGTTTCTTTTCTCATTGAGTGGTGCAGCAAAGCAGTTCCAGTTGCCCAAGGGGAATTCCATAAGAATTTATTTCACACTCTTCACCAACAGTACAGAAGTTTCATCGATTCCATTCTGAAGTTTGGCTACTCCATGCTTGCTAAACTAAGTCTGGGTTAACTCGACTTTGTCAAGAAAGTTCGTCTTCCTTTTTTGGGGATCAGATCACCTGTTCCACTTTTGTTGTTCCAACTTATCTCATCCACACATTTACGTGGGACCTATATAAATATATGGATGAGATAAGTTGGAACAGCGTTGGAACAGCAAAAGTGGAACAGCATGCACCTCCCCCCTTTTTTGTTCTGCTCGCTACATTTCTTCTCAACACGTGGCCTTATTTGGTTCACTAAATTTTCTGGTTATCTGTTGAACAGTTTTTATAAAATTGAAGTCTTGCTTTTGGTTGGAACTTGTGTGAGTACACTTAATTTGGTTTACAATGATTGACGAACCAAAAACAACTAGCCGTAACTGATGTTATTCCTGTGATGTCTAAAATCACAGAATATAAATTAACTAGTTCCAATTATTTAGATTGGTGTGAAACAATTAAGGTTTACCTCGGAAGCATTTCTAAAGAACATCGTCTTACTACTACCATCAGACCATGTTACAATAATTAAATATTAATTCAGAATATTCTCCCTTAATTGATAGGGGTGATAGATAGTTATTAGAGGTAGTTATTATTTTAGTGATTGTAAATAAGGGTGGCAATTATTAGAGAAATTTACCAAAGCAATTATTTCTGCTTTTATTAGAGGCAGTTACCAAAGCAGTTATTTTTGCTTTGGTGAACTGTGTACATTAAAAAAGGGGAATAACCCCTGTTGTATGGTGTGAATGAATGCAATCTCTCTACCAAAAATTCTTTGTAGTTTCTTGACATGGTATCAGAGCATCTAGTTTGTAGCACCTGATAATGATCCAGTTCCTCGCATAACGTTTTCAATTGGTTGGCATATTCTGTCACTGACTTACTCCCCTGTTTTGCTGCCATTGTTCTCACTTTCACCTCATATATTTGGGCTGCATCTTTGGCCTTTGAATATGTTTGATGAAGTGTGCCCCAACCTTATTTCTGTCAAAAAACTTATTTCCGATACAAATTGCCATGTATTCTTTCATCAAGATTTCTGTTTATTTCAGGAAAGGGATTCGAGGAGTAGGATTGGACATGCTAGGGAAAAGGATGGCCCCTAATACCTTGAGACATCAGCCAAACAAGAAAAATCAGACATCATTTCTCCATCCAGCCTACTATTCGAAACCCATCTCACAAATTCATAAACGATTTGGCTCTACTATCGCCGCCTAGGACATCCCTCCTTCTTTGTTATAAAAAATATGTTTCCTTCCTTGTTTTCAAGCAATAGGGTAGAA
>JANZXV010000001.1:7296535-7309487 GCA_027576455.1 Erythroxylum roigii | reverse complement strand
ACTTCATGGTTATTTTGAGGCCACACGGGGGGTGCGACAGGGGGATCCCCTCTCTCCTTATCTGTTTGTACTAGCGATGGAGGGGCTAGATGGGATACTATGAGAGGTGACAACATCTCCAGGTTATGGCCATCAATGGAGATGTAGGAAGCTTTCCCTCACTCATCTCTATTTTGCGGATGATTTGATGATTTTCAGTCGTGCAGATTCTGATTCTCTTGCGATGATTCGACAGGCTCTGACAATTTTTGAGAGGGTTTTTGGGTTGGCCATGAACTCGGATAAGAGCCGAGTCTTTTTTTCAGGGATCCCTGAGGCGGAGGTTTCCTCTTTACAGAGTGTCCTCGAGATTCAGATTGGTGCCCTCCTGATCCGTTACCTGGGTGTCCCACTTATCACTACACGGATGAGGCATGCAGATTGTCTTCCTTTGGTGGAGAGGATACTTTCTCGGATTCGCCTGTGGACTTCAGCCTCTCTTACCTATGCGGGTCTGCTGCAGCTTATCTGATATGTACTCTTCTCTATACAGGTTTACTGGTCAGGTATGTTTTTACTGCCTGCTAGTATCACTCGCCGCATTGAGAGTATTATGTCAGCTTTTCTCTAAAGGGGTACTTCATTGTCCCACACTGGGGCTAAGGTGGCATGGGAGTCAGTATGTTTTTCGAGACAGGAGGGTGGACTTGGAGTTAAGAGGATCAGGGATTTGAATAGGGCGGCCACGCTTAAGTATGTGTGGCGCCTATTCACAGACGGATCTTCTACATGGGCTATGTGGGTGTATGCAGTGTTGCTGCGGGGTCGATCCTTTTGGCATATTCGGGTTTCGTCGAGCTCTTCCTGGGTTTGGAGGAGGATTCTGTTGAGCCGAGAGTGGTGCAGAGGCCTTATTGTAGCTTGTATTGGTGATGGGAGAGACACTTCCCTCTGGCAGGATTACTGGTTACCAGATCAGGGGCCCCTTTGTGATCGATTCTCCTTCCGGGATCTTTCTTCTACTGGGCTCTCTTGGGATGCTCGAGTTTCGGAGATCATTCGTGATGGGGAGTGGGTTTTTCCAAAGGGGAGTGATGAGCTTCAGCAGATCTGGGACTCAGTCCTCTTTCGACCGCAGCCTCAGTTCGATAGTTGGGTTTGGAGAGGTCACTCATCAGGAGTCTTCTCTGTCGACTCCGCCTGGCACCTTCTTCGAGGCCCACGTCTAGTGGACCTGATTCACCGTTTATTGTGGTTCCGAGGACACATTCCGCGACACTCCTTCATCCTCTGGTTGGCATCGCAGGAGCGACTCCGGACCATGGATAGGCTCCAGTTCTTCGGCATCCTGACCTCTTCAACTTGTGTACTTTGTGGTACTTCTACGGAGACACACGATTACCTCTTCTTTCAGTGTCGTTTCTTTGCTGCCGTTTGGGGTTCCCTCTCGACGAAGACCCACACTGCTTAGCCTTCGATCTCTTGGGTTCCCCTTCTCCAGTGGGCTTGCACTCATCTCTTCCGGCGCCATGATTACCGATACCTCGTCTCACGGTTAGTCCTCTCAGCCACTATCTACTTTCTTTGGTATGAGAGGAATAACCGTGTCTTCAGCAGACGACACCGTTCTACTCCTGACATCATTGAGGACATCATTGAGCTCATCCGTTCCCTGCTTCTCGGCCTTGAGACTCGTCTTCAAATACCTGTTCTTCAGCGGCATATCTGGAGGCTTTATACCTAGTTTATTTTGCTTTATTTTGAGAGCCGTCTGTGGCTTTGATTTGTTTTGAGCGCCGCCTGTGGCTTACTTCATTTTGAGAGCCGTCTGTGGCTTATTTGATTTCTATTTGGAGAGCCGCTTGTGGCTATTTGTTCTTTACTTTGTACATAAACCCTCCTTTTAATTAATATATATGTTTCTTTCTCCAAAAAAAAGATTTTTTAGAAAACCCTTTTCATTTAGCAATTCCAATTCATCAACAACATTCACTTACTAAGCTTATAGTAAATTCTCAAATCATTCAAAAGTAATGATGCAATATCTATGAAGCCATTGAAATCATTTTATTCTCTTGATTCAAAAGAAAACATTTATGGCTCATTACTCAAATTATAAACATGAAATCCACCTTAATTTCCTTGCTTGAAACCTTGCTTAAAAAGCCTCTACTCTTGCTCCTCTTGCCTCTCTTCAGTTTCTTCAACATTGACAAAAATCCTCAAATCAATAGGCATTTGAATTAAGAAACCCATAAGACATAAACACCAAAATTGATCCTAGAATTCTTAAACCCATACATGTCTTAAGCTATATGAACCAAAACCCTTTCAAAAATCCAACAAATCAAAAATGCTCTTACCTTGATTCTTCACCAAATGAAGAGTATGTTGGCTCTAATGGATGCTCTCATCCTCCTCTTCCTTTTTCCTTCTTGAATAAACTTCAAAATCACTCTTGAAGACTTAGAAAAGTTGAAACCTAGCTCACTTCCTTCTTTTCTCTTCTTTCTCTCTTTTTCGTGTTTCTCTCTCTTTCTCTCTTTTTATTCACGTTTTTTGCTTCTTCTATTGCAAGACATCAATTTTCTTCTTCCTTTTATATCATTAATGATTGAACAATGTCCATTTTACCCTCACTTATATGCCTTGTAACTTAAATGCTTAAGTAACTTGCCAATTTTGCCTCTCATGCAATCTTACTACCTTAACACCATAATTCAATTAACCTATGTTATATAATCTTGCTCACATTAACATGCTAATTAATTCCAACTTACGTTAATCTAGCAAGACCTCAAAATAAATTTAAATCATGCTTAACTCCTTCCAAAAATCAAGACCTTTTTCTAATAATGTAATTGAAGGAATTTGCTAGCACTTCCTTCTAGAAAAATGTTCCTCATTGTCTTAAGTTTCTAATAACACCAAAGTAATTCAATTTGGTTTGGTAATCTGAAAGTTATACCCCAAATATTTCTGAACTGTTCTTATGCTAAAACAATATTTTGTGCTCAGTATCCATCCGCAAAATTGATATTCTTAGAGACTGAATTAAAACTGGATTTCATTAAACAATTTGTATCCCCAACTCTCTAATTTAACCCAAATCAAGAATCATCTCGTTTGGATAATTAGAGAAAAAGTTATGGCTAAAAAATCGAAGCATATTCAATGAACATGTTTCAATTACATTTTTCAACTTTTAACTTCCAACATTTCACATATAACCCATATTGTACCTAAACCATCTTTTCTATTTCATTTCAAATTCAAGAATTCTCCTTTTTTCTACACATGAATAATTGCCAACAATTTCTCATTTAATAGAAAAGTTCGGGGTCCAACACTTAGCCTTGGTTTATTCCTGATTGCACATCAAGATCTCTTTTCAATTATTTATTAATCTGATATTTGTAGGTCTATTAAGGTATCAATCCTCACTATGCATCTTAACACATATAACTTTGATTCAATCTCTTGATTTTTCTATCAAGTATAAGCATGACAAATACCGCAAATCATTAATATATTGAATTGAACAACATAAAGTTATACAAAAATAATTCAAGAATAAACCATAATGTACATTTAGAAATCTATAATCATGTTTAACATAAAACTAATCAGAATTAACATCCAATAATGAAATATAAGTAGAGAAAAGAGAGAAAACATATTGAAGTCTTGATCTAGAAATTCTGGAAAACTGGAGTTGATATTGATGTTTCCACTTTTGATTTCCTTGTTTACGATGTGCAGCCTCTCTTTTGTGTTTTTCTTTTTCCTTTTTATACTATTAAGCCTTCTAAGGTTCTTTTTAGGAGTTTCCCACTTGTTTTGGTTCCAAAGATTAGCCCAAAAATGTCAAGAATACAAAAATCTTGTAAGATGGAGAAGCTGAAATTTTCTCATGCTCTCCAGCTCTCTGGCACGATCATGCAACTCCAACTTTTTCTTCATTTTTTCGTCTCCCTTTCCTCTCTCCACTTGTTACTAAACACATCAAATAATCCTTGAAATATACAATTAAGATTGCCTTTAATAATAATTAACCAAGCAAAACATACAAAAACACTAAAAGGAATATAAATCTAAGTTATAAACACATGATTATCTTTTAAGAAAACACTAAAAATACACTCTAACACTTAAAAAACATACTAAGTTTTACACCTATCGACATCCTCACACCTAAATCTTTGCTTGTCCCCAAGTAAAACTAAAACCACAAAACAAACAAAACACAAACACATAATCATGCAACATTACAATAATGGTTTGGTGATGTCAAATCTCATGGAATTAACTTAACCTTAAACGTCAACCATTAAAAAAGTTCCAGCACACTAACTTATTTCATTCATATTCGAATGCTTTGATTTGAAGATAAATATTAATCAAAATATTGATACTTTATTCATGCACCCATGACACTTGTATGGATGCACTTATTATTATTGATCAATTAAAGAGGTAAACTATCACTAAGTATCTTTTCATGAAAATTCTCTCTATTTTAAAAGATCATTATGTTTAATTTTTTATTGGGTAAAAAAATTTTTAGATCACAATGTTTACACCAGAATCTAAGTTGAACCCTAACATTTTGAAACATTCAAGTTAAATCCTAGCGTTTACAAAACGTTTTAAACAAACTCTATGGGGACAGAAAATCTGACAGAGGTTACCCTCTGTTAGTTTGCCATATCGTATATGAAATGACTTTTTTTTAAATTTTGCATATTAGTGGAACCCATTTTTTGTTGATGTGGCATTCATATTTTTAATATAAAAGTGAGTTATATATCTATCTATAAAATTCACCATTTTTTAGCCTCTCCAATCCAATGCCGACGACTTTTTAATCTCTAACAATTTTTTGCCACTGACTGACTCCAGAGTTGTTGTTCATTTCCAACAACCTAGAGGTACCATCTTCTGCTGCCAAGTTCTTTTGCATAATTTCCTTTGGAAAGCAGAAACTAAGAAAAATGAACAACACCTCTTCTAGAAAGAAAGCTTCTAGATAGCAACTGTCTCAAGGAAATAGGGAAGTTATAAAGTAGCAAAGTTTAACCCTAGCACAAGGTAGCTTTGATACCAAAGGAAAGACAGGCTTACGATAGAAAGTTTAAAAGGGGCAAAGCAAAGAGAGATGAAGGACAAAAATCGAACCAGTTAAAGATTGGACAAGACCAAAGGATCACATTTACTAAAGATTAAGCAGAGTGTTTTTAGCGAGACAAACAAATCTCTAAAATTTTTAAATGAAGAAACCAAGATAACCAATCACATTTCACATCAACACAAGAACATTAAAATGAAAACTAACATTTCTAGGATACAGAAGATAACCAGAATAAAGCTCAGTTATTTGATTAGGAATCTTTATACATAAACCCCAAAGAAACAATTAAGAATAACATTACTCTATAACAAATCCATATATATCAACAAGAAAACAAACAAAGCAAGGAAGACCCATAAAAGATTTGCCATGAAAATTAAAGAACCAATGGTACCTATAGGTTTAAACCCTATCTCTTACCTAGATTTGTACTACTTCCTCTCATGCTTTGGTCTTACTAAGGTTTTTTTTCAGATGAAGGTGTTCGAAATTGCACCATCATTTTTTATGGTGGGTTCCAAAAAACCTCTAGAGATGCTAGCGAGTACCTTAAGATTAGTTGTTAAATTTTCCTCGTATCAATTGTGTAAAGTATTAGTCTGCTAGTTGTCATGCAAGATTGATCTTTAAGAAAATTCATTCATTGTAAAGTTGGATGAATCTACTTATGTACTTTTTTTTCCCCTATATCTCTCTCAAGTGTGCACTTACAATCGAACATTCATACATGAGTTTGTACGTGGATTTTATGTGGTTCGGTTCTAAATGGAAAGGACACAATCCTTCTTTTGTGCAATTTTACATAAACTTCTATAATAATCTTGAGGAGGTAATATGGAAATTTCCTTCTGAATCAAGCAAGTCTAGGATTACCTCATCAAGGAGCAAAAGACATTAAAAGAAAAAAATGGGAGGTGGGTTTCCTCCAATTTCATAGCTGAAGACAAGTAAGCCAACAAAAGTAGCTAAAATGACCACCCTTTGACATATAATTGTCCTAGAATGTTAGAATTTTACCAAATAACAATAATAATGACATAAAAAATAAGAAATCATTTTTTGAAGCGAAGAATTTCATTTTCTAGCAAAATATGATATTCTTCACAAAAAGATGACATCTTTGATGTTTCAGTAAGAGAAAAATAGTTTAGTTAGAAAAGTGATATTTTTCAAGAAAACTAGGCAATTTTATGAAAAATATGCATCAAGTTAGAGTGGTATAAATCTTTACCAGGAAAGAATGAGAAGAAAGGAAGCGATCGAAATAACCATGCTTCTACATTTCACCAATTATCAGAAACTCAATTGGTGTTGTTCACTTTTCTTAGTTTATGCTTTTTAGAGGAAGTTAAGCAGAAGAACTTAGCAGCCGAAGATGATACCTCTAAGTTATTGGTAAGGAACAAAATCTCTAAAATTAGTCAACATTGGAGAATGAGAAGTAGTCAGCATTGGATTGGAGAGGTTAAAAAATGGTTAGTTTTATGTATAGTTATAGCACTTACTTTTCAACAACATCAAGTAAAAATCCTGCTAACACGTGAGGTCTGAGAAGGTCCAGTAATACGCAACCTTACCTCAAATTAACAAAGAGGCTGTTTCCAAATGTGAGACCCAATTTTATTTAAAAATAAGAATACCATATTAGCATAAAGTAGGTCTCACTAATATGCCTAATTTTTTTTAAAAAAAACCTCATCAGTTAACTGCAAAGGGTAACCTCCATCAGATTTTCAATCCTTATAGGGTTTGTTTTGAACATTTGTAAATGTTGGGGTTTAAATTGAACATCTCGAAACATTACGGTTCAATTTAGATTTTGGTGTAAACATTAACTCTACAATACACTTTTGGCCTTTTGTTATTGCAAGCTCCATCTTTTAAGATTTTCTTTAACAATCACCTAGTCTTTTGACGTGAAGGCAAACAACTTGTCATCAATATCCCTTGATTTTTAAACTAGGTTACAATTTTTATTTAGCTTGGTTGGAGTGTCATTCTAGCCTTTTCATACGAAGACATATTTTTTAATGAATGCACATGGTTACTTAACTATATCACATCTCTCAACTGGCTACTAGCTCTATTCTTAACTCAATTTTCTTATAAAGGGCCAGCGAAATATGAATTTTTTATTTAACACACTTTTTAAAAACAATTTCTTAGCCTACCTCATTTTTTCTTAGTCAATCATTCCTATGAAAGGTTATTAATGATGCCTACCAATTTAAATGAATGTAATTATAAATGTATCCAAACAAATGTCATAAAGTGAAAGAATATGCGTCATATCCTAATTAACATACATATTTATCCTAAAAGCACTTAAAACAAAAACTTCACAAGCTAATGTGCCTTTACAATTTAAATGACCATGTTCAAAGGTAATTCAATTGCATTCAATTCATGTCATTGACACATTCACACAATGCATGCATCATGTAACCAAATGCTCACACAATTCTAACCGACTCAAAAACTAGCCCAGTGTAAATAAACTAACACAATGCAAATGCAAAATTCACACACAAATGATATGTAATTACATATATGTCCTCATACTTGAACAAAATATTGTCCTCAATGTAAAAACCACACAAAAACATAACTAAAATAGCACACATAAAATATAGAAAATAAAATAAAGATAGAAAAAAAATAATAACAAGGGCAAGAAGACTTATCGGTATTATAGTGATGATGGCATTGGAGAAGGAACATAGGCACACTTTATGTCATGGATATCCATCAATTCAACTCTCTACAACAATAAACATAAAGTATAATAAATAAAAAAGCACTAACAAAATAAAACGTAAATAAAAAATGAAACCTATCCTAATTTTTATGCCTCCCACGTAGCACATGCGTAACATCATTAGCTTAACATACACTTCCTCTTTACCATCAACCTGGGTCTATAATTAATAGCTTGCTTTCACCCTTTTCTCCATATAGCAGTTTAGTAGTATGTGAATAAGTGACATGTTATATGATAATAATTACATAATTTATCAAATTAAGAAATCTAAATGATTCTATCAATGCCCTTTTTGAGAAACTGTCAATAAAATAGGAAAAAAAAATAAAGCTCTGAATCTTTAGTTTACTCAAACAATTTATCTTGTGGGAAGACAATCTGCTCTTTTTCTTCCTCAATCACCTTTGTCCACTCTTCTACTTCCTCTTCTTGAACAGAGGCTTCCTTCGCTTTTTTAATTGCAACTTCATTCATGCTTTATGTTTATTTTGTCGGGAGTTGCTGAAGTGTAAATATTCCATGCATTAACGCATGAGTTGCTTCACTCTAGACTATCAACATGCTCATATGGTGTAAGTGGAGGCCAATTTTGCATGCAATATGGATTTTCCCACATATAATCTAGAGCCCAATATTCATGATTATAATGGTTACCCCCCACAAATGTCACAATACAACTTAGATATCGGTTGTGCTTTTATGCTACTTGGAAGACTCCCCACATTTCTTGCTAACGATGCATTAGAAAGTTGCCCAACTTGAACCTTTAAGTTATGAAGAGGAGAAGAGTGTTTCTTCATTATTTGATCAAATTTGGCCTCCATCCTCTTTTAACTTTCATTTTGGCTGTCAAACTTAGAGCTTAACACGTCCATTAACTAGTCTAACTTGGAATTCAAGGATCCAAGCCTGTCCTCCTTAAAACTTAGTGGACCTTATGCTCCCATATTATTTCCTGCACTGTTAATCCAAGAATAATTTAGGTGGTTTTGCCACCCAAGATTACCATCTTAGATATCAAACATGGAGCTTAGCTTGTCCAGTAACTTTTCCAACTTTGACTCCAAGAATCCAAGCCTATCCTATTAGAAACTTAGTAGACATTGTGCTTTCACATTATCTTTGCATTATTAATTCGTGAATAATTTGGGTGGTTCTACCACCTAAGATTATATGTGTTAAAGTAACTCACATCCATATTGTATTGCCTCACTAGGGTAAGAAGAAAAGGCTTGAAAGTTTCTCATTTATTCCTTGTGATTTTTGTGTTCATAAACTTTGCAATCACAAAAGAAAAATATTGCAATCCTTAAATAAGAAGAATTCAAATTAAATAAGATGCTAAACTTAATCCCTAGTAAAGGCATCGAAAACTCTTTGATAGTTTATATAAAAAGACTTCCGTACTATAAGTATACAGGTCATAACTTGTAGTATAAAAGATATCGTTCCCATTTATACAGGTCATAACTTGTAGTACAAAACATATCGCTCCCACGAGGATTATATTAGGCACCTAACAACTTGAATGCACTTTGTCTAAGGTAATAAAAGATTGAATTAATTGAATTAGAATAAATTAACTAAAATTGAAATAAACTAATAAAACTAAACAATTGAATAAGTGTAGCTAGCAATAAAAATAAAGTTAATCAGTAATCAAAACTTAGAGGTTATTCTATCTTTTTTCTGTCTTCCATTTATCTTGTTAATTCAATTGTGCTTGATCCTATATATCTTAAGGCTTTAATTACCCTCTCTTGAGATATAATCAAATAATCCTAATTCAAATAAAAAAATAGAATTACAACCTCTCGATTTACAAAAAATACTCTTAACTACTCAATTAGATTTTAAGCAATCCTAAGGATAATTAACTCGCAATTAAGGTCTTTCTTCAATTGTTTATTAATCTAATATTTGTAGGTATATTAAGATATCAACTCTTGTTACGCAAATTAACACATATAACTTTCATTTTATCTCTTGATTTCTTATCAAGTCTAAGTATAACAAATACCATAAAGAAATATTATATATTGAATTCAACAAGAATAAAGTTTAACAAAACAATTCAATAATAATCCCTAATATGGATTCAGAGATCCATAATCATGTTCAACATCCCACTAATCAAAATTAACATCCAAGACAATGAAATATTAGAAGAAAAAAAGAAAGAAAATAGTTTTAAGTCTTGATTTGGAAATTCCAGAGACTTGGAGTTGATCTTGATGTCTCCATTTTAATCCCCTTGGTTATGATGTGCATCCTCCTTTTGCATGTTTTTCTTTGCCTTAAATACTTCTTAATACTTATAGGATTCCCCCACTTATTTTGGTTCAAAAAATAGCCCTGAATGGTCAAAGTACAAAAAAACTCTTCAGTTGGAAATGTTGTGCATGATCGTGTATGACAGGATGCACGATTGTGCATCCATAATGCATGATCATGCAAGAGGCTTATCCCATGAAACTAACATGCACTATCATGCATGTTCTTATTCTTTAAGGCCTTCTACATTTTTCTTCAAATTTTCCTATTTCCACACACTAATAAACGTACTATGAATATCCAAATATTTAGGAATATCAAAATAGTTTTGTCTAACCTTTTTGTGCATGATTTTTCTATATAACTCGATCCTTTTATCATACAATGTTCCAATCATACATAGAGTACGAAAATAATAATTTCTCTATATGATTCAATCATATCTGTTCTCCATCATTAGTAATTGATTTATTTAATAACATTTGAAAACTATATATTTTTAAAGTATCGTTATACCTTGTTCAAGGATTTTCTAAATCAATACTAATCGGGAATAATGAAACACTCTCCCTAATTACTTTAGAGTGATAAATCCTATATTGATTACTTTACTACCTCTATATATTTGATACCACATCTATCACTACCAACTAAGCTATTATTGACTAGAATATGTCATAAATAGTACTATCAAAACATATCAATCTCTATACGAGATACTTTGATAATCTCAAGTCAAATGATTGTTTATATAATCATTATAATGAGAATTTCTATAGATATATAAGTAACGTTCTAAATAAATTTCTTATATAGGGTCACTTCAGTGAATTTATTTTCTAATAAGCACCTACTCATTTGTTTATATATCTATGTAATTTAATTTATAAGATTTACTACTTCATTCATAAGGAAGAAACATAAAGTGTTCTAGTCATTTTATGCTCTATTAATGTCCTTTCTTAATAGACAAATGTATAGGAATAATTTAGGGATAATACATAAATGCAATATAAATCCCATAATTACAATATCATCATAATTCCATTTACAATGTATATTTATCTCATAGGCTTTACCATATACATCTTAATATGTATAAGTCAACAAATGTATTTAAATAATTTTTACCTAAACTACAACCATCTAATTAGCTGTAGGGCATAAACTAACATTTTCATCCCATGATTTTCATACAAAACAAGTCTCCAAAATTTTGAGTCCAATATTGACTTAAAATTATAGATATTTTAAGTATTAATATTTGTTATATAGAATCATATCAGTTCACATTCTGTCTTTTGGATTAATATCTATAATTGACAAGATTATACATAGAAGAATGAGCAGTTATTTCTCAATTTCAGTGATAGATTAGAAACTGCAATAGAAGTATAATTTTAATTTGATAGTGATCGTTCGATAGGGTGCTCTAATGTATATTGTGTTTAGCTCGTGTACTTATATGACTACTTATATACTTAAGATAGCACCCAAATGACAGAATAAATTATTTTTAAATTGTATAGTAAATTTTAATTAATTTAGATTTATTATTTTGTAATGTTCAGCCACATAGACAAACAATTTATTTTTTAGTGTATACAAAGATTTGGTTGATTAATTAAAGATATAATTTCAGCACAATATCAACAATTAATATAACCTTGTTCAAATATCAAATTTAGTATTCGATAATAATTGCGGAACACAGGCTAGGCTATCTAGGAGAAGACTCCTTGATCAGGTTCAGGGATACCATATACTAAGCTCGATGTGAGTAACTGGCTATTATGTTAGCATACTCTTATGGGAGCTTTTATCCAATTCAATTTAATTTTTAACTTCAAGAAAAACTAATGTAGGTATTAAATATATAAATTAACCAGTAAATATTATAAAATAATATATTGTTTTGAGGGCATCCTACAGTAACAGTATCTAAATAAGATATTTAAGTTCTGTATTTGTATTTGCATATCACATCTGCATGTGGGTCTACCGGAAACAGTCTTTTTACTTTGTTCTTCAAGATGGGCTAAAGTAGATAAAATGCGGTTAATTTCTTTGGTGACGATACTGGTTTTTTGCTGGAGGTCAACGAGTTCTGCTTGCTTGATAGCTAATGTATCTCGTAACTGCTTAATAACTACTTCCATTCTCTGGTGAGGATATCTGCAAGGAAATTGTTAGAAGATTTGATATACTGTATTTGAAAAGTGAATTGTAATAGTTCCATTTGCCATCGAATTAGACGACCTTGATTATAATTAGATCTTATGTTGTATCTTATAAATTCACATAGATACTTGGAGTCGATTTGAATTAAAAATTCAACCGGTAATAAATCAACACGTCACTTTCAGAAAGTAGCGCCGAATCATCAATTCAATCCAAATGCAACTTTTATTCAAGTAGTGATATAACAGACTAAAATTAATGCATATATAGATACAGGTGCAACTATTTGTATTGCTTCTAAACAAATAGCATTACATTGGAAAAGTTAGAGAGACCTTTACAAATAAGAATAGCAGACGAAAGTATTTAAATAAGATATTTAAGTTTTGTATTTGTATTTGCATATCACATCTGTATGTGGGTCTACCGGAAACAGTCTTTTTACTTTGAAAGGTTAAGACTGCGTATTATCAAACCTTCCCAGATTTCGCTTCACTGCGAGATTTCAGACCGAGTGTGATGATGATGATGATTTGTTATGGTTGGAATCTGGTTCTGCCGGATTTTGGCTGAACTGAGCGTTGCCGTTTGGATCCATGAATCGGCTATTCTTGATGAAGATCTTG
>JANZXV010000001.1:7277857-7292716 GCA_027576455.1 Erythroxylum roigii | reverse complement strand
TATTAAATTAAATTATTCATAATTCTTATTAATAATTAATATATTAAATAAATAAATAATATATATTTTGTTGATAGTAAATTTGATTATGAAAACTCAAAAACAAAAAACAAAAAGACATTTTTATGGTTTTCATAAATTTTGAAAGCCAGAAGAAACCAAAACTAAAAACTCAAATAAATACATTTTTAACTAAATTTGAAAATAAAAACAAAAAACCAAAAATATAAATGGAAATAAACAGGTCCGATGTAATTTTCTAAGCAATTTAAGATTAATGTAAGTCTTGTTAATACAGTTAAAAGCATTATTAATATAAATTAAGGAAGCATTCATGTTAGCAATTAATTCATTATGTTCCACTTGAAACAACTCATATTGATGCACAAACATGCTTAATTTCCTCTCTTTCATTTGAGTGGTTACCTCATGTGTAATTTCAAGTGTATGTCATATCTCTTTTGACGTCTTACACATGCATATTCTATTGAACTCTCTCATACTTAACGTACTAAATAAAATATTTGACCTTGCTATTAAATGCAATAAATCTCTTGCCATCATCACTCCACTCATTTTAATCTTTTATTACCGTAGTGTCCACCTTAGTTATAACTATTGTTTTCATTAGGCTTAGGGTATAAGGACCATTATTTACAAAAGTCCAAAGATTAATTTATCCATAACATATTTTTATCATAAAACTGTAAGTTAAAATCTTTGTTAGTTCAAGCAATAACTTTAATATTCTTTTATTTATTTATCATTTATAAGTTTGCTTTTTCTTTGATGTTATCCTAAAATTGTAATGGTTATCGAAGTAATTTTTCGTTATCTTCTGCTTTACTAATTCTAGTCCATCTTTGATGGTTTTTGTCTATTGATGCTTATTTTCTATAATATTTTATATTTTTAATAAAGGTTTTCTTTTTGGAAAGATCAATTTTTCTTCATATCCTATACCAGATTAGGTTGTACTAGTTTTAAAGGAGATCAGGGTAGATCAAGCATAGGCATTTTTTTCTATTAACTATGATCTAACGATCACAAGGAGTTTTGAAATGTATTTATTGTTTAATAGTATCAAATAATATTTTATGAAATAATTAGATAAAGATATTTCTTAAAAGAATATCAGTTCTGGTATCATAAAAATAAAAGGGTGGATGTTTATTAAAAATGATCATAATAGGATTTGGATTTGATGAATACCTTTGGATAAATTTATTTTATAATTAGAAATACCTAAGCTTATTATATTTTTTAAGGTTTCATGATACTGGGAAGGAAAACAAGTTGTTTTACATAAATAAGAATCGATTTTACTATCTATATAAATAACAAAGTATTGCTTTATAATCTTTATAAGTTCTTCCAATTAGAATATAAATACTAGTACGACTAGTCATTATCTAGGAATATATATTATATTATTGTTGTAGGATAGTTGTATTCCATATCGAGTTATCTTATAAGGTTGAACTTGTTCGACAAAACTAATGCCTAACATTATTTCTAAATTGAATCCTTCGTTTTCAACTAAAAGGTTGAATACTTTACTGCTTATATAGTTAGTGGAACTAGTTCTTGTTTATGTTAAGCAAGTTGTTTTCTTTTACAATATTATGAAACCTTAAAAATATAACAAGATTGGATATTTTTAATAACAAAATACATTTTTCAACTCCAAATCTTATTAGGATCATTTTTAATAAAATATCCATCATTTTATTTTTATGATACCGAAACTGATATTCTTTTAGAAAATAACTTGCTCCAATTATTTCATTTAAAATTGTATTTAAGATTTGATGTATTAAGTTTTTATTCAATTTATGCGAATTCTATATTATGAAATATTTATTGAATTTTTATGGAGTATAATAAGAAAAGGGTGAACAAATTTTATTTGGTACAAAATTTATTAATGTTAGCTAATTATAAATATTGAGGGTAAGAAGTTTAATGATGTTTTTTAAGCTAAAATAAAAGGAATATAAGCATTATAATTTTACAAATGGAAAAAGCGCAAAGAAACAATAGAAAGACGGAAAAGTGGCGAACAACTTACCCAATTGCCTGTGGGAGGAGGTAGCTTAATGTTACAAAGGTCACCTTAAGACTCGAACTTTCACCGAAGTTAATCACCAACATCCTTTACACAACAGTCTTACTTAAGTCCGCTTAAGCAAGAAGAAATAATACTATGAAAGCAATAACAAAATAAAGGCAACTACAAAATATGAAAGATACGAAAAAACCAACCTTTATATTACTTTCCCTCAAAAGAATACAAGGAATGTTCTCTCTGACTAAATGAGGAGAGCAAAGCTCGAATGAGCTATATATAGGTACTCTAGCTTGAAAGCCAACTTACATTCAGAATCCTATTTAAACTGAACTACCTAAGATCGTGCTAAGATTACGTCTATCTCTATCAGATTAAATCACATGGACCCATTGGATGACACCCCCCATCCAAGTAAGACTCTAACTAATAAGGTAGAATCTACGAGATAACAGAAAGATAGAGTTTACATTCAAATAAGAAACTAACATCCTTATCCTCAAAGATCTCCGCTATCTTCAGATGTTGAGTCACACTACAACTCTACCTCCTAGTTGTCTCCACATGATCCAAGATTTCTCCACAATCTCTATCTGCTTATGATGTAGTGTGATCTTGCCAAAGTCCACATAGCACACTGGCCTGATCCAATGCTTCCCACAATAAGTCCTTTAGTCGTGGTCCATTCATTCGAGTATGGGCCAAGTCCTTAGTCCATTAAGTCCTTAGTCTGGGTCGAGTCAATTTCCACAATGTTCAAGACTCTACCAAAATTTGTACCAATTCCAGTCTCACTCGCCCATGTTTGCCTTAGTATTTTCGCATGCCTCCCTTATGTATGTAATTCAGCTAACCTTCCACCTAAGGCGCATCGTGAAGGTCGCTGAGAAGTGCTCCGAAGTTTAAGGGTCTAGCAAAACACCCCCATCAGATGGATCCTCGAATTATCACAAGGTCCTATCTTTCTCCCACATAACTTCCGTGGCAGGTTTACCTTTTCACTTAATCAAGAACTCGTTCCATTGGTTCTTCTTGTGTTGACCCATTATTCGATGATCTAGGATCTTCTCCACTTGATCCTCCAACTGTTTCCACACAACCGGTAGAGCTCGCTTCATCTGACTCCTATTCGGATCTGATCCATCCTCATAGTAAGGCTTGAGAAAACTAACATGAAAAGTAGAGTGTACCTTTAACCGCTCGGGTAATTTCAATCTGTATGCCACTTTCCCATTTTGTGTAGCATTTCAAATGGTCCATCGTACTTCGACACCAAACCCCTATGAACTTGCTTACTCGAGATCTTCTTCTAAATCTGTGGGGTTAGTTTCAACAAAACTTTATCTCCCATATCAAATTCTAACAGTCTCCTCTGAAGATCCGCTTGCTTCTTCATCCGTTGAGAAGCTGTTCGAAGATCGTCCCTCGCCTCATCCAACAACTCTTACTTTTCTATCACAAACTTATAAGTCGCAGGACATTTCCCACTTGTCCTTTGTTGAGTAATCTCTAGTTTCGTGAGAAGCTGCTATCCTAAAACAATTTCAAAGGGACTTTTCTCCGTAGCTGGAGATCTTTGCAAGTTATAGCAAAACTGTGCAGCTTCAATTATATTCAACCAGTTACATTATATTGCACTTACATAATGTCGTAGGTACTCCTCTAACAAATTGTTGATCCTTTCTGTTTGTGGGTGATTTGATGTTGAAAACTTTAAATCATAACTCATCATATTGAAAAGGGATGTCCAGAATCGAACTGTAAATCTGGCATCTCGGTCGCTCACAATATCTGTTAGAACTCCGAAATACTTGACCACATTCTTATAGAACAACTCAACCGTAACATCTAAGGGACAAGTCACATGAACTGGAACGAAGATCACATACTTGGAGAATCTGTCAACCACCACAATGATTGATGTCATATTGTCCACTTTGTCAACCACTACCATGATTGATGTCATGTTGTTCACTTTTGGAAACCCACTAATGAAATCCATTTAAACTGACATCCATAGTCTCTTAGGGATGGATAAGGGTTGTAGAAAACCGACTTACTTCTTCCTCTTTGGCTTATCCAACTAACAAACGAGGCACGTCTTGACGTAACATTCCACGTCATTCTCCATCTTCGGCCAAAAATAGGAACGAGATAGGAGTGTTAGCATCCGTTGGACTCCTAGGTGACCAACCCACTGCGAGTCATGTGTCTCCTTCAATAACTATTTTCGCAATTCCCCAAAGCTTGGCATATATGCTTGACTACTCTTAGTCATCAAAAGCCTATCATCGTCGAGCCAAAACCTACGTACAACACATTCCTTAACTTGAGAAATCAACTTACAGTACAAGGTGTCTAATGGGGATGTCGCCTTAATTTGGTCCAATAGGTTAGACTCCACCCTCATAACCGAATAAAGGGTTACAAATACGTCCTTCCTACTCAAGGCATCTCCCACGTTGTTGTGCCTTCCTGGTTTATGCTTCCACATAAATTCATACTTAGCAAGAAACTCTTAACAGTAGGCTTGTTTTGCAGATAACTTCCTTTGGGTCCTAAAAAACATGTTAGCAACATTATCCATTCGGACAACAAACCTGGTATGCAGCAAATATACTCGCCACGTCTCAAGGCAATGCACCATCGCAAGCATCTCCTTCTCGTGCGTCGAGTAACGCTGCTTTGCACCATTGAGCTTTCGGCTCTCAAATGCTACCAGATGACTCTCATGTGCAAGGACTCTGCCAATGGTTTTGTTCGAAGCATCAATATGTACCTCAAATGGAAGATCGAACATGGGCAACTAAAGTAAATCACTTGTTAATATAGAAATCATGTAAAGTATATCCAATACACAAGAAGGGGGTTGAATTGTGTAATCTTTTTGAAAATATTAATCTTTTGAGATTTCTTGAATTTCTTTACAAAATTTAAATGATCACAAAAACACTTTACTAAAGTTGATAAGTAATGCAATCGCACGTAATATTATCAACTCGTCTAACAACAAGGAAATTAAAAGATAAAGGTTAGAGAATAGACGCCGCGATTTTATACTGGTTCATCCCAAACTTTGGGTTACGTCTAGTCCTCAGAGTTTGTCTGAGATTTCACTAAACTCTTCAACTTTACAAGTAATCTTTCTACACTTTCAAAGCCTCTTTAGGTCTCTCTCACAAAGTATTCTTTATCTACTATCTTAGCCTCTCCACGCTCTAGCCTTTCTTTCTCTCTCTAGGAAAGATATTTTTAAGCTTCACGTTACAGTAGTATTCGCTCTCTTTCTTTTGCACTTTGAATACATAATTTCTCTAAGCATTGTACAATCAAAATTTTCTCTTGTAAAAGCGTTATTTAGTCTTCGACTAGAAATAGTATTTATAGCCTAAGTCTCCAACTGTCTTCTTTGAGAAACTGCTTCTTGAATCTTCTAGAAACCGTTATTAGTTGAGTCTTATAAGTAACTCTAACTAACTGACTATCATTCTAGAATATCTTCCTTTTGTATCGTCCAGGATAATACTTCTTTTGTTATCACGTTTCGTCTTATATTGCACTTTGTCTGGTGTTGCGCGTCGTCTGGTGTTGTGCTTCGTCTAGTATCATGTATCGTCTGTTGCTGACATATCGTCTGTGATGACGTGTATCGTCTATTGTTGACATATCATCTGGGATGACTAAGTGTTACTTTCATTTTTCTGCATACTTAACACACTTGTCAAAACAGTTCATGCATTTCTAAGATTATTATTATTTGATTGTCATCAAAATTAATAGAAGTGAAGTCTTCTTGACTTAACAATCTCCCCCTTTTTGATGATAACAAATAATCATAATTTTAGAAAATAAAATGATATTTAGACGAATAATAGACGAATAGTATTTAGACGAAAATATATTTACAAGAAATGAAATGCATGGATATGATATACAATGCTTTCTTCTCTTGTTGTTCTCCTCTTTTCTTCTTTTTCTCTTCTTCTCTTTTTCTCCCCTTCTATTCTTTTCCCCCTATTTATTATTAATTAAAAAGATAGCCCATCGTAGATGCTTCATAATTTCAGAAAACATATGTTGCATGTCAGTGCAGATCGTTTTGAGGTCTTGTTCAACAGTAACCCGTAGAAGTGCTACTTCCTCATGAAGATCACCCACTGAGTCAGTTAGTTCATCAACCTTACTATGAATTTCCTCAATTTCTTTTGCTAAGGCTTCCTGAACTTCCTTCTGTTTGTGACTTGCTTCCGTCCAATTTATGAAATTCTTCAAGAACTCCACATTAACAGTATGATCTTGTTGTATTTCACTAAATGGATGAAGGTTTTCAACAACGGATGGTTCTATAGGAAAAACGTCTAAATCTATGATTTTGATTGAGGGTAGTCTGAAGGTTTATTTTCCTTCTGGGAGATCAAGATCATCAGGTCTAGGTAGTTTAGGAATTGGTTGTCCAAGAAGGTGTAATACTTCTTTGACTGAAGGTATGAAACCTAAAGGTTTGAAATGCATGATTAAATGCACAAAGGTTTCTGAGTTGAAATTGATACCTTAAACCATGATGCTTCGGTACTATCCTTCTGTCACTTTGCCAACTACCTTGAAGTTTGCATCTATAGTGTAAACTCCAAATTGACTTCCTGATGCTTTTGAAATGTGATGTGAAACATAGATACCTCCAGATTAAGCTGCATTACATGCATCATCTATGTTCTTCACAGCTACTCGATTCTGCTCTTCTGTAAGATCATCTTCATTCATTTCAAGAAACATCTTCATTTTCCCTTTTTCTTCGTTTATCACAAGGGTTGAACATCTTGGTTGTATATCTGGAACAATTTTTATTGATGATATGCTCGTAATCGGATAAATTGTATACCGATCCTTTGAGATCTTCATTGGATATGGTTCTGGCTTTTCATCTCGCAGAATACCATATAGTCTTCTTTCTTCATGACTTAGAAGATGTATTGTCTAATCATTAATCAATATAGGTTCGATTTATACCTTGATCGACTTTTTCAAAGGTTCTCTAATAATTATTAAGCTTCTACTTCGAACAGGTATTGATTCTTCTATAATCTTTATTCTCAAATCCTTTTTGTTAATTGGATGAGAAGGATTATAAGGTTCAAATTGGTGTTTAACTGCATTTGTCTTCTGTTGAACATCATATGAAGAAACCTTTTTCAGACTGGGCTTCATCTTTTTTGTTCTTCTGTCGTTTTAGATGAAAGTTGTTGTTGAGGTTTCTTCCTCTCAAAAACTAACTTCCTTTTTAACTCTGTCTCTCCAGATGATTTTGCTGATTGACTTTACAAAATAGAGACAATTGATCTTGTAGACTGCTGTCTTTTCTCTTTCTTTTCAGAATCTTTACCAAGAATCAGAGCTTTCTGCTTCTTATGTTCTTGTTGTCGTAGGGTCAATAGTCTTGGTGACCTTCTTGACTGTTTGGATTTTTCTGATTGAATTGTCTCCGCCTTTCTCTTCAATGACACTTGTTGCAATTATTATTAAGCTCGGCTTTCCTCTTTTTATAGAATCGTCTTAGCTTTTATTGATACATCAGACGATTTCTCTATCTTTTCTTTTGCGGATGTTCTTGCAGTTGATAGAGGTTTTGTTTTTCTTGCAGACGTAACAAGTTCACTCCTATTCCGTCTTACTATAAGCTCCCCCTCAGACCTTGCTTTAAATGTAGAACCTACATCTGCCTCATCTTCAAACTTTATCCCCATTCTGTGAATAGTAGTAGCATTGATAATGCTCTTCACATCCATCTTTACCCTGTTAACTCTATCGAGAAAGATTCTAGATTCTCTAAAAATCCTTGTCAACAACATACCATAAGGTAAAGAGCTAGAATCTCCCTTTGACTTTATCATGTACTTCAAAATTAAGTACGAAAGATTAATGGATTGGTGATTTAGTAAGTGAAACAAACAATGTTCATCGTTCATTGTCACAACATCCTTCAAGCCTAATCTTGGTAGAACACAATGTAGAAGCAGTGAATGTAGAGCCCTAGCTTTCGAAACAAGGGTTGAAGCCTTCTTCACTTTTGGATCACTACTTCCATATAGTTGTTGATTAATGTACATTCTATCTACACGACCTTGAGTAATCCATCTTGTATTGTTAAACAGCTTGGCTCCAATACTAGAACATCCATTGACCCTCTCGATAGTATCTTGTGTCACAATAACTATCAATCCATCTACCAGTGATACTAAGGTGTCGTCTACCACCTTTGCATTCTTTCAAAAGTCATATATCTCATACAAATAGACCTTCTCTCAAACATTGAAGAAATTTCTCCAGCCAACTGCTTCAATTACTGGTTCAATATCCATTTGATTTTCTTTTAAGGAGATGAAATCAACATGTCTACCATAGATAAGAGATTGCTCCATTTGTGATCTATAACAAATAAAAACTAAACACATAAATGTTTTTCGCTCAAAGTAGCGATGTTAGTATCTAAAAGTAAGAATATGAAACGAAAAGAATTTGAAGCTTAGAATAGAGTATTGAATCGTCTTGGTTGAGAGCACTAAATAAGTCAGTTTCAAAGTATTTCAAGAATATTCTAAAGTAGAAGATATTTTAGAATCTTGAGAAGATTTCCTTCTAATACCTACTCTTGAAAAGTTACCGTTCATAACTTACCGTTACTATTTACTTTAAAACTTACGACTTTTTATCTTCTTCTTGTACGAATCGTCTGGTTCATGACGTGTTAGACGAATGGTCATTCAGCTTTACCATATTCAAGTTCCATCTGATTTCCTTGAATCTATCTTCACTCAAAGTTTTAGTGAAGATATCCGCCCATTGTTGATTTATCTCAACAAATTGTAGACTAATGATTCTTCTTTGTATATAGTCTCGTATAAAATGATGTCTAACTTCAATATGCTTTGCCCTCGAGTGTTGTATTGGATTCTTTGATAGATTGATAGCACTTGTGTTGCCACAGAAGATTGGAATTTGATCTTCTTATATGGAGTAATCTTCTAACTAATACAATCTTCATCTTGAAGGTGGATTAGGTTAGATTTTTCTTGTGGAAAATGGAAGAAACAACAAAATAGAAGTAGCAATTGATAGATGGAAGCAAGGTGTAACGTTGATGAGGTGAGAGTGAGTGAAGAAACGAAAATGAGAAGAAGAAGAAGAAGAAGAAGAAGAAAGCATAAGGCAATCGTAAGAGACAAAACAAGGAGGGTCTTTCAAGTTAAAAGAATCTTAGACTTTAAGACATGGCTTGGCAAAGAAAGGCAAGTGACACTTGTCACTTACCTCATGTCCAATTTCTATGAATTCAAACTATGTTCTCTCATTTAACTATCCAATCAATTCCAATTCCTACTCCAATGTCTCCCAATTTTCAATTACACTTGTCAATAAATCCCAAAATCATTTATCAAAATTTTCATTGCCATTGGACAGTAAATTCTACTATCATTTTTCAATTGTCTTGCCATTTAGCATTTTTCTAGTCCGAGAATACCCAAAATTTCATAAATTTCCTAAATTTCACAAAAATTCTAAATCAATATATATACTCTCCAAATCAATTTTCAATACAATCAAACTATAGTTCTCAATAAATCACATTTATAAAATCAATTATACCCAGAAAATGTCAATGAATGCATGTATAGTCATTTCAATGTGCAAAAATCAATATTCACGTGTGTGTGTGTGTATGCTATATTATACATGAACATGAGATACACTTTCTAACTTCTCAATAAACTCTCATATACACAATTCTAAGGTTCTAACCCTTGACATGGGATAACGGGATGTTACACATAGATGGGTCGACATCACATACAAAATGTCCATGATGATGACTGACATAAACTGAATCTCCTTTAGATTTGAAATAATAAATAGGAGGACCAGATTTACTTTCCGTATGAGAAAATACGAGCTGGATCATAAGGAGTGTCCCAGAGGTAGAAGGTCCAGATAGATCTCCATTGAGTCGTGCATAGATGGATTTAACAAGACCAAATTTACCTTTCGTATGAGAAAATACAGGCTGGATCATAAGGATTGTCCCAGAGGTAGAAGGTCCAGATGGATCTCCATTGGGTCGTGCATAGATGGATTTAATAATTCCATCTCTCAAAGTCTTCAGAATCGAAGGAGTTGTTGTATGAAAAGAGTGTTGATGAGGCGCGTGGAACACCTTTTGGTAGTTAGTGATCCATTCAGTAGGCAGAGGACAGAAAAAACAATTGAACAACAAAAGAAAGCAAAACGCAATGACAACAAGATCAACACCAAAATTACACAACTAAGAGGAACAAAACACATTAGTAGAAACACACCACAATAAAAACGCAGCAAATAAGAAGATAAAAAGACAGCAGTGTTGGGGGAGGGGAAGACTC
The DNA here is from genome assembly GCA_027576455.1 of Erythroxylum roigii. Lineage (NCBI taxonomy): Eukaryota > Viridiplantae > Streptophyta > Magnoliopsida > Malpighiales > Erythroxylaceae > Erythroxylum > Erythroxylum roigii. Next base: position 7,282,237 of record JANZXV010000001.1, on the reverse strand, counting down.
ACCCACCCGACGTTTTCTACATCAAATCTCTTCAAAATGAAGAGATAAACAAAAACTTATCCAAATCTCTTCAAACGGAAGGGATAAGAGGAAATCTCCAGGATAAGAGGAAATCAACTGAAAATCCAGCAAAGTGCGGGTATGGGGTGTGTTTTACGAGGCTATAAAAAGACAGTAGCAGGAAGGAGAAAAATGAGTAAGCAATCCACGCAAAGGTAAGATTTCAGGAGGATTTTTCATCTGTTAAAGACAATTGAAGCAAGAAGTTCGTACAAAGAGGTGCGGGAGTGTCTGAAAAGTCGTAAGCCTACTAATTTCAAACCTTTAGGGTTGCTTCTAGGCAGAAAAATTAAATGATTTTTTCGAAATCCCACTCTTTTGTTTCTAGTTTCCTATACTTAATTGTTGAATTCTAGTTTGAATATTTTGTTTTAACTATTTAGGATGTTATTTTTTATTTAATTCAATTGATTACCGAATGGATTTAACATTTATACAATTTTTAGAATTTTGATGTTTGTTGGACAAATTTTGGTTATTGATTGTGTTCCCTTGTCCTTAACATTTTTTTTAATGTTTGAGTTAAGCTAGTTCAATTCTAAAGAGTGAAAAGGTATAGGTAGGAACTAACTAGTTAGTTTTTTAAGTTTAACTTGTTAAATGTCTCAGATATATCGAAGTTGGATGACTAAACTAAAATTTAAAACTTATTTGTTCATTTGTAAATATTATGTTAGATTTATGTTTTATTTATTTGATTTATAGAGTTAATTTGATTCGTTTTAAACATCGAAAACTTCCCCCCATATATATACGTATTAGTTTAGCTAAATTTATAAGTTTTGTAATTACAATTGTTTTGGTTTTTGAATTTTTTCTAATTTGAGCTCATTAATGAGGTTTATCCTATATGTGAATATAATTGGAGGAACATGGAAAAATTTTATGTTGTGAATTGGAGAGACGTTTTTAATAATCAATTGGATGTTCCTTTATATATGTGTTATCGTTGAAAATTTCAAATTTGTATAATTTGATTTCATCATTAAAAATTCTAGCATTCTATATTTTCAATAATTACGACTCTTTAAAAAGGAAAATAATTTGCAGCTTTTGAGTATTAAGTGTGTGATTTTAAGAATGTATTGTAAGTTTATTTTCTTAAAGTTTTAATATTGTATACTAATAATTTTGGTTAAAGAGGATATCATGTGTTTATATCTTATTTTGGAATTCGTTTGGAATAAGCAAAATTATTATAATGTAATTGTTTCTTTTAAAAGATTTTTAATTAATAAATTAACTTTCGTTGTGGGATCACCCCTTATTTAGTCTATGCTACATTGTTTAATAAATTCGAAATTAAAATAAGGAATTGATTGGTTTATGCCTAGCAACACATATCAATATAATTATGTTCAAAAATTATTCACAATAACATATACTTGGGTTAGAAAATTCACAACAATATTAAGTTCCCTCAAAAACAATATTGGATTATAAATACGTCACTAATGAAATTAATTATTTGAATTCAATAATAAAAACGAATATATCTATATATTGTGGTTTCCTTAATTGTGAATCCAATGTTAAAAAAAGATATTAGTTTCACTTTTAAACCTTTGATTTTCTAGTAACATTTTATAAATTTATGTATTTAGTAACATTTATGGATTCATTATTAGTTTATATGTATAACATTAATTTTTTTAATTATATTATCAAGTAATACTTATTACTATTTTAGAAATATTTTTTATATCTATAATCGCTTCATAAGTTTTTCATCACTCCCGGGGAAAGGAATAATTTGAAGCGTATGAGAAAAAAAGTGTTCGTGATCTCACCCACCAATGGAAGTTAATAATGGTCAGACTGACGAAGTTTCTAAGGCCGTGGCAGGTAGTGTAGCAGATCCACAGGGTGCCGCCTCAACTAAGGAGACTGATAATCTTAATCGAAGTAGTAAGAAAGTTAAACGTATTTTTGATGGTGATTCTCCTTCGGCTCGCAAGGATGGAGAGCAAGAGTCGCGTGCTGAGGCCGAACACAAACACTCTTATAAGGTGTCCCTTACCGGGACTGGATCTGGGTTACCTGGCATTGACGAGGAGTTCTCGGAGCTGGTCTCTGAGGATGATTCTGATCCTGAGGAAATGGATGACCCGGAGTGTCCCACTATTCACATTACTCCTTTGGACAAGCATCGCATTAGGTGCGTTTGGGCGAATACCTTGATCGTCAAGGTCTTAGGAAGGAGAGTGGGTTACAGATTTCTGGTGGCGTCTCTAAAGCGCCAATGGCAGTTACAATGTGATGTGGTGTTTGCGGATATAGGAAATGATTTCTATCTCCTCAAATTTCATAGTCTGGAGGATTATCGTGTTGTTCTGGAAGGTGGTCCGTGGTTGGTGGTGGATCACATTCTCGCTGTCATGCAATGGCGACCTAACTTTGACCCGTTCGCTGCGTCTATCGACAGAGCCACGGTGTGGGTTCACATCCCTCATCTACCAGTTGAATACTATGACAAACTTATTCTTACTCGGATAGGAAATAAGCTGGGTAAAACTATGAGAGTTGACGAAAGCACTGTCGCCAGTTCTCGGGCCAAGTTTGCGCGGATCAGTGTGGAGATTGATTTGAATAAACCATTGATTGCGAAATTTCGCATGAGGAGACGCATATGGAAAGTGGAGTATGAAGGTTTACACTTGGTGTGTGTTAGCTGTGGGACTTATGGACATAGACGGGAACATTGTCCCCATGTACCTCCGATTGTGGTTCCGCCTGCATCTGGAGAGGATCCGGTCATGGTGATTGAAGTGAGGCCGCCTCCTCCGGTATGCCCTATCCCCCGCCCGGACGTTGAGGAGACCTATGGATCTTGGATGCTAGTTCAGAGAGTGCGGCGTGGTCGTCCCCGTACAACTGATATGTGCGGCCCTCCCACAGCTCGAGGTTCTCCTGACACGGGTGGGCCAGTGACAGTAGCGGCTGCTACAACGGATGGGTCTCTGGTCAAGGATGTGTCCCTACAGGGCTTTCGTTTTCAAATATTGGCGAACCAGAGTCTTCCTCGAGATCCCCGACAGGGAGACAACGACAGTCTGTCTCGGGACCAGGACTTGGTGCCGCCACCTTCTCCTCAGGCTGCTACAATTAAAAGGGGTAGTAGACGACACTCTCAGTACTCCACGCGGGGGGCATCTTCGGGCCCAAGCGCAGCTTACTCTAAGCCCAGGATGGAGATTACAGTCGCACAACCCGATGTTCAATTCCAGGGCCAGCCTCGGGACCCAGTTACCTCAGTTGGGCAGCCCACTACGGAGATCTTGCCTACGTCCTTACATCCATGCATGAATCTCATGCAGAGTACTGGTACACTTTCACGTAATGCTACTTTGGCTGATTCCCCATCTGAGTCTGGCTGTGTGGCCGATATACCCAGTATCCCCCCGGCCCCGCCTGATTTGGCTATGGAGGAAGTCCAGTGTAGCCATCATTCTCCAGGTAGTGGAGCAATGGAGCCTTGTATTGTCCCTAAAACCCCTGTGGAAGCGGAGGAGGGTCCGACTATGCCAGTGGAGGATCGCCCGATGGAGGAGTGTCCTTGTGCATCTAATGTTGTGTAGTGTGGTCATGACTTCCCCTTTTTGTTTATATGATTAGTTTTATATATTGGAATTGTCGTGGCGCAGCCACTGTGGAGTTTCGGGAAGTTTTAAAGGATTTCGTTCGTCTTCACCGTATTGATGCGGTGGTTATTGCTGAACCCAAGATTAGTGGGTCGAATGCTGTTCGGGTCACCCGGCAGCTGGGTTTCTCTAATATTTTTCGCGTGGACGCTTAGGGTTTTTCGGGAGGATTGTGGCTTTTATGGAAGGATACGTCTGATTTGGTCACAGTGGTGACGAGTTGTCGGGGTTTTATCCACCTTAAGATATCCCGGACCAATGGTAGCACCTGGTTTTGTACTTTTGTTTATGCTCATCCTGCACCCCATTTCAAGGTCGAGTTGTTTCAGCAGCTGGCGGATATAGCATTGACCATGTCTCACCCGTGGCTTCTCGCAGGTAATTTCAATGAAATGTTGGACCCGGCGGAGAAAGTAGGGGTGCACCTTTTGACTTTCGCCGGTGTGCCCGGTTTCAACAGTGGGTGAATGACTGTAAGTTGGTGGACCTTGGATTTTGCGGTCCACCGTTTACTTGGCGGGGGCAGGATCACAGTACTTATCGACACGTTTTTGAACGGTTGGATCGAGCGTTTGGTAATTTACAATGGTGCACACACTACCCCTCGACTTCCATTAGGCCTCTCCCTCGTGTAAAATCGGATCATCATCCTGTTCTGGTCTGTCTTGGGGGGGGGGGG
>JANZXV010000001.1:7261457-7277757 GCA_027576455.1 Erythroxylum roigii | reverse complement strand
AATGGGGGCGGGTTGGGGGGGGCCGGGGGGGGGGGCGACCGAGGGCTGGGATGGGAGGAAAGTTTTAGTGGAAATTCAGTTAGGGAAAGAGGAATACACATTTTGACAATATATGTTATAATGCACATTTTGTCAATATATGTTATCTTATGTTTATTAGAGGAGAAAGTTAAGAAAGATTAATACAAGTTCAAAGATATTTAAAAAAATCATTCTTAAAATTGTAAGACAAACATTGAGAGGGAGAGTTAAAAATTGAATTCCCTAAAATGCCTTTACTTACCTGGAGGCAAGGGAAACTAGGAGATCTAATGAGTGTAGGAACAAAGAGGCAAATGAAGGAGAAGACACAAACTTGAAGAGGTGAAATATAGAAGGGGAAAATACTACGAATGAACAAGAAAAGCACAAAGAAACAAAAGGAAACAATGTAGCCAAAGTTAAAGTTAATGCTAACCATTAGAGGAGGAAGAGAATCTTTCACTAGCATTCCAATATTGTATACAATGCAAAATTTGATTTCGTAAATGCTAAGTAACTGGATTTATTAAGTGATGATGTTTTGATTTGACTTGAGTAATCCCATAAGAAATGTGCCTTCATATAAAATTATTTATTTTGAACGTAATGTCTTCTTTGATTTTGAACTTTTAGAACTTAATTTTCATCTTTTCGAGATTACATGTAAGATATGTACACACATTTAATGTGAGTTTCGATATTACATGTAAGATATATACCCACATTAAAATGATAAAGGCATTTATGATTGAGTTTTAGCCAAATTGTTAACATTTTATACATTAATCTATTAGTAAACCTCTTTAAACCTTTTATGATATTTTATACTTTTTCTTTGTATTAAGAACCTTAAGCCTAAAAAGAAATACAAGTAATTAATTCCTTATTCATAATGAGTAGAGATAATAATATACATGCAAAAAGCATTGCAAAAGGAAAATCATGACAAATCAAATCAAGCTAAAAAAAGAAAAAGAAAAAGAAAAGTAAATGTTGCAAATTAATTGACATGGGTTTCTTGTACTTGAAAAGAATAAAGGAAGAGTGGATTTTTACAAGATATAAAGAGTTAGTCGAAATTTTTTATCATATTCTTGATTTACTTGCTCTACTAATTATGAATATTTTGTTGTTTCTCCTACTCCTCTTCCTTTGTTAACCTACTTATCACATCGACCTTATCACAAATTTTATAATGTCCTTTTGATTTTTTATATATATTTATTTTATTTGTGGAGATTGGATGATTCTCAAGCTTAATGTATGTTTAATTTCATAAGAAGATGATGAGTATACCTCACGTAAAATTTTATACATTTGTGCTAATGAGTGATACCTTATGATAAAATATTAAATTAAAGTATTTGAGCTTGACGATAAAGGTATAATAGTATTTAAATTGTTTTATTTGTATCATGATTTATTTAAGAATTAATATGTGTTTAAGTTTTACAATTTAATTAAGACTTGAATATGTACATCTTGTTTTATTAACTATGAAGTTAACTAATAAGTGTAGAATGATGTTAGTGGTTATCATTTAAAAAAACCCTTAAGAGACTAGAAGTCCTCCATTAGGAAAATCTTAGGATTTAAAGGCTTATAATATATGTTAAATGTTATTATACACCTATAAAAGTGGAATTCTTAGTTTAGTTAGGAGTGTTTAGTTAGTTATGGTTTCTTGTTGTGAATTGCTTGAGGATAAGAAATGAGTTAAGTATGAGATAATTTGATAAGTTCACATTCTTATATTTTATTAGGGGTCAAACTAGTTATAATTTAGCAGTTTTATAGCATGTTTAATATGAAATATGATGTTTTCCTATATTTGGTTAACTTGTCTTATAAGTGATGATTTGAAGAAAAAAATAAAAATTTAGTGCAACTTTCTCCATAGTTATATGATCGAGGAGATATTGAAGTCATTTGGAAGTTAACATAATAGAGAAAAAAAAACTTTGCAGAAGGCATTAGATTGATTCAAGCTCAAAGATGTAAAATACTGGAGGAAAAGTGAACAAGTGACCTATACAACATAAACATGGGTTTGTGTTAGAACTGTATTGGTCATGTCGTTGGTCCTAACGAATACTAGACATGCAATGGAATTGGTGTCGAACTCATCATATTTTTACCCATAAAATTTTAGAAACAATAGACACCTATCTAGAAGTATAACATGCATCAAACTCGTACACACATTCCAAGAATGCATAAAAAATCATAAGTTCAAATATTGTAAGACTCTATTTTGTAACCTTAATTATAAATACTCTTATTAGGTTTTATTTATAGGACTTTTGAAAGGTGTGTGATAGTCACCTTACTATTCTTTTATAAGTTTCAGTCTTTTGTAGTGTTAAAGAAGGATCTTGGAGTAAGATTGAAGGTGACCGTGATAATTCTTCTTGTTCTTTACTTCTTTGCTTTCTCTTATGTTTAGAATAATTAAATTTTGTTTTTTTTAATGTTTAGTGGCTAAAACCTTAGTTATGGTTATTAATGCAATTTGTGATAGATTCTTTAATTACCAATGCATGATATGATTAATTGTTTGATTGAATTTATTCTCTTTGGATTAATTGTTAGATTTATGCCTAATCACCATAGATTCATTCTTAGAGGATGTATGAAGGATTAAAAGGAGAAGTATGGTCTATAGAATATGATAACAAATATGCCAGGTTTAGAGAAAGAGATTTCATAAATTAGGGTGATAATTAAATAAATTAACTATAATTAATGAGTTTGAATAGGTTGAATTGTGTGTCAAAAGATGGTAGTTACCTAATTGACCATACCTTTATGCCTCGAGTGAGGGCACAAATACTTTAGATTAATTGTTATTTCAACATAACTAACCAATCTTGTATGAAAATCGGAATTCCATATAAGTACCTTAGTTCTCATCTTGATTTCTTTAAATTAGTTTAATTGCATTATTTCTGTTAGTTTAGTAATTCAATTATCTTTCATAAATTATTTATTTATTTATTGTTTTACTAAGATTAATAGACATAGTAATATAGTCCTTATGAGATCGATACTTTAGCGTAATCTAATTTTAGTAAATTGCTGATATCAAAGCACAAATATCCTCACACAAATAACTTGAGACTTGTTATGTGGCATTGTTAAACTAACTAAAATGAAAACGAAAATATCAAAGTATTCTTAGTGTCTTCTTAGTGGCTATATAGTCCCTGATATTTAGTCGATATATCAAAGCAATCAATGATATAATCCTAAGATATATACAAAAGGCTAAAACAAGTAAACAAGAGCAATATATAAAAATTTAAAAGAAAAGAGAAGAAAATGATACTTATTAGTTATAGTGGTTTGTGAAGTAAATCACTTGTTAATATAGAAATCACGTAAACTATAGAGAAAACACAAGAAGGGGGGTTGAATTGTGTAATCTTTTCAAAAATATTAATCTTTTGAGATTTCTTGAATTTCTTTACAAAATTCAGATGATCACAAAACACTTTACTAAAGTTGATAAGTAATGCAATTGCAAGTAATATTATCTACACGTCTAACAACAAGAAAATTAAAAGATAAGGGTTAAAGAATAGACGCCGCAATTTTATACTGATTCGCCCTAAACCTTGGGCTACGTCCAGTCCTCAGAGTTTGTCTGAGATTTCACTAAACTCTTCAACTTTACAAGTATTCTTTCTACACTTCCGGAGCCTCTTCAGGTCTCTCTCACAAAGTATTCTTTATCCGCTATCTTAGCCTCTCCAAGCTCTAGCCTTTCTTTCTCTCTCTAGGAAAGATATTTTTTAGCTTCACGTTATAGTAGTATTCATTCTCTTTCTTTTGCACTTTGAATACAGAATTTCTCTAAGTATTGTACAATCAAAATTTTCTCTTGTAAAAGTGTTATTTAGTCTTCGACTAGAACTAGTATTTATAGCCTAAGTCTCCAACTGTCTTCTTTGAGAAACTACTTCTTGAATCTTCTATAAACCGTTATTAGTTGAGTCCTATAACTAATTCCAACTAACTGACTATCGTTCTAGAATATCTGCCTTTTGTATCATTTAGGATAATACTTCTTCTGTTATCACATTTCGTCTTATATTGCACTTCGACTAGTGTTGCGCTTCATCTGGTGTTGTGCTTTGTCTGGTATCATGTATCGTCTGTTGCTGACATATCGTCTGTGATGACGTGTATCATTTGTTGTTGACGTATCGTCTGGGATGACTAAGTGTTACTTTCATTTTTCTGCACACTTAACAGACTTGTCAAAACAGTTCATACATTTCTAAGATTATTGTGATTTGATTGTCATCAAAATTAATAGAAGTGAAGTCTTCTTGACTTAATAGCAGCTTCAACACAGGTTTGATTGAAATAGTGACTATAAGTTTCTCGAATACCTCCTCACATGCGTTGCTTTCTTAGAATATCCTACAACGAACCACCTATAGTAGTTCGCCAGGTCAAGAAAACTCTGCAATTCTCTTACTATCGTGGGAGTCACTCAGCTATCGCTTTCACCTTTCTTGGATCCATCCTAACTTAACCTTTGCTCAACACATGACCCAAGAATCTAATCTCTAACTGGGCAAACTCACACTTCTCCATCTTCACGTAGAACTTGTGCTACCTTAGTCTTTCAAACACTCGCCTCAAGTGTTCCACATGTTCTTCCATTTTAGTTCTATACACCATGTTATCGTCCATGTAGTTCACAACAAACTCATCCAAGAAATCGTACAGCGCATCATTCATAAGGTTACAAAATGTAGCAGGTGCATTAGTTAATCCAAACAGTATAACTAAAAATTCGTAGGATCCATACCGAGTTACGTACGTTGTCTTTTGCTCATCACCCTTAGCTATCCGCACTTGCCAATACCCACTCTGAAGATCCAACTTAGTGAATACCTCAGCCCTTAACAACCTGTCCATCAAATCTTGAACCAAAGGTATCGATACTTGTTTTTGATCGTTACCTTGTTCAACGCTCGATAGTCCACACACATCTGAAGTGTACTGTCTTGTTTCTTTTGAAACAATATCGGGGCGCTATATGGGGCTTTGGATGGTTGGATGAATCCTGCTTCCAACAACTCACCAAGTTATTTCTAAAATTTTGCCAATTCCATTGGGGGCATCCTATATAGGGCACATGCAGGTGGGATCGCTCCAGGAACCAACTCGATCTTGTGATCTACCTCACGATAAGAAGGAAGAGTTTTCGGCAACTCTTCTAATATCACCTCCTGAAACTCCCTCAACAAACTTGCAACCGCTTCAGGGACTTCCACCATGTGGTCTTCGTTGATTTCCTACATGGCAGCGAGATAGATCTCCATAGCTTTCTTCAACCCTTTCTCGATGCTCATGGCCGAAACATGTCCTACAAAAGTTGTAGCATCTGTCATTCCACCATCGAACCTACAACAATTCATGTAGAAGGAATTTTAATAGTTCATTAACATCATACCTTCCAAACTCGGATATAGTACCACCTTTGTTGCTTTGAGAAAATCGACCCCCAATATCATCTCGAAATCCTCCAATGGTCTGATAATGAAGTTCATCTTGGCACGCCAACTTCCAATGCTGATTGGAACGTTGTAAGCAATTCCCACAACTACTTGTGCCTTCCCTACAGGGGTTTTAATCTTCATTAGGGCCTTAGACACCCTTATGTCCAACTTTCGAACCATCTTTTCCCTAGAAAAATGTGGGTTGCACTCGTATCCAACATTGTGGTCACGTCTTTCTTCCCAACCTGTACACCTACGTATATTAATCTATTAAAGGGAACCGGCTCACTACTAACCACATTAAGCAAGGCGATTGGATTTAGTGTCGGATCTTTCGAAGATTCACCGTCTTCTTCGGCAATCAGGGAATTCAACTTCTCCTTTCTTGAGCACTCTCTGGCAAAGTATAGACCGCTGCACAAGTAATAAGCAACCTTGTCCTTCTTTGAGGACATCTCCCGTTTTTAGAGCCACCATTATGCTAGCCCTTGTCTTTGAAATCCCCCTTCTTACAGTCTTTCTTCTTCCCCTCAGTCTTCTTCTGTTGGGCGTGGTCTTTGCCCTTGAAAGATTTTAAGGAGCTCGTCTTAGATTCTTTCGTCATTTGGAAATCCACCAAGGCATCAGCGGCCTCGATTGCACCAACCACGTCCTTAACGTTTTGCCTCTGTAACTCTATTTGAGCCCACGGTTGTAACCCAGATAGAAAATTGAAGAGATTGTCCTCATCTAACATATTCTTAATATCAAGCATTAGAGAACTAGATGATTTGGCATAGTCTCTTACCGATCCATCCTACTTGAGCTTCTTCAAGGCATCTCTCGCGAGCCAAGAAGTATTCATGGGAAGGAACTGATCCTTAAGCTCCTTCTTCATCTGCCCCTATGTTTCTACGGAAGTTCTACCCTCACTAATCTCTGCAAAGGTTCTCGTCCTCTACCAGAGCTTGGCATCCCCATCTAAGTACATGGTTGTCACATTGACCTTCTTAGTATCAGGCACACTAGCAACCGTAGAGTACTGCTCTATATCCCACAAGAAATTCTCCAACACCTTGGAGTCCTGCACGCCTTTGAACACCCTGTGTTCACATACCTTCACAGATGGAAGTTGTAGTGTGGAGCTTTCAACCCCGATTGACATCTAGCATTGCAACGGCACACCTCAGCACAATGATCTCCAAATGGGCCTCCTCGTGTTCCTTCGTGTTCCTTCGACAAATCTGCCATCTGTTGTTGCAACTGCTAAATCTAGTCTTCCATCACCTCAAATCGCGATTGATAGGATGGGACCTCCTCCTCTCCTGCAGGAATCGGTCCAATGAATGCCTCTACCCCAGTCACTTGTTCTGTTAAATTGCCTACTGCCATACCGAAATTAAGCTCTTATACCAATTGTTACATAGGTCACATTGAGACTCAAACTTTCACCTAAGTTAATCACCAACACCCTTTGCATGGCAGTCTCACTTAGATCCGCTTAAGCAAGACTTCAGCCTTCAATAACCCTCGAAATGTTTACCTCGCACCCTTGAAAAAACAATACTACGAAGGCAATAAGAAAATAAAGGCAACCAGAAAATAAGAGAGATACGTTAAAACCAACCTTTATATTACTTTCTCGCAAAATAATACAAGAAATGTTCTCTCTGATTGAATGAAAAGAGTAAAGCTCGAATGAGCTATATATATGCACTCTAGCTTAGAAGCCAAGTTATATTCAGAATCTTACTTAAACTGAACTACCTAAGATCGTGCTAAGATCACGTCTACCTCTATCAGATTACATCACATGGACCAATTGGATGACACCTCCATCCAAGTAGGACTCTAACTAATAAGATAGAATCTACAAGATAACAGAAAGATAGAGTTTACATTCAATTAAGAAATTAAAATCCTTATCCTTGAAGATCTCTACTATCTTTAGATGTTGAGTCCTACTGTAACTCTACCTCCTAGTTGTCACCACATCATCCAAGATCTCTCCACAATCTCTATCTACTAATGATACAGTGTGATCTTGTTGAAGCCCATATAGCACATTGACCTGATCTAATGCGTCCCACAACAAGTTCGTTAGTCGTGGTACATTCATTCGAGGATGGGCCAGCTACTAATTCATATAAATTACTCGAATTCCAAATCTCATTTATTACCCTTTTTAAGGGCAGCGTCACCCAGTAAATACGCAACACCTGTCCTCCTTCCCACCAATCCTCTTACAGGTAATTTTGAGTCGCTCTATACGCCTGCTTTCTCCTTCCAACCAGTCTTGACCGTCTGCTATAAAACAAAACACAAACAAAGGTCGCCATATATTCTCCCTTTCGCCCACCAATCATCACTACCTCACAGGACCATGACGCGCCTCGCCGCGCTGATTTTCCTCCTGCTCGTTCTATCCGACGTCTCTGTCGGTAGTCGATTAACCGTCGGAGATTTTATCCGATTGCCTTCGGAAGCTTCTTCTGGATTATTCAGTCATGCTGACGATGATTCCACGGGTACCAGGTGGGCCGTCCTCGTCGCTGGATCTAGTGGATACTGGAATTACAGGCACCAGGTCATATTTTCTTTCTATGAATTCAGTTTTCCATGTTCAACGCTTATGGGATTCTCATACTTCCATCTTCACATATATATATATAGCTCTGGCAAGCTTCCTTTTTTTTTGTTAAAAAATATTTCGAGTATTATTTTTTTATATGATAAGTTAGCAGATAATTCTTTGCATACGGTAGAACTCGTGTTGATATTTGATGAACAAAGACAACTGAATTTTGACTGCAGCTTAATGCTCAAAACTTCAAATCTTGTTTAATCATGCAATTTTCTTTTATCTGTTCTTTATTGTAAAAAGGATTATTTGTTATCTAGAACATTTGTCTGTTGACTGATTGATATTACGAGTTAAACAGGTATGGAGCCTATGTCTGTTAATATCTTATTTTAAAATGCGTAGTGAGAGTTCTTGTAAGTTTAACAAAATCTTTATGTATGATATTGTTCTATCTCCTGACTGTTGTTGACAATTGGCATTTCTTGTTTCAGGCTGATGTTTGTCATGCCTATCAGCTCTTGAAGAAAGGTGGACTGAAGGAGGAAAATATAATCGTCTTCATGTATGATGACATTGCTTTTAATGAAGAAAATCCAAGGCCTGGAATCATCATTAACAACCCAGCTGGTGAAGATGTCTACAAGGGAGTTCCCAAGGTCCTTTCATTTTTCCTTTTTTCTTTCGTTTCATTTCCCATGCTTCTGCATGATTGTATGTGTTTGTGCTTTCCAGTCCCACACTAGTGCTTTTCTTGCTACAGGACTATACTGGTGAAGATGTTACTGTGGATAATTTTCTTGCCGTTATTCTCGGAAACAAATCTGCTCTTGTTGGGGGTAGTGGGAAAGTTGTGGATAGCGGGCCAAATGATCATATATTCATATATTACACAGACCATGGTGGTCCTGGAGTTCTAGGTCAGTATCATAACTGAAATTAACTTCTAGAACGCTAAAGCTTGTGTACGACATGGTTTATGCTGTTTTCTTCTGAGCGAAAATTCAAATGCCTTTCCATTTTTTTAATTTCTGTTTCTGGTATGCTTAAGGTCACACAGGAAAGATCAAAGATACAAAAGATTTATTCTTTTGGTGTCTTCATTTTGCAAATCATAGTTATAACCCGAGTAGTTTGATCCCTAAGCTGCTAGGCCTGCTTTGTGCTCTGGAAGACTCAGATGCATTTAGAAAGATATGGACATAAATCTTCTGTTATCTACAATCCAAGTTCCTGACTGATCAAAGAAATATGTTTCTTTAAATTTGTTCTCAAGTTAAAAAACGAGGGTTGTAGTAGGATTTTAATATGCAAATAGCCTCAATATTTTCAATTAGACCACTTATCAATTTGAAAGGATGGTGTGTTTTTATTTGCACGAGGAAACTGACTCCGGATAGTTACATGCATTTTTGTTTACTGTTGAGAAAACTTCTAATGTGACTGGATACCGTGATTACTAATGATTGAGCCAATCTTGTTGATATTATTATGGCTTCTTTTCAGGGATGCCTACCAATCCATTCCTTTATGCTAATGATTTGATTGAGGTATTAAAAGAGAAGCATGCTTCTGGAACCTATAAAAGCTTGGTAAGTTACTAGATGAAGTTTCGAAAAGCTTGGTAAATGATGTTTTAATGATGGAGTGTATCTGTATGACAGGTGTTTTATCTTGAAGCTTGTGAATCGGGAAGCATCTTCGAGGGTCTTCTTCCAGAAGGTTTGAATATATATGCAACCACGGCAGCAAATGCAGAAGAAAGCAGTTGGGGAACTTATTGTCCTGGGGAGTATCCTAGCCCTCCACCTGAATATGAAACCTGCTTGGGCGACCTGTACAGTGTTGCTTGGATGGAGGACAGGTATACAAAGTTTGCATTAAAAAATGTTCTTGCGTAGATTTCAAGTAATGAATATGAAATTTGGAAGTCGCAATACACAATAAAAAAAATTTTGGTTATGTAGTCGATAAGTTTGCTAGGTTGAAAATGCATTCCAAAGTCTAGAACTATGCAAAATTCAATTTTCCTCTTTTCTTTTTCCTGTTGATAAATGTTGATGTTTTGTTTTCATGAATATGGACAGTGATATACACAATTTGCGGACAGAAACTTTACACCAGCAATATGAACTGGTAATGGCCTTAACTTTATGCTTCATTTTGTAAAGTAAGAACATGAGCGTTTCAATTACTGTTCTGGTCCTTTGATGCTTTAATCCATATATTATCAGAAAAATATTTTCTGTTTTGTTTTCACAGGTGAAAAGAAGGACTGCAAATGACAACTCTGCATATGGGTCTCATGTCATGCAATATGGTGACATAGACCTTAGCAAAGAGAATGTCTTCCTGTATATAGGCACCAATCCGGCAAACGATAACTACACTTTTGTTGATGAGAACTCCCTAAGACCACGCTCAAAAGCTGTTAACCAGCGTGATGCTGATCTACTTCATTTCTGGGATAAGGTTTGGGTCCCTAACTGATTATCTTTAGATTGAATGCCATGAGCTGTTAACTTTTAGATGAGTGGATGGTACTGAAGCTTACTTCTGCATTGGAGCAACCCTACATTTGGTAGAAGTTGTGCCATAGTAATGATGACTGTGTTTCTTTGAGTTGATTTGGAGAAAATAGCCCGCAAGTATTGGTATGCTGTAACTGATAGCACTTATCTTATTTGATTCCTTTAAAGGTATATCTGAGGGTTTATAAGAGGTGGTCAATGCACAATATAAAGAAGAAGAAAAAAGTCATTATTCTGGGCTAGTACAGGATGTTGAGAGCTGACATTTTAAGGACATGAATATCAAAGCTGCATGTTGCAGTACTGCAGTTTGGATCACACATGAGCAAGAATTTTGAGTGTCATAACATATCAAACTGAATGATTAAATGAATTACGTTCTTCTAGGTTGTAAAATTAAAATTTCTTTCACCAGTTATTGTCAAAAGCGATTAAACGTCCTTTACCTTTTTTAACCTGTCACTTTACCTTTTGCAGTACCGCAAGGCTCCTGAAGGGTCTCCAAGGAAAGTTGGGGCTCAAAAGGATTTCCTCGATGCAATGTCACACAGGATGCATATAGACAATAGCGTCAAACTTATCGGGAAGCTTTTGTTTGGAATTGAAAAGGCTTCAGAAATATTGAATGCTGTTCGTCCAGCTGGGCAACCTCTAGTCGATGACTGGGACTGTCTTAAAACAATGGTAATGCCTGTTAATGCTGTCACTTAAGTGTCTCATGTAGCTTGGTAGTTATATTCCAAAAGATTTTGTGAAATTTTCTTCTCAGGTTAGGACTTTCGAAAAACATTGCGGATCCTTATCCCAGTATGGGATGAAACACATGCGAACTTTGGCAAACCTCTGCAATGCTGGAATTGATTGGGAACAGATGGCTGACGCATCAGCACAAGCTTGTGTCAGCTTTCCTTCTGGTCCGTGGAGTTCTCTTCACAAAGGATTCAGCTCTTAAATGCAGATGAATATGCTTTATTTAAATGATGGTGCTTGATGGTATAAGCGAATAACATCATATGATAGTCTTTTCCTCGTGAAAGATTGTTAATACGACTGCTTTGTTGTAAATAATTAAATACGACCTAGAAGCAACTTCATATGTGAGAGTGCTTTCTAATTAGTGTGAAACGTGCAAGGATCCTTGAAATTGTGATGGGTTTCTGTTTTTATGTCTTTAAACTTCAAACTCCGTTATTATATCTATAGAAAAGTGTTATTTGAAAACAAATATAACTAAATAGGATCAATCAGGAAGATGATGCAATAAAGACAACAGTTTGAGATCTGGTTAGGATGTTACTCAAATATGGTTTCCTAAACAACCTAAACATGTGCTCCAGATCTTGCACATTGATCATAGGGATGACAAAGGGTGAGCTTTGAGTCCGAGCTTAATTGGGCTTGAGGAAGTTTGGCCTGACCTGATTTTTTTTATAAATTAAAAATACAAAATGATAATGTTTTTTCAACCAAATAATATAATTGTTATTTAGTAAATTTATCGATTTTTAATAACAAAAATCATTATAATACAATGAAAACAATCAAAACGTTGAATTTTTTGGTCAATTAATACTACCACAAAGTTCAGTAACAATTACCACAATCTTAAATAACATTTCCTCTTCAGAACTAGCAAGTTTCATTTTTCGTAAGCCAAAACGCAAGATGATATCACAAGAAATCTGAGATACATTCGACCAACACAAATGACAAAGCACAACTACAATAATCACACGGCAAAAGTATTAAAACATACAAGAACAAAATCATTCTTAATAAAATGCTGAGAGATATAGTTACAGACATTATGACGGATGTTCTCGTAGATTAGTATCATCTACGGTCAATATATCACCCTGAGGTCTGTGGAACAGTATCCCTCTTCGATTAATACTTCACACGATACCACGATCTTGTACCGCTTCAGGGAGGCCAACACTGAAACAGGACAGCTAATTAGCTTTTTAATTTTCAATAGCTGTGCAAAATTTGTTCAATAAGGGAGACAGGTCAGGCATGTAACTGGATGATGAGCTACAATGCTGAAATATTGCTTCATTGATAGAATTTGAATCTTTTAATTCATTACCACGAGAAGGTAGCAAACTAAAAACCTTCAGAAAAGAGGAGAAAATGGGTAGCAATTTTAGGAAGTGATTATTGATAGAATTCACCTCTTTTTTCCTGATATCCAAACCAATTCAAGCTCAAAATGGATCAATACTGACGAGCTTAGAACATTTAGCACCTACGCAAATCACATATAGACATTGACTTAAGACAATCAGAGTTTTGCACCAGCATTTAGCATGTTTAGTTCATAGATTTGTGGCACCTTGATGTCACGTTCAGGGTGTACTTGTGGCCCCTTAACATCTTCCTCTAATAATCCAATGTGCATCATGTAAACAACATAAAGGTGTTCTAATCTTATTGTAAACAAGTAAAAGAGAAGTGCAGTAGAAGATGTAATGCTCAAGAAAACTCACAGCCAACCAAATCTCCAGTATTACATGCACTATTATCCTCAATATCGGCCCAGCTCACTGTCATGTTTGTCTCTAACGTGTCTCCTGTCTCTTGACTGAGAATCTTCGTATCTACCTCTCTTGTAGTAATCCCTCTCTCGATCTTTACTTCTTTGATCCTCTTCTTCCCTTCCACGTCTTCGACTTCCATAACGAAGATAGTCATCATCCCTTCCATGTCTCCGATCCTTCTCCCCTGTTTCACTTTTGGAGTACCTTGGGGATCTATGATCCTGTTCATTCCTGGTGTGGCTCTTCTCCCCTGCATGTGTCTTGTAACCCAAATCATGTCTCCTAGTTTGCCGTTGGATTTCACTATCATCTCGATAAACTTTACCCCTACGTTCAACATTGTCATCCCCATGACCTGAGAATCGCATGGAACTTACATGATCATCTCTCCTCTCACCATTCTTGTTCCGATCTGATCCAGTATTGGGTTGCTCCAACTCCCCTCCAACAATCCCATGTTGTGAATTCAATTCATGCTGCTTGTTCCCATTCCTATCATCAAGCTTTCTGTTGTTCCTCATCGTGTATGGACTATCATAGATGTTCAAGTTATCAACAGGATCTCTCTTAGATTTATACAGGTCGATCAAACCACTTTTCTCCCTTTCATCACCACCAGCATCTGCATTAGATCTAAAATCTTTCTCCTCAGTGCTTGTATAATAGTCACCTTTTCCATATATGGCATTGAAACCACCTTCTGCACAAACTCTGTCTTTATCAGAAGCATTCTTCACAGTTTTCACAGTTTTCACTTGCCTGTAATGAATGTCACTATCACTCCTACCAGAATCACTGTGGTTGGCAATATCACCATCATCACTCTGCTGATTTCTCAGCTTCTTAACTTGACTCCTCATTTTTCCTTCAACATGACTGTCATTATCATTGTCTGAATCATGTCGTCTTCTTGCACTGACATGTTGTTTCACCTCCTGGGTCTTTTGTCGAGATAAGCCCAAGTCAACATCAGAATTATAATCAGAGCCATGTTTCCAATTTGATTTCTTGTGTTTCTCAAACTCCTGTTCATAAGTAAACTTTTCACTATCACGATCAACATGGTCACGACTATTCCTTCTGCTTCTACTATGTTTCTCCAAGCTTTTGCCCTTCTTTCCATCATCTGAATCAGTAGCAGAATAATTGCTGTCACTGTCATGCCTTTCTCTTTTCAGATATGTGGTTCTTTTCTTCCTGTAATCATCAGAATCAGTGTCATCATCAGTAGCAGAATCACTGCTGTCACTTCCACGTCTTCTGCTCTTCCCATGCTTCCTAGAAGTTCTCTTCTTCCTCAAATGATCAGAATCAGAGTCATCATTAGTAGCAGAATCGCTGCTATCAGTTTCATGTCTTCTGTTTTTCTTTTGTTTCCTAGTTCTCTTTTTCCTTTCATTATCTAAATCAGAATCTGTCTCATAATAGCTTCCATGCCTAGCTTTATGATGCTTCTTTCGAGCACCTTCACCTAACTCTCCAGCATTACATGTATCTGAAGACTTCTCAAGATCTCTTCTATTTCTGCTTTCTTCTTTCTTGTAGCGCATTGACTCAACAGCCACATCTTCATCCTTTTTCTTGCTCTTCATAGCTTTACCCCTTTTCTTATCATCCTTCATTACATCTTTATCTTCCACAGCATTTTTCTTTCGACTGAAATCTCTATCCAAGAAAGCATGTTCATGCTTCTCATTCTGCTCGACATCATAATTACCACTCTTTTGACTATTTCTCGGTCCATCATCACTCATATCAACATTTTGTTCATTCTGTTCAGAATTTCCAATTCCAAGAGCTGCTCTTAATGTTTCCAGCTGTTTCTCCTTTCTGGCGGCAACTTGATGAGACTGTGTGTCAGACACCCTGGACACAAGGCAATAAAATGAGGCTGTTGTCAATGTATTAAAGGGAATCTAACATACCAATATCAAATTAATCAAGCCAAATATGCCTGAAACTTTCATAAATTCAAATCTAAATCAATCATAACTACCAATATACATAAGAACTTACTTTGTTTCTGAAACAACCGCAATAGCTAGTCCACCAGCTTCCTGGGAAGTTGCAGCAGCGGCCTCCAAGTTGTTCCTAGCTTCTTCAAGTTTCTCAGAAATTTCAGAATCAGTGTAGCCTTGGTCCAGTAGCTTGTCTTCAAGGATTGCAAGCTTGAGATGAATCTGACGTTTTCTGTCATGTTCAAGAATGTCAATATTAGGTTTCTTGCTAATTCCGGCAGTACCCAGATCACCCTCGAACCCTTTGGTATTATGGGCAACCTTATCGGTTCTAGACTTCACAAAAAATTTGTTGGTCTGTATGTAACCATTAGTCCCTGAACCCCTAGGGGTTTGCAATCCAATACCGTTATACATGTCCCACGCACCCAATCACTGTCAAAATAACATAACAAAGTCAAAAAATGAATCATCCGTATTGAATTATACTAAACGGAAACATTAGGGTTTCAACTCATACCCAATTCAGAATAAAGGAAAGATTAATAATCAAAATTGACGAATGAACTCAATTGAAACGTTAGGTTTTCATGTCCGATGAATTTCAGCTTAAAGAATCATACAAATTGATTCGCGAATAAACTGAAAGGAAATACTAGGGTTTCAAATCGAAGCAATTTACGATAAAGAAACACATACGCAACCACACAAACAGAAAGAGAGACAAAAAAGAGAAACTCAGAAAGGAAAACTCGCAAGACACTAACCGTTATTACGATAGTAAGAATCCGCGGAAGTCGCCACAAGAGTGTATCAATATGGAGATTGTACGTAGAGCAAGGGACGATTGTGGTTTTGAACATTAACCCCTGCTTAAACGACGACGTACCAGGGATAAGCATTCAGTGTTATTCTCCATCAATGTAAAAGTACCATATAATTTGATTCTCGTATAGTATGATATTATATCAATCAATATTGGATACCTTTTTAGATAATTTTAAAATTATAAACAATTTTTAAAATTTTAAAATTATAAAATAGTCTTTCAATAAATTGTATTATATAATTTTTAATTTTATATCGATCATATCTCTAAAAGTCATAATAATAGAAAATTGAAATAATAACTACCTCTTTATTTTAATATTACTTTGCAAATATTTCACATATA